>CM070088.1:7183495-7495995 GCA_036178185.1 Liparis tanakae | reverse complement strand
CTGATGAAAGCACTGAGCCAGATCCAGGCATCGCATTTGGATGTAAACAAACCTCTTTCACTGACTTTGCTACTTGGGGGTCGTGCTGTACACACTTTTGTGTTTTGTCCCCTCCCCCCATCCCTCTTCCTCCCTCCTCCTCTACAGCTGTGCAATATCATGCAATCTCGTCACTGCCCCCCCCCTCCCCCCTCTCCCATCTGTAGGCTGTTTAGAAATCTGTTTCCTGCTGTCGTGTCGTTGTGTGTCTACATCAGGTTCCTGTACAGAATGATGTGTTGCGTTGTTTTCTAACCTGTCCTGTTCTACACGTGCTGCTCTAAAAGTAGTGAAACATGCACTGAGCCAGATAGAGTTGACTGGGCGTTAGGAAGGCGGGGTTTCTCAGTCTTTGCCAATCAGAATGGGTCTAACTCCCAACTGCAGGACTTCCTTCCTGTCCTGCATTCGCCCTGTTCTTAATGAGTTCTCCTGTGATGTCATTTTTCACTCCAGCAAAAAAAACAACTGGATACGTGAAATTACTGCAGCAGATGTCTCGCCTCCACTCGGAGCAATCAAAGACGCTGCAAACCACAACTCACAGAGAGGGCTTTGCTAATGTAGTCATGGGCAGGACAGCTAAAGGTCAGTCGGAGGAGGAGTCACACGAGGGCCAGACCGTCGTAAAACGACCGAGGGTCACGTCTGTTGATCACGACCCCGGTGATGCAGACAGATTAACTCAGACAGCCAGACACGGGAGGCTTTAATGAGACGTCAAACGTTAATGTGGCTTTCGCTGGCGGACCCAAGGTCAAGTTCGACCCACAGACAGACGGTATATACATTTATATATATATAGCACAAACCTTCAAAGAGGGGACAACGCTCTGCTGCACAAAAACCTAAAATCATTGCTGGGATGTACAGTTGAAAGGGGCAATAATCGATGGGGGATGAAGTTGTTTTCTATTGATTGTGTCTGTTCTATGTACATGTACTGTATGTGTGTGTGTTTGTGTGCACATGCCTTCCCATAGAGACAAACAGGGTCGAGTTCCTCGGCGAGAGATCAAAGGTCTCTAGTGAGCTGGTACAACTTAGCAGTGTTATTGTGGCCGTCTGTACAACCCAAGATCAAATCAAGGCGGTTCCGAGGATCGCTCATCGGATGAAAACAACGCCAAAATAAAAAAGCCCCCGAATTCGTCGGCCCTGGGATCTCAAAGGGAATGGAGAGAGCTGGAGCTGCTTGTGATTCCTGCCAAAAAACCGTCAGAGAATTGCAACTGTACGGTGGCCGGTGGTTTACGATTCGACCTTGAACCGCATCCGCCGGCTACGCCAAAACCCAAACCCCCCCGCAGCTACGACTCTACGACCAGCAGAGAGACTTCAGTTAGAAATCGCCACCGAGCAGGCAGATATTCTCTGAGGTTTCTCATCAAGAGGCCAAGCTGACATTTGGAAAAAGAAAAATTGCCGTTCCGCCCTCTACCCATCACTCCTCACCCCCAGTGGTTTGTCTTTCTCCGTCGGCCGAACGCTCTTTTCATCGTGCACTTCACTCCCAGGACGCAGCTCCATCCATCCTGGGCCGACCTGACTGTTACCGTGTCCTCTGTATATAGGAAATGCCGTTCCATGTGTTTTTAGACGTGCTCTCTCTCTGTAAAGTGATCGAAGCCCCGTTGGATGACGTAACTGTACGTGGGACAATTTATTGCTGTATCTGTGTTTGAATGGTCGTATCTTGAAGGTGTCATCATCCAGGGAATGTGTGGGAGGGGGGGGGGAGGGAGGGGAGGGGGGTCGATGTTTGTGATGTTTGTGTCCATCTCGAGGAGGACGTGGGTGGGGTCGAGGGGAGGTTTTGGGGGGCGGGGCGGGGGAGGGGGGATCAAAGGTACACTATCACAACTGGTCTATACCAAGAGTGTCTTCATCGAGGAAGTGGACAGGACAGGGTCTGTCCTCTTCGAAACAGGAACATTTTTTTGCACCAAAGTCATCATCAAAGCGCAGCTTCTTCTTATTCAAGGTCACCACGGATGGATGATATCAGAACTCAAAAAGATTTGTTGTGTTCTTTTATTTTTCAAGAGACAAAGAAATTGTCTTTTCTTTTGCATGATTAAGTGTCGTCTTTTTATTGGCTTGTGTGCCCGGTAAAAGCATGACCATTGTGTGAACTCTCACTTACCGGTGTGGTCCGAAAACGTTAAGGAAATTTCTCCACGAGATTTTTTACTTACCTCTTGACATGAACGTTCATTGACATTCATAATCAACTGTTTTACAATGTAGGGTCCGTAACTGTTTGAAGGCTGCCGCGCATGCAGAGATGCAAACTTGCAAGTAACCCATCGAACTTCAAAGCCAGTTACCATCGCCGCGTCTTTGTAAAACACCATGGATGTCAATGCCAGTTATCACCTAGCTAGCTAGACATTGCAGTCTTGTAAAATCGCTCTTTATTAAAACGTTGCTATTTTCAATACGTGTTTGAATGCTCGCTCCTTTTTCATACTATGCCAGCAGCATCATGGGAGGTTTGTGATTGAAAGTCAAAGTACTGTAATACGTGTTTGGTCCGGTCAGCATTGTGTGGTGTTTTTAACGTGTTTGCCCAGTCTTGTCCCGTCTGTTGCCATCAACTGGACTTATTCTTCCCCCCCCCCCCCCAAGTCATCCTCTTCAAGCACAGGCTGGTTTCCTAAAAACAGTCTTGGATTCACCGGAAGCTTCGACTTTACTTTTTGAGACCATTTCGGCAAACCGGACCCAGAAAGTGTACAGACCTGAGGAGTTTAGAGATCTAGAGGCATAATTTTTTTATTGTAAAAACTTAGTTTCCACATGCCATGTCCCTGTACACTATATTTTATTATAACCTTAGTTTAATTATCCTTAATTTTAACTTACTAAAGGCAATGTAAAGGACACAGCAAAAAAGCTATAAAGCAAAACTAAAAGTTCTGGTTTTAACTCTGGTGTTGGAGTTCCTAAAAACACTGAAGCGTTGAGCTGCTTCACCAGTTGAGTCTGTTTAGGAAAGAAAGTGGAATAGAGAAAGGCCTGAAAGTGGAGTCGTCTGCCCTAGTATCTACGTAATTTGTCAACGTACACAATACTTCTACCTGCACTCTAACTTTACACAATCGGACATCAGAGGTTAGCTTCAGAGGGTGACCTCTCGTATTGACCACAATGGAAACCATTGTCAGCAGTCCGTCTACACACACACACACACACACCTGTGTATTCACTGCTGAAGCCACTTCAGACTAATCTGGCAGCTGGAAACCAGACGTGTGTGTTTGAGCAGAAACTGCGTCTCCGTGTTTTGCCCGTCGGCGCGATGTCAGTGCAGTTTCACGCTCAACCCCTTCGTCCATTTTAGGTGCATCGGCCGACTGACCACATGACCTCAGCAGACCCTCAGAACGGTGCTCGCTGCACCCCCCCCCCCCCCCCCCTCGCTCTAGTGTCCATCTGTAACCCGTTCCTTGTTGTTGAGGGCATGAGACTCAGCAGTGTCCTTGAAATGTCCTTGAATGAGATTCCATACATTCAATGTCTTCATTATATTTTTTTGTATTATCAACAGATTTGGATTGTTATCAAATTATTGTTTTTTTATTTCAAAAGCATAGGTTGATGTTTTAAGGAAATTGAATAAAACGTCATCTGATGCTGAGCTTTTAAAGTTATTTGGTAATTCCTTTACAAACACTTGGGGATCCCCGGATGATTAGACACGGTTCAAAAACAGTGGGCGATGGGGACTAATAAACATTAAACGGTAATAATACATAAACTGTTCCATAATCATCTTCAAATATGCACACAGAAGCTACCGTTCAATTCAAATGTATTTATTGATAATTAAACATTTCAAAGAACATAGGACAAAAATGTAATTTAAAACAAAATGATAATTGTGTTCATCGTCGTTCATACAAGTTGAATGTGGCATCGAAAAATGGTGGTTTGGGGGGAGAAGGGGAGTCGAGCATCGAGTCAGCAGCCGATCCCGAGCCAGGCTATTCAACTCTGAAATGAAGGGCCTACCGATGTGCTCTTACGCAAGGCACTTTATCCCAAAGTGGTCCCGAGGGCACATTTACGTAAACTAACATAACCCATCCTATCCAATTGTTCCGCGTCCAGCTCCGGCTGGCGCTGCCTGGGACTCTTGAGTGGCAGGCGGTCAAGAAACGGGAGGACTAACAACGGGCCGGCTTCAGATTTAGACTAGACGACGAGATGCGCGTCTGCTCCTGGTGTGTGAGCGGTCAGTGTGGCGGCAGCAGGAATGTATGAGCAGAGCGCGTTTGGGACGTGACCGAGGAAAACCAAACGCAGGAAAAAAAAGTTCATCTCCTCGAAAAAAGGACGTGAGACTTAATTTCCAGAAATCGGAAAAATCCTGACACAAAACTCCCTGAAAACAGGAGAGGAATAGATGGATTTAGGTGCGATGTGTGATTGTGTTTCAGCGTGTGTGTGTGTGTGTGTGTGTGTGTGTGTGTGTGTTCTCAGGGAGGGGCAGGAGTGTGTGGTCTGAGTGTTTACCTTAGTGGGGGGACACCCCCATCGTCCACAGCAGTTTCAGGCCTAACGCTGCTGTTTTCCCCATCCCACGCTACAGCTGCGTGTGGCGTACGTCCAGGGCAAAGGGCTCAGTTCGGCTCCCTCCCACTCTAGCTGCAATAATCAGCAAGAGGAAGAAGGTGGCTGGAGCAGCAGCAACAACAAGGCATGCAACTAACAGTTCACATGGAGAAGGTGGAATAATGTGGCAATTGAGAGAGAGAGCCTATGTGTCACCTAAACCGGCTCGGGCGGCACATGAGGAATACGGTGAGGAAGTGAACTACTGTGAGGCGCACGGATGGAGCGAGGTGGGCGTGAGTATCGTTTAGACGTGTGGCCGGCTGTACATGAACAACATGAAATGAACCCAGTTGACCAGAAGAGGGGAACGCAAAGGGCGCCGTCGGCCCTTCTCACAGCTACTCGAGAGAAAAAAACAAAAAACAGTGGCCTTCACTAAATACAAAACAACGCTCATCTTCACCTCCTCTTCACTCGGCCGATAACCCTACGCCAAGAGAGACAAGAAACACGGACCGGCTCCCATTCATCATCTTAGAACTGCACTTCAAAATAAAATGCAAATGTCTGATTTCTGCGGCACGTTGAGCGCGCGCGCGCACACACACACACACACACACACACACACACACACACACACACACACACACACACACACACACACACACACACACACACACACACACACACACACACACACACACACACACACACACACACACACACACACACACACACACACACACACACACACACACACACACACACACACACACACACACACACACACACACACACACACACACCACAACGCTTCACCACCAAAGGGAAGAAAGACGGTTGAACGACTAAATGATCGCGATCTAATGTTTTCAGAGGCAAACACCGACGTGAACTAAACTCTTGACAGGATATAATTAACTCCTGAGTTTGGGTATACCTCGAAAAATACGGAGAGCCCGGGCTAAGCAAGAAAACTCCAGAAAGGTAACTCGAGGACAACCGCTCCAACAAAACATCGCCCACATACGATCATTTAAATCGCCGAAAAGGTTTGATCCCGATGTACTTTCCTCCTTTTATCCGAGTCATGTTTACACCTGGCTGTCCCTCGCGACAATGAGACTTAACGTACGCATAATCTGATTGACAACATCCCGTGTGACTACAAATTTACTGTAATAATTCTTCACGCCGAGAACACGTTAATGCAAAGGGTCAAAATGCAGCCCTGACCTCGGCCAGAGTTCGTTGGGCGGCAACAAAACTCACGCGAACGTTAAACCTTCAATTCAAGAAGTTGCATCTTGCGACAACCCGTCTGTTAATTTGCGATATCAAAAATGTCCATGACCCAAAATAGAGGACGCAAATTATACACAGTCACTGAGCGAGCGAGAGTCATTCAGGGAAACCGGTCAAGAGGAACACTCGATGTTTACAAAAAGACGGTTGTTCAGTCCGGGCAGCAGGAACCTCGCCGACGCACCGCTCCGCTTCCCTCCGCCTGCCTTCCGAGTCGCCACGGTTACCAACCGACTGGCGGCCGTAAAGGGGTCAGCGCAGCCGGAGTCAAGCGGAGGCCTGTTACATACTCCACACAGCTACAACAACACTAGCGAGTGGGTCTAAATTTAGATTTTAAAATAGTTATCATACGTACATGTGGCCCTCAGCAAACGTCGTTTTTTTTAAAAGAAGGCCGCAAGCTTCACGCGTCTTAAGAGGCCAGAGAGGCAGATTGGTCCAGTTCATCTGTTAATATAATTAAAGTCTCTTTTTTATGGTTGTTTAGTAATTATTCAGTGTTTTACATTTGGCGCCGTAATTGAGACGTGTGACGATGCATACATTGAGACCTAATCCTACAAAAGGTATATGTAGAGTATATAAAAGGCCGCGGTTCAGTACGAACAAAAGCCCCTCCTACGATGTCCTACTCTGGCCCCGAGTACAACTTTGTTCCAGGAAACATTTAAACTCTCTTAACATCCAACGGGGAACCGGCCGTGCCTCACGCCATCCAACAGAAACCGAACGCGTGACAATATTACAAACTTCGCCACAGGCTAGAAACTCGGTTAGGGTGGAGGAACGGGGGGGAAATGCTTCCGATTTGATTTACATTCGAATTACAACCGTTGCTCCCTATCTGGTTTACACTGTCCCTTATGTAAATACACATGCGCACACACACGTCTGCAGTGTGGAAGGAGTGTGTGGGGGTGGGCCTATCGGTACGGGGGCTCTGGCGTGTGGTAAGGGTAATCATTGCGCTGGGGCGTGGGTTGCCCGTGTGCGGCTGTCTGCTCATACGGTGTGGATGCGGAGTAGCCTCCCGCGGCCGCGTACGCTCCCGATGAATCATAAGCTCCGGGCGCCCCGTAGCCTCCAGATGCGTCATAGCTTCCTGTCGAGGCGTCGTAGTTTCCGGACGAAGCATTGTAGCTCCCTGACGAGGCGCGGTAGCTTCCCGAAGTGTCATAGGTGCCCGGCGCCGCGTAGGCTGCAGGCGCCGCCGCGTACGTCGCGGGCGCCGAGTACGTCCCCGGAGGGGCCGTGGCGGAGGCCTGCGTGGTGGCTGGTGGAGGCGGAGGAGGAGGGGGGGGGTTGGTGTAGGCATACTGGAGGTACTGGTACTGCTGCTGCTGGTACTGCTGATACTGTTGGTATTGATGCAGCTGCTGGTAGTACTCTGTGTACGACCTGGAGAGCAGTTCAGAGTCGAGGAAAGGAAAGAAGCAAACAACGGTTAGTCCTAAAACGCATATCTCGTTCAAAATAATACTTAATAATTCTTTTTTGAATGTTAAAAATGTAAGTATTTATTGATCGGTGCCGCCATGGACCCGTCAATCCATACGCTGTAGGGATCTCTCCTTGCGGTTCGACACGCGTGTAAACCGCATATTAATTAGTTTAATGTTAACCTTCAGTGTGAAATAAAGTTTTACTGATGACCTGCATCCAACAATATTCAGGAAAATATGCAATCAGATAATCGGCATGTATGCTTTTCTAGTCGCCGGTCTCTGATAATGTTACATCGTAAACAACCAATCTGTGTATAAATCGACAGGATAACGTTTAGAAATGCTTATGGTTTATACTTCAGAGAGGTTCAAATTCTTTTGGGGACGGTGGCAAAATATAAAATAAAAATAGACAGTCTGGAGCCTTGTATAATCAAATAAAGAAGTGATTTGTTTATACCATATGGATCATCAATGATCAGCAATTTGTATCGCTTTAAAAGTGCATATATATATATTTGCTCCCTTTCTTCTTTTGCGATTAATCCGCGATACGATCCAAACCGCTTTATGATCCGTTGCACCCCATATCCCATATAAATAAGTTAATATCAAAATGTAATATGTGTACCTAGCAACGGGATCTGACCCTTCAGGTGTGTTGTCGGCAGCTGGGGGCTCTTCAACTCCTCCAGGTGGCGTGGGCAGTAGGGCGCGGCGCTTCGTTCGGATCTGACCAAAGGACCCTGGAGTGGGGTCCGGGAGGAGCGGGGTTCGACTCCCTCTGATTGGGCTGCGATCTCGCTCGCTGTCGGCAGGTGCTGCTTTTCTTCCCGACTGCTGCTCTGCCAGAACCTTCGATTCAAAATACGTAAAAATGTCAATGAACATGAAGATGTTCAACACTAAATACACACAGCGGAGACCATTATACACATGTACTACCTTCTGTCCCTCCTGAAAGAACTTTGCTCTTGCTGCCTCGAAAAGCGTCGTCGGGTCTGGTCCACTCTGTGGATCCGTTTCTTCAACGGAGGGCACCGTTGCTGGATTGTGATTGGCCATGTCTTGATACACCTGGTCAGCAACGGTTCCGTACACCTGGCTGGCCAGAGCGCCGTATATCACCCCATCGGCACCTTTAGCGCTCGTAATGCCCTTCAAAGCAGCGTAGGTGGGGTCAAAGGCCGTTGTGTTGTAGAATGAGTTATGGACACTTTGTTGAACCTACAAAGAAAGAGAAATGACAGCATTTAAAATAAAGCATTAATAAATATGATATACTCAAACTTAATTTATATATAAACACTTCCCGTAACAATAAATAATAGAAGTGCGAGAGTGAGTTTTTACAAAGGGTTGTGCTCAAAGGAACCAAGTAATAAATGCATTAGCTTAGTCTTCAGAGATCATAAATTAGTGGATGCCCTGCGGGGGAATTAACTAACTTGTATTGGTAGTCCGGCCGCCGCGGCTGCAGCTGCTGCTAGCACCGCTGCCTGACTCTGATGGTGCTCTAGTGATGGAGGTGGTCGCGGAAGAAGACCGTCCCTGCCACCTACAACGCAAAAGGAGAACAAAGCACGAGTGGAAGATTACTTGTTTTTAGCATTTAATACGATGACGCAAAACACAAATGGATAACTTCATCTTCACCCGCTACACTACCTTGGTGGTTTCCAGCCATTGCCATCTGGTTGATCAGAGGTTGGGCTTTGGACAGCTCTACGGCCAACTGGCGGCCCTTGTACATGGTCCCGTTGAGGCCGTCGATAGCTACGAGGGCCTCCTCCTTCCTCTCCATATGCACAAATGCATAGCCAACATTTGAGCATAATCTGGCTGTAGATTATACAGAAAGAGCAGCGTTAACATGAGGCCGATTACAAATAAAATCCATCCATCCCAGATTTCTACAGTTCAATTCATTTCAAAATGTAACTTCAAACCGTCTAGGTGGCAAGATAATCTGAAGATGATTACTACATTACAATTTACAGATACCACCCAGCTCATTTTAGTACATTACAGATTAGGACGTCAACAAAAAGAATCCTCATATTTTTCATGAAAAACCCGGCATATATTTGCGTTGTACAATAAGTGTTGGTGATGGGATTTCTAACTCACCTTTGACTTTATCACAGTCTAAAACTCTTCCAAAGGTTGAAAACAACCCATGGAGGTCATCTGCTGAGCATGTTGCAGCGAGGTTCCCCACAAACACTTTAGTGGAGTTGGGTGGGCGTGCACGCGACTCCTCAACCACCAACGGCCTGCCTCTGTACTCTTTGCCATCAAGATGTCGTATGGCCCTGTAAGGATAAGAAGTATGTTAGGGCGTCTTTTTGTTTTCCCATTCGTTTCACATTTCATTGGATTGCATGCATCAAATTGTAAAAGGCTGTTAGAACCGACAGTATGGTGGAGCTTTTTTTTTGCCAAACAAAGTCTCTAAAGTAAATTGTGTATTTCAAAGTATAAAAAAAAAAAATGCAGCACCAAACCCAGCCATCCTGTCAGTTATATTATGCAAATATATAGACCCTCATGAGCTTCTCTAGTTCTGTTGTTTTATCTGTGTCCGTCAGACTGTTTAAAATGTCATTACAATTTCAGTGGACTTTTAACAACTTGAGAAAATGGCAAAAGCTAGGTTTAGTATTTCCCCCTTTGGACACTGATTGTTATGTTAAAAAAAAGGCTGCTGGACACTAATAACGGCCGAGTCTTTTTAGTTATCTTATAGACGTGTTGCTTGGTAAGCTCTTCCATTTGAATGTTATGAGCAAATATTATGAGTTTAAATAGTTCTTTATGTATTATTGTCATTCATTGCCCACAGCCAGCCAGTAGCAGCAAACAACTCCACTGTGACAGTCAAATTGTCTTTCTTATCTCTACATAACCAATGTACCATTTTCTTTTAATTACAGAACTGTCACACTGTGACATTGATGATGTCAATCCATGTTACGTTTCGTTAATCATAATTGGGATGTTAGTCATATTGTAATATACAGGTAACTTTCAATGAATTAGCAGAATTTAGCAAACTTAGTTGACTCATAATTCAACTCTGTGATAAGCGAGTGTCAAATACCCTTTGTTTTAATGTGTTTGTGTAGAAACTTTCATATCCACGTTTGATTTTATCGCCAACATAAGACCATTACAGCCCGTCAACTCATTCATCCTGTAATAAAGGTGATGACCCGTTGAATACCTGTCTGCTGCCCCCTCTCCCTTCAGAGTGACGAAGGCATACTGTCGGAGCAGAGAGCAGGTGTTGATCTCTCCATAGGGAGAAAAGAGCTTTGTTAACTCGTCGTGAGTTGCATCTAAAGGAAGGTTCCCGACGAACAACTTCACGTTCTCACCGCTCATCTCTGTGTCAAACAGGCATCTGTAGAAGAGAGAAACATGGTGCGTTGGAAACGTTTACATGACGTTAACGGGTTAACCCTCCTGTTAAACTTCAAAACTACTAACATCTTTTACCCTTTTTGACCACAGCAATTATAACCTCCAGAAAAAGATTAGAATTAATATTGTTTCTCAAGTTTAGGTGTCAGGTACTTTTTGACTGTTTGTTGACTACCTAAATAGCCTTTTAAATAAATTAAAAAGTTGGTATTTGTTGATGTTTTACACAGTGAAAAACAGCCCGGGGTCAAATTGAGCCCAAAGAACCCCGATGTGTACAGGTTGTGTTCAGGGCAGTGAAAACACATCATGTGAATTTTATGTTTTCCCAGTTTTCCCCAATAAATTAGGAAAAGTCATGAAATATGAAGCAAAAAAAATATGTCAATCATATTTTTAGAGACGTTAAATTTACCCTAAATGTAACAGGAGGGTAAACGACAGCTAACGTTAGTGAAACTCTTCCCGCGCGGTTAATCAGTTGATATAATCCCCGTGAAGTCGTACTGCCAGCTGTGGTTATTTAACAATAAAGCCATTAACTAGTGACAGTATTTGCTGAGAAGCATCTTGACGTTAGCTGGCCGGGTGTTATTAGCTCAGCGGAGCTAACACAGCCGAGCTCTTTCACGGCGAAAACAGATGGACATTAAATGAAGTCTGAGTATCTGCAAAGTTCACCGACTTAACGCTAGTTAATACCAGACAAACGACGTACACAACATAACAAAGGACTAGTTGAATGGTAATATTTACGATCACTTATGTGACCAACAGTTAGCTAAAAACTACGACACTACTGGCCATTTTGTTAAACGCAAACATTAACGATGTAGCTAACGTTAGCTAAGCTAACTAGCGAGCTATCGCAGTGATTTCATCAGTGCTTTAACACATCTGCGTAAGCTAGATCATCGCCGGTGTCAATCACCGTGAGGTGTATTCACTGCCGTTAATCGAATGGCATTATATAGTGTTTAAAACGGGGGGAATCGTATAATGGTGGTAGTAGAGTAACGTTTCACGGACTCCTTACCCAACGCGGTCTTGGAGCTGTATTTCAAACCTCACTTCCGGATCCGGTTTCTCGAGGTGCGCGCGCTGTTTGGCTGGAAACCGCAGGAGCGCAGTGTCATCACTTTTGCTCCAGACGGCTCGTTCGTGTTCATGGCTGGCGCATTCTTCCTCTCTTTTTTTCTTCTTCTTTTTGTGTGTGCAATATTTAGAGTTGTCCCGTGTGTCCTGAAAGGTCTACTGCACTTCAGAGGACGATATTACCGAATTTAAATATCACTGATTTAATAGCAGGGTTCTTACACATTTTGACCAATGGACTTGCAGAACTTTTCTAAGACTTTGAACCACATTTCCATGACCAAACTTAAATCTCGGTATAAACATGTAACATTTTGAAAATGTTGTGTACTGAGAGCGTACGTCGGCTCATGCTTTGCGCGTCTTTCTTTGTAAAACATATTCATTATTTCAAACTCGGAGTAAATGAACATGTGATTATAACAAATTTCCATGACTTTTCCAAAATGTTTATGATTTAAGTTTTTACCATGCATTTTAAAATTCCATGACTTTTCCAGGTTTTCCATGACCGTACGAACCCTGTAATAGTTTGATATCAATGGGGGTTAAGGGGTCAATAAGTAACAGTTAGGCTACTCAGATTCTTCACTCAATACAATATACATATTTTTCTGAAATGGGCAAAAATGCATACGTCTACTTTTAAGTAATTTAAGTCTATTTTTCTGATAAAATGTATGACATTTAACCATGTACAATTGTAAATGCATGAGTTGTATAACACTGTCCTTAATTGCTATTCGTTTTACTTCAGTCGATGTCTGAATACGTCTTCACCCACTATTACTATTAACTTCATTCAGTAGTTCAGCTTCAAATGCTGCGTTGGCACTGGCTGTCCACGATCACATGCTGGTTTCCAGGTGAGGGCGAGGGGGAGGAGTCAAAGGAGACGTCTCCGGATCGGAGATCACGCGTCATGACAGGCCAAAGTTTTCGTCCTCGAGAAGTTGATGGAAAAGTAGCAGCGTGTCATCATAAAGTGGATCCGGGTAGGATAACAAGAAGTATCGGGGAAAAGAAGTAAACAACGAGCCTGGTAATGTAACACACTCGAATCCCGCAGTACACACGCGCGCTGTAGTACAGCGGGAATCCTCACAGCGTGAAGAGGAAATGCGCACAGTTTGACAGGAATGCGGGCTGCGGATCCAGACAGATGTTGACATGTAGGCTGCAGTAAGACTTTAATAGGAGGACTGACCCACTTGTTCCAAAGAATTGTCAAAACCAACACTATCATTGCTAGCTAATGTTTATTAAGTTATTATTACATCTCCGTCTGTGGCGTGTGCGTGTGCGTGTGTGTCGCGTTTCTGTGTTTATATTTTAAATACTGTTTCTCGTCCTGTCATTTAAGCTCCGTCTGAGCTGCTGCACTCTCCCAAGTTTGGACTTGCTGTCGTGTGTGTAAGAGTGTCTGTGTGTGTGTGCGTGAGAGAGTGCGCGTGTGTGTGAGTGAGTTCATTTTTAAACTGTAATAACTTTGTATTGGCAAATATGTCTAAGACTATAAGGTTGTCCACTTTGGGTCTGAGTGTTTGTGTGTGTGTGAGAGAGAGAGAGATAGAGAGAGAGAGAGAGAGAGAGAGAGAGTGAGTGTGTGTGTGAGCGAGTTCATTTTTATACTGTAATAACTTTATATTGGCAAATATCTCTAAGACTGTAAGGTTGTCCACTTTGTGTCTGAGTGTGTGAATGTGTGTGTGTGTGTGTGTGTGTGTGTGAAAGAGAGAGAGAGACACACAGGGTGTGTGGAGGCATCATTCCCATCTTCCTATTGTTAATGTGAGCTAATAACCACCTGTGGCCTGCACCCTATGGGAGTGTGTGGGCAGTAGTGGCAAGACAACTAATTGCAATGGGTGTACTCGTGTGTGTGTGTGTGTGTGTGCGTGTAGATGGCGCAAGTAGAGCCGCTGTATGATTTCCCGGAGCCCACCCAGTCGTTAGAGCGGAAGCTGCCGGGGCCCCCAAAGGGCCGGGGCTCCCTGAGAAGCGTCAGCGTCCTGGACCGTCTCCTGCTCACGGTCCCCGTCTGGCTGCAGCTCTCCATCAACCCGGCCACCGCGCTGCACATCCTGCAGAAGGAGCCTCCCGGGGTCAGCGCCGCACACACTTCGCCTACATCAAATCACAAGCACGCCATATGTGCACATACGCGTAGGCCTTACCTCTCTTGCCTTCTCTCTCCGTGTCCTACACACACATGCACTCAGTAATCCCCCGTGTCCCCCCCGCAGTCCTTCCTGGTGCGCAAGTCTCGCACGTCCCAGAGAAATGTGCTGTGTGTGCGCTTGGCGGACGACAGCGTGCCGTCCTTTGTTCAACAATTTGGCATCATGGAGGAACAATCCAGCAAAAGTATGACAACTCAAAGAGTTTTACGTTGGGATCTTTGTGTCTGACTCATTCAAACTGTATCTGCCTTCTTTTGTACACAAATATGTAGTCGTACTAGCATTTTAAGGCGTTGTCCGATTGCACTAAATGGAATTGCATGAATTAAAAGACTCCTTTGCTTTGGTTGCAATGCAATGTAATGCAACGTTGTATTGTCCCCCCCCCCCCCCCCAGCTCTGTGTTTGGAGACTTCAGCCATCAGCTTTCCAGATCTCCCAAGACTAATTTCCTTCTACTGCGTCAGCAGGTACCACCTCGCCTTCCTCATCGTCCTCAGCTGTTCACCATTCGTTTATTTCCCTTCACTTCCTTTGTTTTCATCAGCGCTTTCTCTTCTTTTGTCACCGTCAATATTTGTTGATCTGCCAGAGTAAATGTTGGTGTTAATGTTGTGTGTGTTCTGTGTGTCAGAGATGTTTTACGCTTCCCGTTGGAGCTTCCTGAAGCCATCGCGAAGGCGACGTCCCACAAAGAGCTGGAGTCCATCTCTCACATGGGAATCGGTTGGTGAACACCACTCCTTGTTTGCATGCACACTGCACATTCTGATCAGTGTAACATGTACATACTCGTGTTAATTGAATGACCAGAGACACTAAAGTGGTTAAAATAAACTTGCATTGGCAAATTACAATACAGGCAACAGTATATGGCCTCTTCCATGAAATAGAGTCTTTGATCAGGGTTCGTACGGTCATGGAAAACCTGGAAAAGTCATGGAGTTTTAAAATGGTAATTTCCAGGCCTGGAAAAGTCATGGAAAAAAATTTAATCATAAAAGTTTTGGAAAAGTCATGAACATTTGTTAATATCACATGTTCATTTATGCCAAGTTTGAAATAATTATTAATTTTTTTAAAGAAAGACGCTCAAAATATAAGCCAGCGATAGCTCTCAATACGCAACATTTTCTACAGTTTTCATGTTTATACCGAGATTTCAGTTTGGTCGTGGAAATTTGGTTTAAAGTCATGGAAAAGTCCTGGAAATCCGTTGGTCAAAATGTGTAAGAACCCTGTTTGATACTTCAGAATGACCTCATTCTTAGAGGATGAGTTCAATGTCATTAAGATGTTAAGATGTGAAATCTGTTTAAAATTGACCAATTAAGCAGAAATCAGGGTTTCACTATAAGGATTCATTCTATTCTATTTTATAGAATTCTGGAATTCCCACCTAAACGTCCGTGGGCCCCGGGAGGCCCCGAAGCCCCAGAGAGACGAGGAGAAGAAGCCGGACGCGGTAACCTCGGCCCCACCCGCCGCCGCCTCGCAGACGGCTTCAGCCCCCCAGCCCGACTCAGACAACACGCTCCAGACGGCGACTCGTCCCGGCACCGACGACAAACGCGCGGGTTCAAATCCCACCCTGTTCCACGAGTTCTGTCCGATCACCACACGCAGCCCCCGGGAGCTGGACTACGGCTCCGGTCAGGGCGCCCTCTGCTTCATCAACCCCCTCTTTCTGCAATCCCAGAATTCTTTGTGCAGGCGCCGCATGTTCACCCGCAGTCTGAAGGTTCGGATTTCCACAGAGTCTTCGAGCCTGCTTTCTCCCCCTCTCGCCGCTCCACCTCCACCACCGCTAATGCCCAAAGCCAAAAGAAATCGGAACGCCCATCCCAGTAAAGGTCAGACGCGAGCCGAAACCCCAGACGAAGCCGCTCAGATTCAGACACTTCAGTTCGGGATGGAGAATCTTCCAGAGGATTCGGACTACATGCAGCCCTCTCCGATGATCAGCATCTCCAATTTGCCGCCGCTCTCTCCTTCCCTCTCCCCTTATGTGTGTCCCATGGCTCCTCCCCTTTTCCCCAAAGCATCTCGGTCCCTCTCTCCTTACGGCTCTCCCGGGGCGTCTCCGTCTCCTTATCAATCCCCGTCTCTCTCTCCGTACGACTCACCCAGCGCCTCCCCGTCCCTCTCACCATACCAGTCCCCGTCTCTTTCTCCCAAGGTCGTCCCCTTCTGCCTCTCCCCCTTCATCTCTCCTCCTTCCTTCCTTCCGCTGGCAGAGCAGGCCTATCACACACCGGCCACTCCTTCAAGACGGGATCAGCGAAGATCAGAGAGGGAAGCCGAGGAGGAGGACGAGGGAGCAGGTGCGGATGTAATTAAGGGGGAAGAGGACACAAAAGAGGACCCGCACACAAAGAGGGAAGAGGAGGAAGGGGGTCTGGTTTTACAGATGAATGCGTCTTCTCTAAAGGACACGGAGCGCTGCAGCGACCTTGAGGGAGCAGCGGGAACGCCACCTTCCTCCGCCCAACAGGACAGTGCTGCAGGCCTCTAGGGAACTTTTGACACTGGAACAGATCTACATTCATTATGAAGCACTTTGGAGTTACGTGTGAATCTCAGGGTCTCATCTTTAGAATATAGCAACGCTTTGAATTAAATAGGTTTTTTTCAAAACCTTTTGTCCCGATACTGGTTGTTTTATTTAATTGCAAATGATGTGCACTTTTTACTGATGCTCCGTTGTCAAACATTTGACTATTTTGCAAACTGACAGGAATGCATCGTTTTCCTTTATCAGCATTTTGTAAAAATCTCATTAAAATATTTCACTCTAAACTTTCACAAGGAAGGAAGTCCATCACAATTAACCTGTTTGTCTTTATTTTGCCAAATGTAGATAAACGTGTTCATTAAGTCTATTGGTGTCCGTCTAGCCGGCCGGAAACTCTAGAGGGAATTTCTCGTTAAATTTGTCAGTAATTTTTCTTTTAAACTCAGCACTAGGAGAAGAGCCAACAGAGCGCCGCCCTGCTGGTTGTCGAGTCTTCCTTTGATGGAAACCAACACAGCTACGGTGTCCAGTTTGACTGAATATAATATCTCTACAGACTTGACGACAGAGACTTTAATCAAGCATGAGGGAAATTTCTAATAATATATTGAAATTAAATTTGAGCTTGTGGATGAAATTCCTAATAATAAAAAATTAAATGCCACTAAAATCTTATCAAACCAAATTTAATTTGTGCAGATTGAAGAGAGTACGTACAACGCTTCCTTTGGCCTTCCAGACACATTCATAATTCATAGTCATGTAAATCAGTCATGACTTCGTTACACATACAATTAGAGTCACGTATTATTCTGCCTTTGGCTGGACGAATAATTATCATATTTAATATTTTGTGACGGCTTCAAGCCAAATCCTGAGCTTGAAATGATAAAATGAAAATTGACCCGGGAGCCATTTTTAGTGTCAGGCAGCATTGGTTAAATGGTCAGTCCAATACTCAATGCTTTTAAAAGAACAGTGACAAATCCTTTATTTGTATTTGATTGTGACATCAAAGACAGCGCCGGACATTAGATCAACGTCACGTCCCGAACGACTGTGGCTGGTGTCTTTGGCAGATCTGTTATGGCTTTATTGTAGAGTATGAAACGTACATGTCGTCTCTTCAGAAGTGTCCAACGGGACTCGGAGCACAGAAGTGCGTTTAACATCCATTAATAATCAATTTGCGTTCACGTACGGAACATCCAACTTCAGGTGGTACTGTCGAAGCAGATCCTCCATCAGCACCAGCAGGGGGCGTCTCTCTTGCACAGCTCCAGAAGGTCGGCCTCCAGCTGCTCCGCGTCGTCGTGGAAACGCTCGGTGAAGGAGCGGATCAAACCCGCCGCGCTGCTTTCGTAGTCGACCAGCTCGACGCTGTCCCCTGAGAACCACACGGAGCACGTTTTTATTAAATACAATTCATTATTTTTATCAGTTACAAAGAGTTATCAAGTATTACAAACAAGAGTAATCCGTTTGGATGCCCCCCCCCCCCCCCCCCCCCCATAGCAGGTATAGCTGCAGGTACATACCACTGACTCTGGTGTTGGCCTGGACAAACATCTTACGAGCTTCTTTCCTCAGCAGCACCGTCTCCCGGAGGCGCACAAAGTTGTGAGCGCTGCCGTCGTCGACGGTGGAGTAGAGGTCGTAGAGCGCCCGGCCTCCTTCCACATCCGCCGTCGCCTTCAAGACCTGCGACCACGGGGGATTCCAGTCAACACGTTGGGCTCAGCGATTGGGAGGAGCAACAGGATTCTTACGCAGACAGAATTAAATTAAAAACATTTGACCTTGACCTCTAAAGTAGTTCATTCACCCCAAAAGTATTCATCTCTTGACGGAGTATAGTGCAATCAAGCCAAATATGTTTCATTATTCCAATATAAGATATTCATTTATTAGTCCCACAGTGGGAACATTTCAGGATCACAGCAATGGATGTACATTAGAGCATTAATAAGAATAAAAAAAACACAAAAAATAAAATACTAATTTACTAAATACAAAATGGAGAAAAGCAAAGTAAAGTGCTGAGTAAAGTAAGGTAAGTAAAGTGCCGAGTTGGTCAGGATCTCCAGTGATCTACTGCAGTGAGTTGTGCAGCCTGACAGCAGCAGGAAGGAACTACTTATGGTACCTCTCCCTCAGACACATTATTATTATAATATATATATATATATATATATATATATATATATATATATATATATATATATATATATATATATATATATATATATATATGATTCGTTGGACTCGACTTTATACTAGTTCTATAGAATCCGCTTTCTGGGCAATTTCTTGTCAAAACTCGTGAACCAAAGCATACCTGCAGTTTACAGAGGAACCTGTGGATGGCGCTCTTCCCCACAGTGTGGATCTTGCTTCGGTCCAGTGTGATCCGAGCGTCGGGCTTGCCGTCCTCGCCCGTCACTTCTTCCAGGCCCACCAGGCCCTCCCCAGCCTCCAGCAGAACACGCAGGATCACAAAACGCGCCTGCATGTGGGCCTTTAGGGAGAGAGACATGCGACACCCCGTTTACACGCCCTGACACTCATCTAAACAGAGACAGACGTTGTGTAAACCGAACTATGAAACAACACAGACCCTTCAAACTGGGCCAGGCAGGTTGTAAGAAACATGAGCCTAATAGTCTGGAAGTCGGCTTGACTTGTAAACACGGTACGCAGCTTCAAATTCAATTTAAGTATGTATTTATAAAGCGCCGATCAATTATTACAGGTTTCAAAATCAGACCCAATATGGCGAAAAGCCGCATGTTAGGCCGACAGATTACCTGTCTCCAGCTCTTGCTGTCAGCCGTGTAGAACTCCAGGCCCAACAGGCCCGCTCGGACCATGCTGAGCCAGTTGATGTACACCACGTCCTCCGCATCCTGGCCCTCGTGGCCAAAAATGCTGGAACATACAAAAAAGAAAAAGGCAACGTTTAACAAGCAAGTCTCCGACAGCCAACAGCCACAGATCACATGGCCCCGCTCCAGAAGGCAGTTTTCACAAACTGCTGGGGCGATTAAACCCGAGATGGGAAACAACAGCTGATAAAATCAAATAGAATGATTCAATCGAGAGAAATGTAGTAGGGAAAAAAAGTACACGTCTAAAATCTTCCATAATGGATAAGAATGCGACAAGTAATATATTTTCTTCCGCTTTAATCCAACAGGGACAAAACCCAGCAGCTGAAGGAAGACATGTCTTTATCTCCATTCACATTTTAACCATTTAAACTGAGATTATCCATTATGTGCAATAAACATTTTTTTGCAACTGTATTAACAAACAGAGCCGTCTTGTGTGCACAGTCAGCGTTATAAAAGAAGGACATGGGTCTTATTCTCAGCTGGGGGGGGGGGGGGGGTGACACGTTTTGAATCCACTGTTCACAGAAATTAGTGACGGCGCACAAAACGGTAACTTTAGATAATCTGGAGATTTATATTCATACAAGGAAATAAAACAGCGGGTCTCGCTCTGTAACAGGGCGACTGCAGGAAAACGTTCCCAGTGAGCAGGTTGGGTTCACAGTCAGCCATTACTGTAGAGCGATGTCTAATTCAAAGAGACAAGATAAAGAGAGTAAAACATAACGTACCTGAGGACATGCTTGATGAGACACAGATAGAGTCCGACACACTCGGCGCGGCATTCCTCATACGAGGAAGCAATCGTAGAGAATTTACTGTCCCACGTCTCGCTGCCCCGATACCAACTGGACACCTGAAAGACAACGATACATACTTTGTCCTTTTTTGCCAACTGAAAACAGATTTGAAAAATTGTCGTCTACACAAACTTAAACTCACCAGCTCTCCAGTCTCGGGGTTGGTCACCTTACTCTGGTCAAAGTTGAATTTACCCAAGTCATCCTGTGGAGAAGCCACGGCGCAAAGAAAAACACTAAATTAGTTTTTATTTCTTCGCGGATGATTCTTCAAGCCGATGTCAGGAAATTAAAAACATTTTGACAGGGATGTATCAACATGTTCGACTGACCTGGACAAACAGCTTGCCACTTCCATGACCCAACAGCTCATGAAGTCCAACCTGCACCTCGAATGACGGGCCCTTCCACTTGATAAACACATCCTAGCACACACACACACACACACACACACACACACACACGCAATGTAGAATTACAAGAGTGTGTGAGGGAGACGAGAGCGTCTATGTATGAGAACCAGGATGCTGAATGCGCTACCTTGTCTTCCTCCGCCAGGAAGGTCAGTTTTTCTTTTTGCGTGGCATAGGCTACAGCCAGCACGTTGCCTAGCGACACATTTTTAAAGCCCTCCGACTGTCTGATGTCATCATCTAGACCGAATAACAGACATCGTCATTATAAACAAATACACAGACGGCCATTATCAACGAGGGTGTTATTTGACGTAGTGTTTAGTGTAAAACTACATCAGCGTACGTACAGTTGGGGATGTTGATGCCAGCTGGGATTCCGCTGCCGGCAAAGGTGAGAACATCGAGCGAAGTGAAGTCAGGTTTTAGGAATGTGTCTTTCTCGAACTCCCTCGGCCAAGGCAGCTCGGGGAGAAGGACTTCTGCTGAGCTCACCAGCTTGGCAAAACGCTCACTCATCGCCTTGTTCACAACCGCGATGAAACCTAGAGGGAATAGAGATAAAAAAGGAGAATTAAACAATCTGACCAATCAATAATATAATCCCTTCTGTAATTTAAAGTGATAAAATACAGACGGCCTCATTCCCTTTTAATGTGATGGACTTTAGGATTTAGGATGAGTGCTACCCTAATAAATAGTGCACATTGTGTCTCATTCCAAGTATTGGAACAACCGTCTTCATTCCATATCCTTCTAAAATGAATTCTCATATTACCCACTGGAGTTGAACGCTGTGTTTAATGACCCAAGTAACCATTTTAAAGTAGCTCAACCACATTAGACGGGTTTGTCCCCGGGCTACTTATTAAGAAACTCAGACGGTTACCTCAGCCTATTGTTGTGATTTAGAGCAGAACTGCAGTCAAACAAGCTGAACGTATTTCTCTCATTCACAGCATAAACCCGTCACTCACTCCAGTGACAGGCAGAGACTCACTACTTTGAATGTAAAACAAAGAAATGCTTTCCCCCCCCTCCCCCCTCAACCTAGGGTGACACTAGAGTATGATCATGGTTTAGGAACGAAGCGCCAAGATAAGAGAAATAGTTCCCGAGCGAGATTCGTCTTGGCCACATGCTGTAGAGTATCTGCTCGGTTCACGACTTGAAGCAGCGTGCGTTTGACCAATCAGCGACGGCCGTCTAGACTCTGGTCTCTGGGGTCAGAACAATGAGTTCATCAAAAGGCTTCTAGTCCCTGGGAAAATGTTTCTGCAGCTAATGTTAATTTCAACTCGATAGTCTTCAGCATTGCACTACAGCAAAGAAACCCAGAGAGGCCCATGATCACAACTCTAATGACAATGAGCACCCTCTTCTTCATCACCATGTCAGTTACCTTCAAACTCTCCTCTGGAGCCGAATGGGTCCCTGTAGCTCTCTATGAAACCTATATAACTGAAGAAAGGGGTGGGGTGGGGGGGGGGAGATCAGAGATTATTACATGATTAAAGCAGTATGAAAGCCTTTACAACAGCTGCACAGTTTAAAGAAAGAGACAATTTGGACCAGACTAGAAAAAACACAGCTGGCTCCGTTTTACAAGTCAGATTCATGGAAAGCATGATTTTAAAATCATAAGTAAGGAGATTATTTTGTATTCATCCAATCTTTCTGGGGCTCACCTCTCAACAATTGGTCCCTTGTCTTTGATCCAGTAGCGCGAGCCTTCTTTATGGGCGTCAACCGAGCCAAAGGTGAAGCTGCGACTGTACTCTTCCAGCATCTTTCTCTGGTTCTCATTAGCAGCGTAGGCCTGTGGAAAGTATTTGTTAACAGAGGAATTACAAGAGGTGGCAGGAAACCTATGAAACCGTTTAAAATCTTCACATCGATGAAATTTGACCTCTGCGTTAACCATCCAAGCATTGTAGG
This sequence comes from Liparis tanakae, assembly GCA_036178185.1. Taxonomy (NCBI): domain Eukaryota; kingdom Metazoa; phylum Chordata; class Actinopteri; order Perciformes; family Liparidae; genus Liparis; species Liparis tanakae. The sequence continues at coordinate 7,473,376 of CM070088.1, read as the reverse complement.
AGCAGTGGGCTACTGTAAAGCCAACTTGGGCTCAGTGTCTCGCTCAAGGACACTTTGCTGCTGCATCAACTTTTATATTTGGGAGATTTTCTCTGCATCAACAACAAAAATGGACCAATGTGCCCTGTAACCCTTTTCTCTCACCTGTGCTTTTTTGAGGTAATGAGAGACTTTCTCCATGAGAGGAGCATAGTCTCCCCTCTTCACAGTGAACTCTTTGTCTTCAAAGTTGAAGCTGCCGCAGCATGACTCGCATTCCCCCTCCACGGCGCAGTCTGTGAAGCAGAAGTGAACATGTCATTGCTCTTAACCGACTGTAGCAAATATAACATGCATTACATTAAAAACTCTCCACATTAATGTGTTATTAATGACTAATAACATTATTTGAGTTCACAAGTTGGAATTTGTCTTGCAGAGCATGCTGGGTGGACATGAACAGTCACAATGCAACATGGTTAAAGATTGTTGTAAATGTTTATAAATCTTATTGTAGTTCTCATGTAAGACTGTAGTTCTGACCTTTCTGCTCAGCTGAGGCTAGGCGCACCTCATAGCAGGCTTTCCCTCCATTGTCCCTCTTAAACAGGCGGGTGTTGTACGCAGACAGTTTCTAGAGATAAACCACAGGTACACAGCTAAAAATGAGCTACATCAGACTGAGACACACAGGAGGGAGAGAAGACAGAAACAAGATGAGCCATTGAAATAGAGGGCAGAGGTGAAGGTAGAATAAGGAACACTTAAATGAAGTGGAACGAGTCAGAATAGAGTACAGAAGAACAGAAAAACAAAAACGTAAATAAATGTTATTTACTTTAGAGTCCAGAAACTTCTGGGCCAGCTCAGCATCCTCCAGACTGCAGTTTCCTGAGAAGTAGGTGGTGATTCCCTGAAGAGGAGAACAGCAAAAGTACTTAATGAGCCATGCTGATTTTTTTTGCAAACCCAGAGGAAATTTGGGTTCAGAGGCTTCCTAAAGGCCGATTGGCTTTTTGCAAACAATCTAAAACATACCAAACTTTATACCATTTGGCTTCCATTTAATTTTCTATTCAATTTACCAGTGCGTACGATGCAGAACGAAAGTCATCTTAACATGCATCAAATATTTAATGTCTTGACAACACAATCGACATTTCATTCAATATTATGAGGCAAAATAATTTATGGCCACAGATGACATGAACTCTGTATTCAAAATATACATGATCAAACCTTGTCGCCCAACCCCAGCTGTTTCTGTCTGTCTTCCAGGGAGTAGAGGAGACACGAGCAGCTGTCCCACAGGGCCTCCATCTCAGTGGGCTGGTCCTGGAATGCCTGGCTGGCCTTCACCAGAGCTTTCAGCTTGTCCTGGGCGGACAGACGCAGATAGTTTAAGCAAGGTCACAGCAGTTAGACACATGTAAAATCTAAATTGAAACATTGCATTAAGAGTGTGCTGGTGTTCCCTTTATTGCCTTAAATAGACACTTTTTTTTTTAATTACCTTGGGTAGATTTGGGATGAACTTGGTGTCTCCAAAAGACTTGTAGTTTCCCATGTTGGCATACAGACCAGCTGCATACACCAAGAACGCCTAAAATATAAAAATCAGCAAAAAATATTGAATACATTTTCATCCCGTGTATAGCAGAATCAACATCTTTACAACGGTTTGCATTTGTATGTGGTTGAGAGGGGGGAGTACAAACAGCTGCTTACCTGGTACTCCTCAGAGCTGATTCCAGTTGCCGTAGCGACCTGTTCCAGCTGTGCAGGCGTCTGCTTCCTGAAGATTCTCTGCAGCAGGACAAAGATATCTGCAGACTCTGGAGATGTCTGCAACAGCACTGCCAGACCACCATACCTAACACAGCGAGGGGTCCACAAGCTTTCACTTATTACATTCTTACATCAGTGTCCTTTAAAAAAACAGATGAGGAATGATTTCAAAAGTGTTAGACTTGAACTTGCAATATTTTGTGATAAGTAACGTACCAAGCTGCGCGTGACAGGTAGTGGGCGTACATCTTCTCCTGAGGTGAAAGCAAGCGGAAGGCCTCGCTGCAGTCAAGAGAAGCTACACCAATCTCATTTGGGAGGTAGTACTGAGAATCCACCATATTGAGTTTGAAGTTTAACACTGACGACGAGGAACTGAATAGAGGGGAAGGGAAGTGGGGAAAGAGAAAAGGAAGAAAGATAGATTAGGTAGGAAAAGAGAATAAGGGAAGTGTAAATGGAATGAAGATGACCAATAAATGGAGGCAGGTGTACAGAAGGTAGTAATGAGATCAGAGCTGAAAGAAAAACTGAACATCATGGTGTTTTAAAAATGTATTTATATAGTCAAATATTTCCCCAACTGTCTAAGCGAAACAGACCATGTACTGTAGAAACACAAAAATGCACATTTATGCAACAGTTATAGTAAAAAACAGTAAACTTTACTTTAAAGATGAATAAATAAGTATGATTATTAAGGCTACTTTTTTAGTAATTCTACCCAATTCTTGAATAGCTGACCGATCAAACAAGGCTGCCACGACTTAACTGTTGGAAACTTGTCACATAAATGTTTACTACATAAATCAAGGTGGAATCTTTAAATTGCTTATTTTTGTCCAAATCAGAGGAAAATACAATATTATTAAATTATTAGTATTACTCATTCTTCAAGAGTTGTTACACTGAAGCCTGTATTTTAAATAAATAAATAAAGTGGCAGCAGATAAGGAGAGCCACTGCCGAGGTGCCCTTAAGCAAGTTCCCACTCCCTCAAAGTGCTCAGCAGCTGTAAATCAGCGGCCCACTGCTCCTTCTAGAATAGGTTAACCTAAATGCTGAAGCATCATTTCACTGATCTCTGTGCCGTTTACAGGCGCGACAGAAGCTGCATGTTGACGTCACGTTATCTTCAGTCTGGGGGTTCGGGGTTCAATCCCCGCCCTAGTCCATGTCGCTTAGAGCCAAGACCCTTATCCCTGAATTGCTCCCCGTTTATGTTTCTACGGTGTATGAATGGAACATGAATGTGAATCTTTTTGGGATAAAAGAGTTAGTTAAATGAAATGTAAAGTAATATTCAATTTGCTGTTTCACTTGCAGTTAATACAAATAATTAAAAATAAACCAAGGCGCCAACATGGCAAATCACTCACGTCTTTAAATTCTCTTATAATCAGAGTGAGAAGCCCACTAACCACTTAACTTTTATTTTCAACAAAACATCATTACGTTACTTGACATATGTTTTGTGTTCAGGCCACTGCAGACAGCTAACTCAACGTGCCGTTACCGGTTAGCTCCTCGCGCGAAAGCTAAGCCCGCTACTGAGCACTAGAAGCATTTACACGCGCTGCCAAAACAGCTGTCAGCAAAGCGGTACGTCTAACTATTATGCAAACCATGTGCAGGCATACAGATCAACTAAACCGCTCCCTTTGAGAGGTAGAGAGGTATACCTCAATAACTCAATAGCTCATTACCTTCTTTTCTTCTATAGCTCCGTCAAATTGCAGTCTCACGCTCGGCTGTATACTTCCTGTATTTATCCAACGTAAGACCCGCCCCTCAACCAATCACAGGCTGGACAATTTGATTGAAGGTAAAACTAACCAATCACAAAGTACCTGCGCCGGACTTTTTGCTGCGCTTCAAGTCGTGATTATCTTGCCAAGAGTAAGAATGAAAAACATTGTCGCGTCTTAAAAAAAGCACACAAGACAGTAACAACAATCAAAATGATAAAAAGTATACATTTACGCAATTTTGAATAAGTACCAGTAGTGTCTCGAGCTCATGCCACATGACGAGGTGGCCGAGTGGTTAAGGCGATGGACTGCTAATCCATTGTGCTCTGCACGCGTGGGTTCGAATCCCATCCTCGTCGGAGATCTTTTCCATAGTCGAAGACATCTCAAAATCATTTGGCCGCCGTAAACGTTGTAGGTCTGTAGAACGGTCTCTCACACAACCGGAACTCCCGACAAGGTCAAACTTTGGAGTACTTCTTCCGGTTTGTGCGAGGTCTTCACCTATCTCTCTCCCCTCCCCACCAGTGCTCTTTACTCTTGTTCATTGAATAGCTTTAATAAGACCACACAGTATTTCATCAGTTTATTGTTTTTATTGAATTCTAAAAACACAATCAGAAAGTAAGGTATTTACAAGGGGTTTGCAACAGAAAGTAGTAGGCTATTATATCCAAATAGGTTTAGTGACCAGCCTGCTACACACAAGAGAAATGGGAAGGAACAAAAAAAAAAAAACATCTGTGTGTGTATTTGTTTATTTCAGGGTTCATGCTTGGGTTTTGCCGTCCCTCCTGCCAGGAGGCGTTGTAGGGAGTAGCCAGCGATAGCAGTCTGAGAAGCTCAGGCTCTTGTCCACAGCGCAGCTGGTGCAGTAGACGATCCCCAGTGCCAGCATCACCACGAGGAACACACACAGAGGCACCAGCAGCGCCACCAGTAACCAGCTCTTGTCATGCTTCCTGTCACCTGCAGCAGAATCAGCCCCCGCCTCCTCTGTGCTATCCACGTTGGATCCTTCCCCCCGCCTTGTTCCAGTGACCGAGCCATTTGCAGTGTCCGCCATCCCCCTATCTCGAGCGTCACCGCCTTCAGTCTTAGTTTCATCCTCGTGGTCGATTTCGTTCCCCGTGTTGTCTTTTTGCGTCGGGGACGGGACTGTCGGATATCGCTTCGGTGATACGGCGTCCCATTGGTTCAGATGATTGTCTGAACCGTGAGCCATGTCAGGGGAGAGTCCTTCAGGGGCTTCCGTCAGCCATCCGACATCAAAGTTAGTGTCCGCTTCAAAGTTCGGGTCCGGGGTGAACGAGGTGGCCCAGAGAATATCGTGGTCAGGGTCCCAATCGGGCATGTGAGCGAAGTCGCTGGGGTCAGGGGTCAGAGTGGAATATTCTCCATCATCAGGCGACGGCTGGCAGGTCAGCCCATCTGACTGCAGGTCATAGCCACTGTCACAGTAACACTGGTAGCCTCCCATGTAGTTGAGACACTGCTGCTGGCAGGGTGACTCCCCCACACACTCGTCTACGTCCACACACTCTCTTCCGCCGCCCATCGCGTACCCGGGGTTACACAGGCACGTGAAGGACCCCACTGTGTTCTCACAAGGGCTGTCGCAGCTGTCCTCGAAGACGCACTCGTCGATGTCGGCGCACTCGCCGTCGTCATCCGGTTGGTAGCCGGAGTAGCAGGTGCAGTGGAAGGTCCCCGGGATGTTGACGCACTCTTGCGTGCACGGCTGCTGTTGACACTCGTCTACGTCAGAACATTTGCGGCCATCTGGAGCCATTTGGTACCCGGGGGGGCAGGTGCAGCGGACGCCCCGCAGTGTCTCCACGCAGTCGTACTCGCACCCCATCTCCACACACACCTCTTTGACACGGGGCCGGTCAGTGGGGCCGGCGGAGTCGGCGGATAACTCCGGTGGATCCGTCAGGCTCAGGGGATCCGGCTTGCAGCCGTACCCGTCCTCGTCTATCGTGAAGCCCTCCGAGCAGTAGCAGTAGTAGTCCGTGTCCGTGTTCTGGCAGTACTGCTCACAGCCGTGGTCCTCGCTACACCAGTCCTGGTTCTGCGGGGCGGCGCCGGATGAGCACAGCGGGGCGTCCCTGGACCAGCCCACCGTCTTGTCGTCTCTCTCCATGCACAGCACCGTCTGCTCGGCCCGAGCCTCGGGGTCGGAGCCGTCCGCGGGGCACGGTAGAGCGGCTACGGAGCCGTAGGGCACGTGGGTCAGGAGTGTGCTGACCAGGTGGAAGGGGGTGGAGTACACCGCCGGACCGCGGCCCTCGTCCTCCAGCGGCGAACACATGCCTTTGTAGTTGTACTGGCAGACGTATCCGTCCAGCGGCAGCGCGCAGGAGCCGTCGATCCAGCGGAAGTTGTCGCCGCTCGCTTGTCCGCTCTCAGACGTGTGGACGGTCATGGCCACGCAGCGGGGGGCCGCACACGTCCCGGGGGTGTCCTCTCGGAGCCAGTTGGTGAACTGGCCGTCCTGGTCTCCTGTTGGAGGATAAAGACAAGGGCAAGGTCAGTGGAAATAGAAATTCCCTCTTTTAGTTTGGGAACTTTCTCTGCTGGTATTTAATTTGCTTTTTGGGTAAAAAAACTTGGTTAAGATTCTGATTAAAGCTGTTATGTGTGGTGTATTTTATGTGACTTAATAAAAAAAAGGCTCTCTGCTGACGTTACCCTGAGCTGTGTCATTCCTTCTGGGTTGTGGTGGGGGTTACAGCAGCCTGCATTGTGGTGGGCCAGGGTTTTATTTATTTATTTGTAACTGCCACAAGGAGTCGCCAAATATGTTTTAATTACACATTTCATATATGAAGAGGAATAAATCTCAAAATCAAACCCTTGGTAAATCGATAAAAAATCATCCCTACATTGCTAACGCTAGAGACTCTAAGGATTAAGTGAGAAACCTTTTAATAATTTAGGGAAACAAATCCTTTAAAGCCATGGCAGAAGAAAACACAATAACATCTAAGTTGGCCTCACAACTCTTCACAAAGGAATGTTTGTTCTAACTCAAGACCAAGGCAGACACTTTGAGACTTACAAAAACAAACAATCTGGCTTTTAGTGGGTCAAGTTTTCTGAACTGGCTAAATGTAGGTCAAGGAGTAGCAGTGAGGTCAAAAGGGAACTCAACTTCCGCTGTCGGGCCGCCTCCCATGTGTGAAACACATGTAGCTAATGTCATAACCATCCAGACGGGGCAGGGCTGGAGGCCCGGGGACCGACATCTGACAGAGAGGTTAGGGACACAATAATCTATTCCTGATTATTGGTGTGTGTGTGTGTGTGTGTGTGTGTGTGTGTGCGTGTGTGTGTGTGTGTGTGTGTGAAAGTAGTATTATTGAAGTAAACCTAATGGTTGTCAATGCTGATTCAAGTTCAGCAAAGTCTATTGTTGTATTACCACAGGTCCATATTAAAAAATGGACTACTAAATCTAGCTTTAGTACATTTTGATTTGTACATGTACGTCTAAACACAGCTGAACTAACTAAATATATATATATTTCTACAAATTTAGCCTTGATTGTACGGACTCACACTTCTTCCATTAGATTGTTAGAAGCCTGGCAGCATTATGTTCATTTTCCCTATTTTGCGGCAATATTTTTCTGAGCTCAGTTTTCAAAATCCACTAAATTGAACTTTAGGGTCAAATGTCAAAAAGGTGAGACTTTGCCTGTGACCCAGACGAATCCTCTGAGCGCTCTGGTGGATGAGCACTGGCGCGGCGGTCTGTGCAGCCCGATCCAGAGGCGAAGCCTCGACCTGGTTCCCTCGATGGCCGACAGCAGCTCGTGGACCACACCCGCCGCCTCGTGGGTATGCATCGTCGCCAGGGTCCCGCCTCGCTCCCGACAGCTCCGCCCAGCCTCCCTGAAGGTTCTCTTCTGGAGGAAGACGGTGTAGCATCCCTCCGGGTGGCAGAGCGCGTCTCTCTCCGCCAGCTGAGTGCTGGCGGCTGGCGGCTCCCCGTCCGTCTCCCTCAGCCTCTGGCCTTGGCTTCCAGGAGCCAGACCGAGCGCCAGCAGCCACAGGACACACAGGAGAGGCATGCTGCTGAGGCTGCTACTGCTCCTGAAGGTCTTTTGCACCCTCCACCAATACATCAGGTTCAATCTAGGCCAACATTAGTACTGCAGTGTATATACTGTCAAAATGAATCGCCTATTAAAGGAAAAAAAAATATTTTTTCTGACCTGTTAGAAAGAACCTGACCTAAATTCAATAAACAAACTGTAACTGGCCAATCCAAACTTTGTTTCTATCCTTTTAATGTTTTTAAATAAATAAATTTGTTCTAATTCACTAAAAGTAATCTGAGGCAGATTAATCCCAAACCGCCCGAGCTCTAGACAAATATCCCTGCGGTGCAGAATCAGTCCAACTCAATTCATCAGCCAACTTCTAGCACTGGTGCCACAAGGAAGCAGATTACACCCAATCCTATATACATCTAATATAAACCAGTGCAGTCCAGTTGAGTCCAGTACAGTCCAGAATAAAGTCCAGTGAAGTACCTGTTTATTCCGGGGTCCAAAATTGTTCAATGGAGCGGTCTGCCTGTCAAGTGAGTCCAAAAGAGTTAAATAGACTCCAAATATGAAAGTGATGAATTTGCGTATCAGACAGCCTCTCCTGTATCTGATCCTGCCAGGGCTCTCTTGCCTCTGCAACGTTGTGTTCCTGACTGAACCTCAGAAAGAGAGAAAGATGGGGGAGGGTGCAAAGGGGGGGAGAGGCTACGTAGAGGAAAAAGAATTGTGTGTTTTTTTGGAAGAGGGGCTGGTGAAATGTGTGAGTGTATAAGGGACGGCAGGAGGGGTTGAAGGATAGTTTAGTGTGTGTGTCTGTGTGTGTGTGTGTAACTCTCAGTGAGTTATGAAAACCATACGGCACCATTCCCCCCCCCCCCCATCTTGCCATTGGCTTTAAACACACACACACGCACACGCTCAACCTTTAGTGTATGCTGCTCAGCATCCACAGGAGTGGAAAGTGTTTGTCAGTTCTGAGAGATGCAAAGATCGTCTCCCACTCCTCCACTTTTTTCTCTTCCCCTTTCTGTTTTTCTGCCATATTCTTCTGTTCCCTGTCAGCATCTTGTTATTTTTGTGTTCCAATGTTTATGTCTCTTAATGTCATTCTCTTCTTGATATTAATGTCTCCCATTTTCCGATCCATTGTCTCCTTTTCTGCCACCACCCCTCATTCCCTCTTTCTGCCGAGCGGACGCCAGCTGGAACCTTTAACGGGCCAATGGAAACAATCGTGTATGGAACGGGAATACCTGTTGGACTATGCACGTATATGTGTGTGTGTGTGTGTGTGTGTGTGAGAGTGAGTGTATGTGTGTGTGTGTGTGTGTGTGTGTGTGTGTGCATGTGAGAGGGTGAGTGAGTACATTAATTTGTATACTGTCATACAATAACTTTGTATTGGCAAATATGACTATGACTTGTCCACGGTGTGTGAGTGTATGTGTGTGTGTGTCTATGTGTATGCGTGTGTGGGTCTATGTGTATTTGTATCTGTGTGTGTGTATGTGTGACTACCAGGGGCATATGGAGGAGAGGAAACAGGAAATGCCAGATGTGCATCAGCCTGACCTCTCATAGCTGGGGAGCAGGAGTGGAGACTGCGGGTACCTCCACTGTCACATGATCCGTCCGCCGTGAAGGTACCCGTGGTCCAAAGTCAAAGCTGGGTTCTGATTTTCAAAAATTCAAATAAGTCTACGAACATCAGGCGAAGCCAACAGTTGATGGGAGCGACACAGATTACATCTGTAAACCACACACAAGTGGAAGAGGGCAAACAATGGCCCTGTGTGTAAAGTGTGAGAACACAACACAAAGTGGGCAGCCTGATGTCATCGCCACACACCGCTGATGATGAGATGGAAACCTCCTGCTACTTGAGTAGTTAATCCAGTTATTAGTTGCAGTGTTCTGCGGGTTCTGTGTTAGTCAGCAATCTCTTCCTCCGTGCTCACCAGATGTGTCGGCTGGCGGTGTTGTGTTGGTTCTGGCTCTCACAATATGATACAGTACAGAGTACACAACCCAGTCAGACGCTCCAGTCTCTTCTAGTTATGTAAGTACTATCGGAGCGAGGGGGAAGCGAACATTAAACCTCAGGATCCTGGAGATCCCGAAGAGCCTTTTGGTCTTGTTCCCCACCTCTTTCTCCTCCTCCTCCTCCTCCTCCTCCTCCTCCTCCTCCTCCTCCTCCTCCTCCTCCTCCTCCTCCTCCTCCTCCTCCTCCTCCTCCTCCTCCTCCTCCTCCTCCTCCGCATCCCTCAACTTTTGCCTGTTATCCTCTAATTTTCTTTTTCTTGGACTACCCCCATCCTACTCTGTCTCCTCTCTTCCTTTCCTTGTTATTCTTTCATCCCCCCCCTAGTCCCTCCTTTCTTGTATCCTCTGCTCCCCTTTCCAAATCTTCTCCCTGCTGCTCTACACTCCCCCTCTTTTCTCTTAGTCTTATTATTTGGACTCCCAAGTCAGCAATCTCTCCTTCAGACCTGCAGCTTTTGCCCCAAACCTCCACTCTCGGTGTGTTTGTTCTATCGTTCAGCTGGTCGACCCCTCCTCCTGCTGAGACACATTCCAGAATTATAATTGATAAAGCAGACAAAAACTTCTCCTTTCCATAATCCTGCACTCCCAATTCCCCCTTTTTAACATGAATCTACTTTCCTCCAAGCGGCTTTATCTCCCGACCCGAAGAAGACCTCTAATGGAACATACAGATCTTCTGACTCTCTATTCCCCCACCTCCCTAGTTCACCTCCTTACTGTCTAGCTCCTTGACTCCTAAGCACTTTCCACATATTGTTCCTCACTGATATATTCTCAACTTGATCCGTAACTTCCAGCTCCAAAGCCTCCCCACTTCGCTTCAACCACTAATTCTATTTTGTTGTGCTGGATATCTGTTCTTGATTTGATCTTCTCTGGTGGCCATAAAGCTTTAGCGTCTGGATCGAGAAAAAAAACACGTGACATGTATTTAATAAGATTTAAGACTTGTTTATGCGAGAGGATAACTAGTTAGTGCCATGTGTTGTCCTCTTACGTTAAAATGCAAACGTGTTTTCCAAAGGAGGCAGAGTGAGGCCATGATGAAGGAACAACAGTTCACAACGTCAGGCAATACATTGCTAAATCTACCGTGTGTCAATCACAACTACCATTGCACATATGGAAAATACATTCCCTTTCCTGCAGTTTTTTTATACGTCAGTGGATGAAAACAGTCAAAGATTTCCATCCTTTTGTTTTCCTATTACGCAGAACACTTTCTTGACCTTCAGCTAAAGAGAAAAGAGCCTGCCGCTGGTCCTGAGTTCACCGAGCTTCCGCACTGATGTCAAGGAAACTGCATTTCCTTATTACCGCGGAGTTCAGACACGCCTTTCAGGCCCAATGAGCCTTTTGCGCCATATCAAATACATCAGGACAGTTGTTCATTTTTCCCAGCCACCGGTGTCTTATGTCATGCATACACACAAACACACACACACACACACACACACACACACACACACACACACACACACACGCACACACACACACACACACTGAAGCAATTAGCTGTGGCCTTGTGGTTAAATAATAGAGTGGAGGCATTCCTGGTGATTTCTGTGGAGTGGAGGAAAAAGAGGATACTTCTATCCACTTCTTATACAACCTCCATATGTGTTCATGTCTCATAGCAAACATCCATGTGCTCTCCATCCACACCCAGAACGTCAACAAATATTCACCACAAATATCTGAACAGACTGGGGTCGCTGTCGGAATGGATGAATCCAGAAGGAATCGCTCCCTTCCAGTTGATGTTGACAGTTGCTTGGACTAAGAGAAACTCTTAGAGGTAGCTGTAAACGAGTTGGTCACTGTGCTCGCAGCGAAACCTCCAGATGCCAGATGACCTTTATTAACCGGTATATAACCTTGTAATACTTTACTCATTAATGTCACCCATGTTCCCACCTAAAAGCTGCCAAGTACAAATAAAATATTTCTGTTATCCAATGAGCAGCTCTACTGGAACAATTAGAGACACAGAGAGGGTTTGGAAAATCAAATTTGTGTCTGAATTGACTTTTTACAACTTTTTTACAAGTTTTTGTGTCTTGTTTCCTGTCTTATTTTGAAGTCCCTGTCTCCGTGTCCTCTGTTTCCTTGCCCTTCCTGTCCCTGTGATTGTCTTCCCTGTGTCTGATCGTTTCCTTCTGTGCGTTGCCCTGGTGTGTCTTGATTGTTTAATTATTTTCACCTGCCCTCAGCCACTTCTCTGTCTCCTTGATAGTTTAATTACCTTCACCTGCCCTCAGCCACTTCTCTGTCTCCTTGATAGTTTAATTACCTTCACCTGCCCTCAGCCACTTCTCTGTCTCCTTGATTGTTTAATTACCTTCACCTGCCCTCAGCCACTCCTCTGTCTCCTTGATTGTTTAATTACCTTCACCTGCCCTCAGACGCTCCTCTGTCCACCTGATTGTCTCATGCCGTACACCTGTTTCTCCTTATTGTGCCAGTCTTTCCCTGGTCTCCTGTCGGTTTGTTGTCTGTAATTACTACTGTCTCTAGTAGTGTCTTTATGAGTGTCACTTATTCCTGTCTTGATCGATTCCCGTCAGTTTTCCTAGTGTTCCTTTGTTCAACCTTTTTTCTTGAGTAAAGAGAGTTCTGTTTCTATTTAAACCCAGACTCTGCACCTGAGCCTCACCCCGTGACAACCCGTGACACTATTCTTGCTTTGCATTCTTTAAACCGGCAAAAGAAAATTGAGAATGGAAAAAAAGTAATATCATTGCTCCTGAAATTCTGGTTAGGAGTCATATGGGAATTTTAAAACAAACACAGTCGCGGATGGAAACTGCTGTGGCCGAGCTGTATCGGTCCCAACATTTCTCTTTTGTTTTGCAAAGTCTAAGCAGAAATCTCGGGTGATACTAATGCGAGCTTGTGCGGACTGCAGTTGGAGTTTGAGACACGTAAAGGATCACACATGCATAAACAGACGTTAGACATAAAGAAACTCCGCGAAAGAATCTCCAGAAAACTGTTACAGTTAAAGAACTGCTGAGAGGCAGAATCAGAGATGGAGAGAGCACTGGGAGAGCATCATTCCTGACAGATTATTCTTTTTCCAGATGATAGACTCAGCTTTTCCATAGCCACATACACCCCCCCCCCCCCCCCGCTCCCACACACACACACACACACACGCATGCACACGCATGCACACGCATGCACACACACTATGATATCTTACACTTTATAGTGTCTTTCATGGTAGGCCTACAGTCATATTTCTCCAGAGACGGAGCCATTTATGTGTGTGTGTGTGTGTGTGTGTGTGTGTGTGTGTGTGTGTGTGTTAGTGGTTAATGGATTAACAGTGCGGAGAAAGGATGACGGCACCCCAAGAAAGAGCCAGAAGACAAAAGCTCGGAGACCCAACAGGCAGACGTCGGATGTGGAGGACTTTTGGGACGCCCCGCCACACGTCTGACTTCTCTCTGGATCCCTTCCTTCTATTGCTTTGACACTTCTCCCGTTGAAACTCCATTTGTACCCCACATCCACATCCCCCACGTAACCTGAACTCTATTTTCAGCTTGTGTCTCACAAAGAGAAAGCTATTTTGAAAGAAATGGCAAAGACACAGTCAATCGGCCTGACTCAGCATCAGCGAAAGACGGTAAATCATTCCCCAAACCGTAATGCTCAAATCTTGTGCAGACAGGCTCTGTGCGGGGAAGTCCAATAACAGCCTGTTCGTCTTTGCTCTATTATTCCTCAAAACGCATGGCTGCCAAATCGGAGGTTGTTATATTTAATCTCAGTGTAATTCTCTGAAGGGAAATTAAATAGCTAATACAGTTGTTTTGGGCGAACACTACTGTCAAACTTGATCCTGAGCAGCAAAGTCCCCCAAATCCCCAAACTCCCAGCAGCCAGAAGCTGAAGACTTTGTTGTACTGGAGGGATCTCAAGTTATGACTGTGTGTGAAAGTGAAGCAGCGATCTGTTCTAAGGTAAAAAAAAACAACAACAACAACTGCCTATTAATCTAATTAACACTTTATATCTGACCCCTGGAGTCACCACTGGTTGCCTATATTAATCAGTCCGGGCCAAGATATAGTAATTTCATTAAAATCAATGCATTGTGCGTTTTTTTGCTGTGGTTTGGTTTCTACATGTATGTTATTTACTGAGTTGTAGACATTTTAGCTTTTTCGGCCAGAGCCGTGCATTCCAGTCTTTATCGTTGATGTAAACATGCTTTTGCTGGTGTGTTCTATAAACATTTTTTCTTCTATGATTAACTCATCGGTCTGACTCATAAATCTTAATTGTCTGACGCAACCTTTCACCTCTCGGTCCGAACGCTCTCCTCCTCAACTCGGCTACTCCACATTCTCAATTTCCTCAGGGGACACACAAACGTTCCCCCCGTCCTCCGCCTCCATCTTTCCTTTTCTGCTCCCCTTTTATTTTTCTCTCCTCTCCCATAATGTCTGCTGGCATTGCCCCGTGTTGCTTCTGGCCGTAACAGTTTTGTTCTCACAAGCCGGTCTTTCATAGCCTTATTTGTCCTAACAATGTGACTTAGTTCATCTCCACGTTTGGATCCTTGGGAGTGTTACTTGGCCTCCGTGTGTGTGTTTCTATCTCACCGCCTCTCTTCATGAGTGTCTTTCTCTCCTGCCGTCTCCTCCGTTGCTTCCACGCCTCACTCATTCACTTTCACAGTTCATCTGTTTTTCCCTGCCTCGGACCTTTTTCTCCCTCGGTGTTGTATTTCAATACAGTAGGAAATATTTCCAACTGTGCAGGAAGCGTCTGACTCGCTGGGATCGTTCTCTTCTCACGCACACATCCACCCACGCACCTACACACACACACATACACTATATCGAAATACTTTTTTAATTTGAAAAACCAACATAACAATAAATCCACGGTCATAAAAAGGAGACGTTTTAAGAGCGGAGGTATATTTAATTTGATGTCATCTAGCATGCAGACGCTGCAGGGGCAGCCGGGCTGCAGACAGGAGCGGTCCAATAGTAGACGGGGTCCGTCAGCGGGAAGAGGAGCGCCATGAACGCCAGCAGCCCCGTCAGGTACCACAGAAGAAGAGCAGATCGCCGAGGGTGTCGCAGGGCAGAGCGGATGTCGGGCAGCCCTCGAATGGCACAACACTGGACCCACAACATGACCTCGGGAAAGAGATTACAGATTCACCGTCATGAGGTGTGCACTGTGCGCGAGCGTGTGGTCAACGCGCTGGTCATCGCTCACCGGTCCTCAGGAATAGGAATGAAGTGAAGGCACCGAACACGGTCGTGTACAAGAACTGGATCCCTACAACAAACGTGTCAAATGTAAAGTTCATTCATTAATTACCTTCCCATTGAAAATGTGGAAGGTAATGTTTTGATCACGTGTATTTGTATGCGTGCGTGTTATTCACATAAGTAAAACAGTATTAAACCGAATCGCATGAAATTTGGTGGGATGATTGGTTATTATCCGGTGACCATTTGATTAGATTTTGGGATCGATCGGGTCAAAGGTCAAGGTCATGAAAAGGTCAACATCTTCTTTTTACCATCAATTTATATCCAATTGGCATGCAACTAATGCCAAAATGTTCATAATTCAATGCTCAATCTTGTGATATGCGAAGGTATTCGCTCTACCAAGTGCCCGTTCTAGTTAATAATATACAAATAGGTGTTTTACAATATGATGCATTACTCATCTATCAAACCAACCAAAATTACACCAATAATGTGACAGAATACTAACTTAATTTGGATTAATTCTCTTTGAGAAGAGTTTCATTATCCCACCCACCTGACACCACGAGGAGGACACTCAGACTGTCCTGGTGGTCGCCGTTGCTCCATCATATGGTGGAAATGGGCTAGAATGATGAGTAGAGTAGATATTAATTGACGCATTTATGTACACGTTCAATACATTATAAAGCCCTTGCTAACACGTGATATGACTCGTCTACAGCCTGAACGTCTGGTTGCCATACCAACACCGAAGAACAGCGGGACCATGAAGATGACAGCCGTGGGCCCCATGCAGGGAGCCAGCATGGGCAGCATGGCCCCTCTGAACACCAGCTCCTCCGTCACTGGCGCCACCACCTGGTTCCTGAGCCACACTGCATCTCCCACACACATCCTCCACGACTGAACATCTGTGAAAATAAAAGTTTTTGAATTGCACATGAAATGCGTGCAGGCACACATGTAAAACTCCCCGACCGGGACGGAACATATAACTCACCGAGCGCAGACCGCAGTTCCCCGGTGACGCCTGCGGGGTTGTCCATCGCAGAATGAACCAGGGGGCCCGAGATAAAATACCTGATGTTTAAAAACAAAATCTGTTATTACATGCAGTGGAAGTATATAAAAAGGTTAAAGAAGAGGATATGGAAGGCACAGGGCACATTTCTTTAGACAAAACTGCACTGCTCAGCAAAGAAAGGCCCTCCAGCGTGTGATAAGAACTGCACAGCTCATCTCAGGAGCAGCCTTCCCCCCCCTTCAAGACGTTTACTCCACCAGGGTCATCAAAAGAGCACACAGCACCATCAGGGACAGACCCCCCTCCAGCACAGCCTCTTCTGGCTCCTGAGACTGACAAACAGTTTCCACGTTGTATTGCATTGGGAATGGAGATTTAATCTCTAAAACGTCCAAACTGCTTTAGTGCATCATCAATAAAACTTTCCAAGAGGCAAACAGGATTCACAAGGTAAGAGATTTTTTGTGTCGATTTAAGCAGTTTTTAAAAAGTGAATGTTTTTTATTGGGAACTCTGGCTATGGTCTTGGACTTCTCAATAGCCAAGGCCTGTGATACCTTCATGAAATCAACTGTGACAGGCAGGTGCTCAAGTTGCATCTCGTTGAATTATTCGACATCCAAATCAAATCATATTAGAAAGAGAAAGACAGACACATTTCTTCCGTCAAGGTTTAATGTGGGTTGTGAGCCTCGGACATGCCATGGTGAGGAGTAGTGGCAGCACGGCTGCAGGAAGCAGACCTTCCAAACGAACGCCCATCAGCTCCAACACAGACGCGTCCACCTGGAGCAGCACAATGCGGCTTTAGAAACATAATATTTTACCCTCAAGAGATTATGAAGTTAAGCCAGTGTGACCCTGGGCTTAACCTCACAAAACACCTGATGTAGTTAATATGCCCCCAGGTCAGTGACGCTCAGTAACCGTCTGTAAGGGTTAGCGGTGAAAGACCTGAATCCCTAGCAGCTTGGCTGTTAATGACCTTTGACCTGCTGCCTGTCTTACGCTCTCCTGAGCTTGTGCTGTATTGTTTTGGTATAAATTGAACACTGACAATAAGCGCACATTCAATTCAATTTCAATTCAATTCAATTCAGTTTATTTGTATAGCCCAGTTTCACAAATTACAAATTTGTCTCAGAGTGCTTTACAATCTGTACACATAGACATCCCTGACCCAAAACCTCACATCGGACCAGGAAAAACTCCCAAATAACCCTTCAGGGGGAAAAAAAGGGAAGAAACCTTCAGGAGAGCAACAGAGGAGGATCCCTCTCCAGGATGGACAGATGCAATAGATGTAATGTGTACAGAAGGACATATTTAGAGTTAAAATACATTCAAGGAATCTGACAGAGTTTATCAATAGTTCATATTTAGGCATATTCCACGATGGAGAGTTTGGAGACCTCCCAAGTGGAGGAGTGGGCGGAGTCCCAGCAGGGCAGTGGCACAGCTGGCGACAGGAACTCACGATCCAACCATCGAAGGTCCATCAGCAGATGGAATCTATGCCTTCTCATAGGGTCCGATGACCCCATGAGACGTGAAGTCAGAAGGACTCCGGGGAGAAAGCAGAGTTAGTCATGTGTGATGGAGAGATGAAGATTCATCCATAGGAGAAAGAAAAGAGGAGAGAGGTGCTCAGTGCATCCTAAACATCCCCAGCAGCTATAAGCCTATACCAGCATATCCAGGGGCTGGACCAGGGCAAACCTGATTCAGCCCTGACTATAAGCTCTGTCAAAGAGGAAAGTCTTCAGTCTACTCTACATAAGGTGACTGTGTCTGCCTCCCAGACTGAAGGTGGAAGCTGGTTCCATAAAAGAGGAGCTTGATAACTGAAGGCTCTGGCTCCCATTTTACATTTTAAGACTCTCGGAACTACAAGTAGCCCCGCATTTAGTGAGCGCAGCTCTCTGGTGGGGCGATACGGTACTACAAGCTCTTTAAGATATGATGGTGCATCACCAATTAAGGCTTTGTAAGTTAAGAGAAGAATTTTAAAAGTGATTCTTGATTTTACAGGGAGCCAGTGCAGAGCAGCTAGTGCAGGAGTAATGTGATCTCTTTTCTTAGTTTTAGTGAGAATACGAGCTGCAGCATTCTGGATCAACTGGAGGGACCTAAGAGACTTATTAGTGCAGCCTGATAATAAGGAGTTGCAGTAATCCAGTCTCGAAGTAACGAATGCGTGAACCAATTTTCTGCATCTTTTGAGACAAGATGTGCCTGATTTTTGAAATATTACGTAGATGGAAGAATGCTGTCCTTGAGATTTGCTTTATGTGGGAGTTAAAGGACAAGTCCCGATCAAAGATAACGCCGAGATTCTTTACAGTGGTGTTGGATGCTAGAGTAATGCCATCTACAGAAATCACATCACCAGATAATTGATCTCTGAGGTGCTCAGGCCGAGTAGAATTACTTCGGTTTTGTCTGAGTTTAACATCAAGAAGTTGCCGGTCATCCATGTTTTTATGTCACTAAGACATGCTTGAATTTTAGTGAGTTGGTTAGTCTCCTCTGGTTTTATCGATAGATATAGTTGAGTATCATCTGCATAACAATGAAAGTTTATAGAGCGTTTCCTGATAATATTGCCCAAAGGAAGCATGTATAAGGTAAATAGAATTGGTCCAAGCACAGAACCTTGTGGAACTCCATGACTAACGTTGGTGGTCATTGAGGCTTCATCGTTTACAAATACAAACTGAGATCGATCTGATAAATAGGATTTAAACCAACTTAGGGCGGTGCCTGAAATACCAATCGACTGCTCCAGTCTCTGTAATAGGATGTTATGGTCAATGGTGTCGAATGCAGCACTAAGGTCTAACAAGACCAGTACAGAGAGAAGTCCTTTATCTGCTGCCATTAAGAGGTCATTCGTAATCTTCACCAGTGCTGTCTCTGTGCTGTGGTGTTTTCTAAATCCTGACTGAAACTCTTCAAATAAACTATTCTGATGTAGAAAGTCACACAACTGATTTGCGACCACTTTCTCAAGGATCTTAGAGAGGAAGGGAGGTTAGAGATCGGTCTGTAGTTAGCCAAAACCTCTGGATCCAGAGTGGGCTTCTTCAGGAGAGGTTTAATTACAGCTACTTTGAAGGAATGTGGTACGTGGCCTGTTAACAAGGACACATTAATAATATCCAAAAGAGAGCTGCCAATTAAAGGCAAAACGTCTTTAAGCAGCCTAGTCGGGATAGGGTCCAAGAGACAGGTAGACGTGTTAGAAGTAGAAACCATTAAAGATAATTGGTCACGGTTGATGGGAGAAAAAGCCATCTAAATATATACCAGGACATACAGGGGTTTCCAAAGCCATTCCACTTGAGGACAGATTGGCACTGGTTAAGGGCAAGAGATTATTAATCTTGTCCCTAATAGTTAAAATCTTCTCATTGAAGAAGTTCATAAAGTCATTACTACTGAGGTCTATAGGAATACTGGGCTCCACAGAGCTGTGACTCTCTGTCAGCCTGGCTACAGTGCTAAAGAGAAACCTAGGGTTGTTCTTATTCTTCTCTATTACTGATGAGTAATATTCTGCTCTGGCATTGCGGAGGGCCTTCTTATAAGTTTTAAGACTATCTCGCCAAACTAAGCGGGATTCTTCCCGATTAGTTGAACGCCAAATGCTTTCAAGCTTTCGTGACGTTTGCTTTAATGTGCGGGTCTGAGGGTTATACCAGGAGCAAACCTTCTCTTCCTCACTGTCTTCTTCTTCAGAGGGGCTATCGAGTCCAGTGTCATTCTCAGTGAGCCTGTGGCACTATCAACAAGATGATCAATCTGGGACGGACTAAAGTTAGACCAGGAGTCCTCTGTTATATTGAGACATGGTATTGAATCAAGTGCAGAATGAATCGCTTCTTTAAATTTAGCTACAGCACTGTCAGTTAGACATCTGGTGTAGAAACTTTTGACTAGCGGTGTACACTCTCGTAGTATAAACTCAAAAGTTATAAGGCTGTGGTCTGACAGAAGAGGATTCTGTGGGAAGACCTTCAAATGCTCAATGTCAACGCCATATGTAAGAACAAGATCAAGCATGTGGCCAAAGCTGTGAGTGGGTTTCTGTACTCTCTGACGAAAGCCGATCGAGTCCAACAATGAGATGAATGCAGTACCTAGGCAATCATTATCAACATCCACATGAATATTAAAATCTCCTACAATAATAACTTTATCAGTTTTAAGAACCAAACTTGATATAAATTCTGAAAATTCTGATATAAACTCTGAATATGGACCGGTGGCCGGTACAGAATCACAAATAGAATCGGCTGTAATGTTTTCCAGGTTGGATGTGAAAGACTAAGAACAAGGCTTTCAAATGAGTCGTAATTTAATTTAGGTTTAGGATTTATTAAAAGGCTCGAGTCAAAGATGGCCACTACTCCACCTCCTCGACCGGTGTCTCGAGGAATGTGAGTATTAACATGACTTGGAGGAGTCGACTCATTTAGGCAGACATATGCTTCATGGCGCAGCCAGGTTTCAGTTAGACAACATAAATCAATGTGATTATCTGTTATTAAATCATTTAGTAACACAGCTTTAGATGACAGAGATCTAATATTTAGGAGACCACATTTAATAGTCCTGTTTTGTTGCACTGCTGAAATAATGGTGTTAACTTGTATAAGGTTATTGTGTACGACTCCTCTTGTGTTTACTTTAGATTTATTTAATTTAAGTGGCCGTGGGACAGACACAGTCTTCACAGTCTCTATTCTAGAGTAATGGATGGGTAACTGCTTGACAAGAAGAGCAGAGAAGGGTGTTAAACTACAACTCTGCTCCCGGTTCCTGATCTGAACCCCGGATTGTCATTCAGACACATTCAGACACATTCAGTTGTCACTTTATTAGGGACACCTAGATAAGACTAATGTAGTGTAATGCTGCGGCTCTTGCAACAAATGCTTCCTTCATAAAGGCCATATAACTGTTTTAAAGAGGGGTTAATATTCGCTGGACAAAGGGGTCAGAGCTCTAAATGTTGCTCTGCTTAATTGACTTTATTACCTTCGCATTGAAAATGCAAAAGGTAATGTTTTCGCCGGCGTGTATTTATTTATTTATTTATTTGTGAATATGTCCGTCCGTCCGTCAGTTATTTGTCTAAATCAGACAAAACTGAGCCGATTCTTATGAAACTTGGTGGGATGATTGGTCATGACCTAAGGAGCAATCGATTAGTTTTTGGGAGTGATTGGGTCAAAGGTCAAGGTCAAGGTCACGAAAAGGTGAAAAACTTTGCGATATCTCGGTTAATTGGCGATTTGCGTGAAACTAGTGCCAAATTGTTCATAATTCAATCTTGTGATATGAAGGTATGCGCTCTACCGAGTGCCCATTCTAGTTTAAATAATGAAATCATGGTGCATATGTTTTGTGTAGTTTTTATTTATAGATCAGTGGTCAGATACATATTCTTTACTCATGTCAAAGTAGCAATTTATAGTGAATTATAGTACTCCGTAGAATGAAATGGAAATATTCAAGTATAAAGGCCTCAAATTTGCGTCAAACAGACGGATCAATCAGATTATTAGTGTTTAATTTGGAGGAGTTTAATTCTTAGTGGTTTATTGGGACACTGTTTATTGCAGTGGACCAGTACAGACTGGAGAATAGAAGAGACGGGAACTGCAGAGACTGGTGTGTTCGCTTGTTCTCACCTTGACCTCCGCCCAGTGCATCCACGCTTTCACCACTGCAGGGGACAGCGCCGAGACCAGCAGCACACTGGCACAGCGGCGCTTTATCAAACTGGGATGGTCCCTACCAGGCACGTGCACAGATAGAGCCCTAGTGGTGCTCAAGCACCAGCCCCTTTTCCCTGGCTGAGAAAAGTGCCCTTTTTTCAGGAGGCACTTTTTTTTTCTTTGTTCATCAGTGTTTAAGAATAAAAGTTTCTCTTTCTGTCATCAAGTCCTCCAAATGTGTTTTGATATCCGATGGGGCTTTTATTTGAGTTCTTGTGAGACTTTCGCCCCGACGTGCTCCGCGACGCTCACGAGTCCCCCCCCTCTCTTTCTCTCTCTCTCTCTTCCCCCCGCCGCGCCCCTCCCTCCTCCTCCTCCACGTCGTGCTCGCACAGTGCTCCTCGCGCCACCAAACGGGTGCACCTCCATCTCCTCTGACCCGCAGCATCAGACACACAGGTCATGACGGTGTTTGTCCCCTGACGTTGTTTTGTGATAAATCAACCACAACATCAGCGCTGCTGAAACCATGACGTCACAACTGGTCCGACGTTTCCTAAAAAAATAAACAAACTAAAACTCACGAAATCCGTGAATTCAAAGCTTTGCAGCTGTTTACTGATGTTAGTTATGTTTAGAGAATGGAGAGAGAGAGAGGGAGAGAAGAGAGGAGAGAGAGAATAGAGGGAAAAGAGAGAGAGAGAGAGGGGCAGAGGGAGAGAGAGAGAGAATGAATTCTTATTTTGTTCTATTTAACAGGGGCTAGTCTTGGATTTGCGTGGCCAGACTGAAAAAAATCATAATGCCTCTCTGGTATTGTTCAGAGGGCCAAATGTGGAGGTGGGCCGTATCCAGCCCCCGGGCCAGTTTGAGGACCACTGCTCTTGGCTGTTGATGTCTATCAATATCGCTCATTTTGAAAATGACGTAAGAGGGCAATACGCAGGGGCAGTTTTTCCTACAGGCGGTATAGGCGGCCGCCTAGGGCACCATTCAGAGGGGGGCGCTAAAAATGTAAAGAATTAAAAAAAAAAATTGTCACTGACGGGGCTCGAACAGGCGCCTATACCAACTAAGCCACAGTGCCTACATTAATTTCTTTTTACATTGCATCAATTTTTGTTTTCTACCAAAAGTACAAAACCGTAAGATCGTTTAAAAAAAAAACAGTGTCACGGCTGGAATTAGGGTGGACCCAAATGCACGACTCGGGAGACGGACTGGAAAGTAATTTACTTTACTGAGAGTTACAGTAGAAACAAAACAAACTGGAACAAAGGAACACTAAGTACAACACTGGAGAGCTTGGTCATGGAGAACACAAAACAATCTGGCAGAGGACAAGTGGAAGTGAGGGAGCTAAATAGTGAGGGACTAATGAGGGGATGGGCTGCAGGTGAGAAGGGGCGTGAGGACCAGGTGAAGGTAATGAGGGACTAACGAGGGAGTGATCAGAGGCAGGTGAAGGGAGTTGGACTGACGAGATGGGAAGCAGGATCTGGAATGACATGATGAAACAACTAATAAAAAAGGAAAGTATGGAGCTGAACTGTTACGAGTGAAGCTTGCCTAATGTGCGACCCATTAAAGCAAAATGGGAAAAGGAATCTGGGATAGATATTTCTGAGGAAGAATGGACATTAATATGGGGGTACCAATGGAAATGTACCAGTTCAATGAGCTGGCGAGAGTTTAACTGGAAAAATTACATAAGATATTTCATTACACCATCTCAGACATCTCACTATAGCGATACCACTCCTGAATGCTGGAGAAAATGTGGACAACAAAGCGCAAACCATTATCACATCTTCTGGGACTGTCCCATCATTAAACACTTCTGGAAGGCGGTACACAATACTTTACAGGACATCTTTCGGGAGGACATCCCTTTGGACTTTAAGATTCTGTACCTTGGAAATTTACCTCATAGTTGGCCTAAAGGGGACAGACTCTTGATTAATGCATTGCTGGTGGCCAGCAAAAAGTCTGTTACTAGAAAATGGTTACTACCAGAGTGTCCTACAATTACATCTTGGAGAGACATCGTAACGGATATCTACAGAATGGAGCAGATCACAGCTCATGTCAATCAAAGAACAGAAACATTTCTTAAACACTGGCAAAAGTGGTGCAACTATGTCACGATAAATGGCCTGACTGTATTTCTTTACTCTATGGAAAATGATTTCTCCCTGCTTTATTTATTATTATTATTAGTTTTATTACCATGGTATTGTTTCTCTATTTGCATATGTGTTTTTGTTCTTCTTTTTTTTCTTCTTTTTTTGGCCTGTACTTCTCTATGTACAAAGAATCTGAAAAATTTAAATATGTGTATGTGAGATTTTGAACACTAATAGAATAAAAAAAAAAAAGCAAAAAAAAAAAAGAAGCTGCTCAGCCATTGGTCCACTGAAAGCTGCTCAGCCATTGGTTCATTGAAAGCTGCTCAGCCATTGGTCCACTGAAAGCTGCTCAGCCATTGGTCCACTGAAAGCTGCTCAGCCATTGGTCCACTGAAAGCTGCTCAGCCATTGGTTCATTGAAAGCTGCTCAGCCATTGGTCCACTGAAAGCTGCTCAGCCATTGGTTCATTGAAAGCTGCTCAGCCATTGGTTCATTGAAAGCTGCTCAGCCATTGGTTCATTGAAAGCTGCTCAGCCATTGGTCCACTGAAAGCTGCTCAACCATTGGTTCATTGAAAGCTGCTCAGCCATTGGTCCACTGAAAGCTGCTCAGCCATTGGTCCACTGAAAGCTGCTCAGCCATTGGTTCATTGAAAGCTGCTCAGCCATTGGTCCACTGAAAGCTGCTCAGCCATTGGTCCACTGAAAGCTGCTCAGCCATTGGTCCTCTGAAAGCTGCTCAGCCATTAGTCCACTGAAAGAAAAAAATAGCAATAATAAAATATATATAAAATAAAAAATATATAAAATAATTTGTAAATACAATTAACTTAATTTCAAACAAAGTGCAAACAACATATACTGTATTTCCTCACATTGAACAGCAGGTTTTCTCAAACAATAAAATTATGAAAAAGGTGTGCAGGTCTACATGGTACATTTTATTTTGTGATCATATTCCTATGTATATTCCTGTTCATATCAATCAGTCAATCAGACGATCGACCGACGGGGGGGGGGGGGGGGGCGACACGGAGTGACAGAAATGACATGCTTCTGCTGTAATCGCGCTATAGAGGAAGTTACTCGGGGGCGGGCACATTTATTTTTCTGTGATGCGATCTACCAACACTACCCCGCGATCGACTGGCAGATCGCCGCGATCGACTGGCAGATCGCCGCGATTGACGTATTGAGCACCCCTGATTTAGACCAGTCACAAATCTGTCCATCTTTGTACATACTTCCTTCTCTTATCTTTATCTTTCTCTGTCGCTGCGTATCTTTCTCGCTCTGTGTCGCTGTGTGTCTCTCTCTCGTTCGCGCTCCCTCACTCTCTCTCTCCCTCGCGCTCTCTCGCTCGGGCGCGCTCGCTCTCTCGCTCGGGCGCGCGCTCGCTGGTTTTGCCACAGTCGGTCTGTGACATGAGCCGCTCTGGTGGCGTGGTTGGAACACAGTGCATGTCACGTCGGTTATTTTATATTGTTTTACCAGTGTATGTGTGCGTCTGTGGGGTTTGAGCACCTGCTCCCCACCTGCTCCTGTCTGTGCACGTGCCTGGTCCCTACACACACACACACACACACACACACATTTTTGAAATGTCCCCACTGTGGCACAAATAAAGGAATATCATATCATAGAAACAGTTTAGCATTCCAGTCTGACCGCGCCGTCCCCGGTCAGCTGTGTACCTGTGTACCTGTGTACCTGTGTATCTGTGTACCTGTGTACCTGTGTACCTGTGTAAGCTGCTTCTCCAGACGTACAAACTGCCCACGTACAGGCAGGCGAGCAGAAGGCAGCTCAGCACACACACCCAACACCTCGTACGGGGGTGCTCCACTTGCACTGCAGGGCAGTGTTGTGGTTCCAGCATGACCGGACTGAAGGTTTTCTCTCAGCGCTCCTGCAGGTTCCTACTGAGCGACAGCGAACGCATCGCTCGTGTCCTTTGAGATTAGCATATCCTAGAGGCCTAAAGGGGAGATCTGTGCTGCAGTCAAGCTGATTAGTTCTAATACTCTGGGAGGGACACACACACACACACACACACACACACACACACACACACACACACACACACACACACACACACACACACACACACACACACTTCAATCAACAGATATATGCTATAGTAAACAGACAGGACACAAGACTTCCTCTCAACTACTATCTACTATCATAGCTTACATGAGCCTATACATGTTTACGCTGGGTACGTTTAACATGAGCTGAGGTTCACTTTTTTGCTGTTCGTTTAAATATTAACATACATTACATACATTTGAGGTGGCCAAGGAGTTGGTGACAATTGTAGGCTAATATTAGGCACACTACTTTTCAGTCCTGATACGATACTTGGCCTTTTAGTACTGTATCGGCCGATCCGACAGCAGTATTACATTATTTGGCTGTGTGTATTAGTGTGTGGAAGTGACTAAGATCATCCTTTATGTGTAAGGCAGCATTAGGCTTTACTCAAACACTTCTTTCCAAACATTGTGAAACAAAATAACAAGCAGAAAATATACATTTCGTGAATTATTTATATATATTATATTAATTTATACATATATATATATATATAATTTATTAATACAATTATTATTAATTATTTAATATATATATATATATATTTATATATACTGTATATAGTTACATATATAATCTAATGTATTTAGAATATAAACATCTAATTTAATTGAATAGATCAGCCCATGACAAGATCCAGTGACATCAGTACATCCAAAATTATTAAATATTATTATATTTCATACCTTCATGTTGTGTCAAAGAATAACCGTACAACAAAAATCCTGATGCAAGCAAGCAACCCATATTTAAGTAATGGTTTCTTCAACGTATTTATCAATATTTATCATCATATTTTCAACTCATAAATATAAACAGCATGTGATAGGTATACAGTAGTAACACAAAGGAGAGAACCACTTCATCAGTGCACATAACACAACATGCTTACAGTAGTACACGGACACGGAAGAGAGGGAACCGGCTTCATTTCTGTGAACATCACAGCCACACATTATGTAAGGCATTTTGTTTACACATAAGGTTGAATAACTCCTAAAAACCCTTCCAACATATATAAAAAAGAAAACAATCAATATTGCTTCTTTGGTTTATCAAAATGTCATGTTGGGGATCGTCTTTACGTTTAAAACATGTACCCTGTACTCTCAATATTGTGAGTTTGAGTCCAGCTCATGACATATTTTTTTTATTTTTATACCTAATATGTTTTGGCGTGTTACAAAATGACAAGGCACATTTTGGTTTTAATCCAGCAGATTCTGACATGCTCTAGTCCTGTTCTTAATTCAAAAAAGAAGAGAAAAAGCCAGTGTTCAAATACTAAATAAACTCACACATGAATATACACAACACACATGTACAACAGATGTACAACAACCTGACACATTATTTAAATAAATAAGAATATGTGAACTGAATCTAAAATAATACTTAAGACAGATGGAAACTATTATTTTCAAGAAAACACTTTCATAGAAAACCCGGTTTGGAGCCCATAACTTTCCTCTTAATGGGTTTGAAACGTTCTTCAGGAAAATAAAGGCACTCACATAAACGTGAAACAAGAAACTCCAAAATTCCTAAAATCTTTTGCTCATAAAAGCAGCGTGTGACCTCTCGCCTCACTGGAGGACACATTTATCTTTGTTATTATATTTTTGCCTCCTCATCTCCAGGCCGCGCTCGAGACGCTCGTCTTCCTCCATTGCCCTGAAAACACAAACACGTATATCAAAACAGCACTTCAGTATGTATGTGTGTGTATATGTATGTATGTACATGTGTATGTACGTGTGTATGAATGTGTATATGTATATGTATGTATGTATGTATATATGGGTATGTGTGTATGTATGTATGTGTATGTTCATGTGTATATATATATATATGTATATATATATATATGTATATATGTATATTTATATGTTTATCTAATTTTTCATTTCTTTATTTTTCTTCGATGTCAAGGAATAATCTGTTTGTGGAAAATGCAAAATTAAAAGTTATTAAAAATTAAAAAACAGCGCTTCAGCCATCTATACCCAGACCTGTATCAATCCAATTGTAAATAAGGAATACAAAAAATGTATATCCATGAACAAACTACATTTTATATTTTTGCAGGTCAGTCTTACAAGAAATTACCATATTTTACTTTTCAACACTTTCTCTGTAGCTTGTGTTTGAGGGATCTGCTGCCTCACTGTGACTTGTTTCTCTTGTTCACTCAACTATACCTCTCCTACCTCCTACACACTCACCCTCTCTCCTTGGCGTCAATGTCCCTGATGATCTCGTCCCGCTGGTTGACCAAAGACACCAGCTCCTGGAGGAGCAGCTGCTCCCTCTGCTGCTGTGTTGACGACTTCTGCCAGTCTGCAGCAGAAATAAGAGGTTACATCACCGTTCACCTTTACTGAATGACACAGTGCCGTTGAGCAAGAGCCTTCCAGCTGTTCCCCTGGTGCAGCAGATCGGAGGGCAAATTGTTTGCCAGCAGTGGAATGTAAAGAATTTTATTTATTGTAGTTACAGGGTTCTTACACATGTTGACCAATGGATTTCCATGACTTTTCCATGACTTTAAACCAAATTTCCATGACCAAACTGAAATCTCTGTTTATATGTGAAAAAGTGAGAACATTTAGCATTTAAACAATGTGAATTAATAAACATTTGCTTCCCGAGCTATAGCCATCGAACTTTCCAGTTAAGGTGCGTTCACTTGCAACGCGGAAAGAAAAGAAAATTGCGCCGCCAGTATGAGAGCATATACCGTCTTATATTTTGAGTCTTTCTTTCTAAAACATATTCATTATTTCAAACTCGGTGTAAATGAACAAGTGAATATAACACATTTCCATGACTTTTCCAAAAGTTTTGTGATTTAAGTATTTTCCATGACTTTTCCAGGCCTGGAAATGACCATTTTAAAACTCTATGACTTTTCCAGGTTTTCCATGACCGTACGAACACTGTAGTTATCATCATGTCACCTGTCCCTTTGAATTACTGCTTTTATTTCAATAAATAATCTGAATACTTCCTCCACCTGCGTGTGTTACTAACCTTCTATGGCCATCATCACCCGGAGCTCCCTGTTCAGGAGCTCAAACCTCCTCTCCAGGTCTTGCTCCTCTTGTCTGTCGACACAGTCGAGAATCAGGCAAAGTAAAGTAGCGTGAGTCTGCGTACACATGCATGTGCGTTGTTTGTGTGTCTTACAGCAGCTCCAGATTGTCCTGTCGGCGTATCAAAGCGTTCTTCTTGTTCACCAGAGTGAACCACTCCTGGATCAGCCTCTCTTCTTCATCGCGGTCACTTCCTGTAGGAACAGGGAAACACAAGGCAGTTTGTTTACGCTGGAAGACGAAAAAAATAAATACTACGTTTACTGATTGCTCCCTGAGTCCTTCCTGTTTATTACTTATTGATTATATCCTGTATATGTTCCATGTGTGTGTGTGTGGGACTCACCTGTTTCCATGAGGCTTCGCAGTCGTCTCTCCACCACAGCGGCCCTGCTGTCCACGTGCTTCTGCTCCGACTCCAACGCCGCCAGCTCACTCAGCACGTACTGACTGGTGTCCTGCAGACACTGACCACAAGCCACAACACACACACACACACGCACACACATACATGCAAACACACACACACACACATGAACATACACAAGCGAGAAGAAAAGGGGGAAGGAGATAAAAGGAAAGAGGGAGTTGGGGAAATAGGAAACAGGTAGAGGAGAAGATGGTCAAAGGATTAGAGAGCGACCAAAAGGATGGGATTGACATCTGTAAAAAGTTAAAGCAAATTTGATTGGTTCTTTTCGGCAGCCATCAGTCATTTTACTGATTTCATTTGATTTGATGTGAGAAGGAAAGTCAAGGATAAAAAAAGACTAAGAAGAGAAGATAAAGGGTTAACTGAGGAAGACATAACTGACCATTGTGTCCTCTTGTTGTTTGGGAGGCTGGGTCACAACTGTACTCTGCAACCCTGCACACAGACACACACACACACACACACACACACACACACACACACACACACATACACACACACACACACACACACACACACACACACACACACACACACGCGCCAACACGACAAGTGTCAAAGAGAAATATGAACACATACTAAAGTCTTTGAAAGGCCTAAACTTTACTCACCTGTATTGTTAGTGATTCCTGTCATTGTGTCTTCATCCTGTACAAGAAAAACATGAAACTATCACATACAGTAACTACTACAGGCCGACATGTGCAGGAAATGAAGGCCATGAATTTATTTTCTAAAGGTTTGAATACAATTCAATTTTTTTTTATTCTGTTTTAGAAAAAGACATTATAGTTTTAAGATGAAAGTCAGTCCTAGTTCAAAAGAAAAAGAAGGTGTCACCTGAGACAGGCTAGATTTGACTCCTTTGGTGAGCGACCGTGGTGGTGGGACCGGGGTGATTGACTCGTCTATTACAAACAGATATGAACAACTATTAGAAGTTGGATTCTTGAACTTAATAATTCATCCCAATTTCTTTCAACATGGACTTGAATCTTACGAGAGTTTGACTGCACAAATTGCTCTAAAAAAGGTTCATGAAAATAAACAAAAGTGGTAAAAAATCAGATTAAAAGTATAAGAAAGTTGTTTAAAGGTGGCATCGAGGCGATACCTTTAACCAGTCGCTTGGTCCTCGGCGGCGGGACGACCAACGCGCCGCTCCGTCCTTCCTCTAAGCTCGCCCCCTCGTTCAGTCTGGCCATGCAGAAAGCAGCAGCGTCCACGTGGGTGGGCCCGGGGCCGGAGAGGGCCGGGCCGTAGCTGGACTGGCTGCTGTTGTGCTCTATCTGCAGCACGCTCAGCTCCTGGTGGGTGAAGTGTGAGCGGATCTGGCTGAGGTAGGTCATGACGATGAGCCGGTCGGGGACGGACAGGAGGACCATGTCGGATGGCTCCAACAGGCGAGAGATGCTCAGCGCCTCGAAACCGTCGAACGCCTGATGTGGTCGGAAGACAAATGCAGACGCAAAGAGAAATAATGTTAACGAGTGAATTATTAACACTTCTGAGGACACTTATGAGCTGAATATGAAATGTTTCAACATGAGACACGTCTTTACCTTCTTGTTGTTCAGCTTGATGTCATGAGAGTCCAACTGGTCAAAATCTCTAATGGGACAAAACCAGGGATGAATTTAATAATAATATAATCAACATACAGGTTCACATTTAAATTCATGTAGGGCTGACACTCATAATAACTTTTATTATTGATGAATTTTCCATTTTGTTGTTGTTGATGAATCACTGAATTGAATTGCCATTTGATGTAACAGTTTATCTCCACACCTTCTTTTTTGTATTAGTTGTTTTCATCCTGTCTCACTAACTATCATGTCATTCCAGATCCTGCTTCCCATCTTGTTAGTCCAGCTCCCTTCACCTGCCGCTGATCACCTCGTTAGTCCCTCATTACCTTCACCTGGTCTTCACGCCCATCCCACCTGTTGCTCATTCCCTCGTTAGTCCCCGTCTACTGAGGTTCCCTCACTTCTCCTCTGCCAGATTGTCTTGTGTTTTCGTGCCACGTTCTCCAGAGTTATTAGTGTATATTCCTGACCTGCCTGCCCTGACCTCTGATTCTCGGCCCCGCCCCTTTTTGGACTTGTTTGCTTCTTGGACTGATCTTCAGGTTTTGACCCAGCCTGTTTTCAACTAAAGACATTCATCTTTGTTACTGTCTGATTCGTGCTTTTGGGTCCACTCTAATAGCACCGTGACATTTGATTGATTTAGCTGTAAAATATATATATTTTTTAATCAAGATTAAACTACAAAGAGGCATAAAGCTCAGAATAATGTTATGTAAGTTGACAGTCGTACATTTTGTCAGGATGGAAATGATGTAGGATGGCACAGAAGGCCAGGCCATTTCTCCAGGAAGTGCTGAAGTTGGTGACCTTTACCCCCCGGTACCCGTTGGTGATGTCCTGACACCACTGGAGCAGCGACTGAGTGGAGGTCACCAGGCCCTGCAAGAGGAACACGAGAGAGGAGCATGTTCAGTTTTAGGTGTGTGATTTATAAAGCACTTCAGAGTTTATGTGCACGTCAGTATTATTATTATCATCAACATTTACCTCGGCTGCATCGTCCTTCCCGTCAGCCTCCTCTCGTTTCGTTGGTGCACGCCGATGAGACTTAGGGTCAGAAGTTTCTTCTTCTGGTAAAGTAGGAAGCCGAGACGTGGCGCTCTCCCCGTGATGTGTCGGAGTGACGTGTGCGTCGGAGCGCTCATCACGGGCGTGTCTGCTGGAGGCGTCTCCGAGCCGTGAGGGCGGTTTCTTCTCTCCGCCATCAGGGAGGTCAGCACTTTTACCTTTTGACCTACGAGGAGACAGGACATACACAACAGAGAACGCCGGGGCGTTAACGTAAAGGCATTTTGTTTTGGGATCCTTCCAACAGCAATGAGCGGGAGAGATGCAAGCTGGCGCCACAGACGGCAGCCCGGCGTCGATGTGACGGGGCGTGACAGGAGAGCGTTCAGCAGGACCTTTTGCATCGTTTTCTCAACACAGGTCGATGCTGCTCGGACAATTCCCATCACATCGGAACAAAGCCGATTCACCCGACACTTGTTGTGTAATCGCCCGTGCTTTAGGTATTCAGCTTAAAAAACACATCATACAAAGCAGAAGTTCTTGAAACTACGCATGCGGCCAGGTGGCAACACACACATTGCCTGAGCTGGTTGAAGTCTTTTGAGAGTCCAGAAGAAAACTAAGTTGCTTTCTAAGTGGTGTTGC
Organism: Liparis tanakae; assembly: GCA_036178185.1. Taxonomy (NCBI): domain Eukaryota; kingdom Metazoa; phylum Chordata; class Actinopteri; order Perciformes; family Liparidae; genus Liparis; species Liparis tanakae. Next base: position 7,440,747 of record CM070088.1, on the reverse strand, counting down.
TCGTGTTTTTAGTAGAACGGCTTTACGGCTGCCGGGCTGATGATTTATCCACAACCACAATCCAGACGGACATGACGAAAATGAGAAATACATCCATGGCCAAGAGGATGATTACACGTTACATTGGATTGTAGACTTTACCTCTAGTGCCTCCATAAGGTTGGCATTTGTCTTGAAAATAATGACTAGTACAATTTGCTACATAATTAACTCACTTTGGTTTATGACCAAATAAACTCTCCCATCAGCCTCAGCTGTACCGAGTTAAACATCTGCATGTAGCGTTTGTCATTCAGTATGCTGATGTAAGCATTTAGCTTAATGCATTGCCGCAGCCGCACAAACCGCAAGTGTACTTCATGTCAAATCTGGAGTGAGTGAGTGAGTGTCGAGCTCATGAAAGATCTTCCTTAGCAGCACATGCTGAACTTACACATCCTCCTCTCCTTCTTGATTTCGCTCCAGCTCATTGGCCGGTGGCTCCTCTGCCTCGGTTAACGATATTTCCTGCAGGGCATCCCAGCAGGACTGACCGCTATCAACAAGCTCCGCAGCGTCACAGTCAAGGTCACAGGGGTCGGGGATGAGGAGCTTCATACCGCGAGGGCCGGAGACGGGGGACGAGTCACCCGTCAACAGATGGATCTTAGCCAACAACCGGCTCTCCTCGTCTCTGAGCTGCCGGTCTCTGGCTTGTCGGTTGGGATCCGGGGTGTGTGTTTGTGTGTGTGGGATGTTCACTTGAAGACTGCCACTCTTTGTGGTGTGCGTGTCCTTGTTTTCTTTACCATCCCTCATTTCAAGATTCTTGTGTGCCTCCGTCGCTCGTGTGGAGATGTTGACGTCGTCGTTGATCTTAGTGCCGTTTGTTCCTGTGTGTGTCTTGGTGTGTAAGTGCATGCCGTCAGTGTTTGTGCTCACAGGAAGTGGCCGAGGCACCACAGACGATGGAACAAGTTCTTCCTCTTCATGGGCTGCTACCTCCAGGCTGTGACCAGTGGTGATGACATCATCGCTTCGCTGCTCTCTCATTTGTGGTTTTTGGGCTCCACTATACTGGGGAGCAGATTCAACTCTAGTTTTCGGACCGTTTCCTTCCTCTTGATTAGACCCCGACCGAGGTTTGAGATTAGGATGGTCTGCCAGACTGGTTAGAGATTGTTCAGGTGTGTGTGGGTGACTGGTGGCCGAGCTGTGGTGAAAGGTTTGTCCACTGGAAGAGAGTAAGGGAGGCATCTGGGTAACAGCAAGGGATGGGCGGCCTGGGCTGAAGACAGAAAAGGAGATTTCAGAGCTGAACCTAAAAGATCCTCGTCATGCTCCATTCCCCTCTGGCAACAGATACGACCATTTGGCTCACGCAGCCAGAGATCCTTATCGCTAATCTCACAGAGGTCGGAGGAAATCCAAGTATGAACAGACACGGCTGGTTGTTGCAATACTTCAAACCAATCAACAGTAAATAGAGGGCAGAGCAAAGTCTTGTCAAAGAAAGAAACTCAAGATTTCCAATGGTATTTATATCCCCATTGCTTTTAAGAGATTCCCCCCGACTTCCACAAGTTTGACGGGACAGAAGTGTGATGGCCGACTGGACAACGAAACAAGACACCGATTCAACACATGCTCCATCCTCCACTGTGTTGCAATAACCAGACCCATCCTCGTACCCATGCTACGTGACGTGCTCTATACAGCTGCATGAGCACTGAACCAGAGGAGAGGAGCCGGCAATATGCAGTGATGACAGCTGTGCAGACCATTATACAGCGTCACATGTGTCATGCAGGCGGCACTGCTGCTGCATCTGTGACCAAATCCTCTTCCTCCAAGTGCAAATGACTTCAACAACAATATCGGACTTACTAAAAAATATATATATCTTTCTTTTTTTTATATTGTCTGTCACTGTTTTATGTTGTATTGTCTGTAACTTTGTGTAATGTGCTACTGCTGCTGCTTTGACCAGGACACTCTTGTAAAGGAGATTTTTAATCTCAATGACGCATTTCCTGGTTGAATTAAAAAAGATATATATATATATATATATATATATATATATATATATATATATATATATATTTTAAATAAATACAAATAAAATAAAAAAAAGTTAATCACTGGAAAAACCAGTAAAGTTGGCATTATTAAAAGTATGCTGAATTAGCTTTTGGAATTTCCTGTTTGCAGTGTATCTATGGATAGACAGACAGCTATCACAGGATTTATTTGGGGTTTTAAGGAGTGATTATCTTGTATTATCTCGACGGAAAGGGTTCAGTGACACCAAATATAAAATGTCTGTATCATGTCAGTGTGTTCAGATTGCGTCACGCCTCTGAGAAGGAGCGAGCTATTTCAAACACGTTGTTCACTAAGGGTTTTAAAGTCCCATCACCGCGTTGATAAGAAGGCTTTCCGTTGCTTTTTGACCCCAATCTCTCAGTTTGAAAACCTGTTTTAAGTCCTAACCCAAGACAAGATGCGGAGATGAACAATCCTGTCTCCTTCACAAACAACATGTTCACGATGTTGTTTGGGTACATATAGCAGAGGGCTCACACCAACATGCCAAAACACAACGTTCTTGAAAAAAACCTGCAGGAAAAGGCCAAATCCTGAGCAAATGAGTGACAGCGCTTAGCAACTATTATTTTCCTGTGATATAGCGAGTGAAAGCCTTAGTTAGAGGACGCACAACACACACTCACTGCACCTGATGCACCTGAGTCTGATCCACAAGACGCAACAAGCAGATCTCATGAAGCCAAACACGTTCCTGGTTATTCAATGCTCTCTCCCTGCAGCTCTCTCTCTCTCTCTCTCTCTCTCCCACCCTTTACTCACCCTGCTTCCCTTTCCATGTACAGCTCAGCCAGCCAGACGGAGCCCAGATCTTCCTGTCCCCTCTCATACTCCACCTCCTCCTCCTCTTCCTCCTCTCTCAACCACACTAGGATGGCACCAGATTTCCGGTTGGACTTGACTTTTCTAACTGATCTGAGAACAGTGTTATCCAGGGCTTTCTTAGCAGCAGTTACAGAGCCCTCGGATCTGACTGATTGGTCTGTGGTTCTGGGTGCTGGGGCAGAATCAGCAGGTCCGGTTGAAACCAGTTGGACACTTTTCGTTTCCACTAATTTGGGATCAGACTTGTTTTCTTTTTGTTCTTCATCAACCGGCAACATTTCATCAAAAGCGATATCATCCAACGCCGCCTCCCTCAGAGGAGGCCAGCTTTTCGATTGGTTGTTCATGACTTCCTGCTGTGACATAGAGCCATACATCTGTTTCTCTTGTGGTTGCTCTCCTTTGCTCTCCTCTTCCCTTTGCCTCACACCCTCCTCCACTCCCCTTTTCTTCTCATCCCTTTCCATCTCTCTCTTCCTCTTCTCATTTGCATCCTCAATACGCTGCTTCCTTTCATCCTCTGCCCTTTCCCTCTCTTGCTTCTGAGTGTTCTCCAGCGCTTCCTTCTCTTTTTCAAGCCCCTTTGCTACCTCCTCCCTTTCCCTCTCCATCTCTTCCCTCTCCTTTTTCAACCTCTCTGCCTCTTCTCGCTCCTCCCTCTTCATGTGTTCTACTCTCTTCTGGTCTCTCTCCTTCTCCTGCTCACTAGCAGCCAGTCTCAGACTCGCCACCAGACTCAACCCATGTGATGGTTTCTGAGTCGATCCAGTCTGTGTTCTACTGATCTGGTTTTCTGTCGTATCAGAGAAGGCTTTGGGTGGAGAAACATCCACACCAACGGGAACCGGGTGGTGGTCCTCTGGCTCGGCGGAGGGCAGAATCTGAGCATCTCCTCCTCCGTGTGAAGGCTGATCTTCACTAGTGATAAGGATGGGGGGTTGGCCTGCGGGGCGGTGCGCATGGCTTGCATCAGTGGGTCCAGTTGTGTGCAGGATGGAGGTCACTGTCTCATAGCTAGAGGGACAGAGGCGAGGGACAGGACATCTCTGAGACGGTGCTCACCCCAAAACGACCTCAGCAGGCCTGATTAAGTTCCTTTTTCTCAGACTTTGTTTTGGTGCTAGTCCAAAACATACAGAGGACAAATGTATTGTTGATTGCAACCCCCCCCCCCCCCACACACACACACACAAACACATGTTTTATTTCTAGCTAGTGTACAACACTAAAGCCCTCAGGCATGATTAATGTTGTTTACTTTTCTTTAGTTATTTCATTTTGTATTTAATGCTTATCATTTGTTTGTATTTAGTTTGATTGTTTGGTCCTCCCCTCCCTAAACATGTGGATGGGGGGGGGGGGGTGTTGGGCGGGTGGGAATGTGGATATGGATGGTGTGCTGAATTTATTTTGTTGTAGATATAAATATATATATATATATATATATATATATATATATATATATATATATATATATATATATATATATATTGTTTTCTTCTCGATGTCAAGGACTAATCTGTTTATGGAAAATTCTAAATTAAAAATAATAATAATAAAAATAAACGTGACCAGAAGGCATTACAATGCTGTGTGGGGCCATGCAGCTCAGAGAAAGATAACGCACAAGCCGATATCCTGTAGATACCGAAGAGACTTTCTCTACTACACTGACAATATTTTATAAAATATTTTATAAAAAAATAGGCCGAGCAGAGCGGCAACAGGCAGGCAGAGAGACTCACCCTTTGTACAACACCCCAACTACTGCTGACATGAAGCCAGCAGGCGGCTCCAACAGCTGCTCTGTAACACACACATCTGCCTCTGTGTGTGCACATTTCTGGGTGCTACGACACAAACACACGCACACACACACACACACACACAAAATGTACTCTTGTGAAAATCTCCCAAAAAATAATGTCCATTTAAACAGCCAGTCGAACAGTGGAGAGATGATGGGTGAGATGAAGAGAACCGCATCAGATGAGATTAATTGCACCTGTACAGGTGTGTGTGTGTGTGTGTGTGTGTGTGTGTGTGCGTGTGTTTTTGTGTGGTGATTATAATTTTTGCAAGCAAAAGCAGACACGCCATGCTGCAAAGGAGCAGTCACTGACTCACCCCCCTGTCACACCACCCTCCTCATCCTTTTCTTCAGCGCTCCCACTACTCCCCATCCGCTCCTCCTCTCCTCCCTCCGCCGTGTTCTCCTCCACTGTCGCCCAGAGCGGCGTCTCTGCGTCGCACACCGCCTCCTCCTCCTCCTCCTTGGGGGGGGAACTCTCCTGACCGCCCGTCTGGGCCTCAGCTGGTTTCTCCTCATCCGCTCCCTCCTGTTGTGCTTTTCCTGACGGCTGGGGAACTTGTTCCGGCCGCAGTCCTGGTTCTGGTTTTGAGGGAAGCTGCTGCTCTGGAGCCAACGCCGAGGCCATGGTGGTTTTTAGGGAGATATCGGTTGAGGTTGCTGGTTCAACGCTGGGTCCCTCTGGCTCTTTGGGCTCTTCTATAACTGCTGGAGCGCTGGGCTCAGCAGGAGATGGGGTTGTGGGAAGTGTTGCTGAGTCCTTTATTGGTATTGGGTGGTGCTCCTGCCCGACAGGGGCGTCCACCTCAGCAGCTTCTTCTCTTTGTGGGCTAGAAGAAAAAAATAAAAGCGCATGGAGGAGTTTTAGTTTGACATTTTCTACCGACTACATTTAGATACCAGAAGAGCGAAGCAGACAGACAGAGAGATAAAGCAGACAGACATCCCCTCTTCACAAAGCTTTTGTAACCCCCCCTCGCAGAGTATCTTTCTCTCTTCTAGCGCTTTCCATCTGCACAAGGGTCAAGACCTGTGATGTGATTGGTCTACCCTGGACATTGGGTCTAGTTGTGGCAAATATTTTCTTTTTTAGAAAAACAATGTTTGCCAATGAACTTTCTTCTTAGAGAGAGGGATGCTCAAGACTGGATTAAGGAGATATGGTACAAAATAAGTAGGGCAAGTTGAAGAGTTAAAAAAAGAGTTCAGCACAACTATAGGAAAGAGAGCGGAGGAGGAAAGAAACACCAACAACAAGACAACCATCTAATAGTAGAGGAGGGCAATGCCACAGAATGCGATAAAACCAGTAAAACCACGGCCAAATACTTTAAGTGATGAGAAGCAGCGAGGCAACGTGTCGTGTTTAGTGAGTTTAATGCATCGACGGTGTATGTTTGCGTGTTAAAATGCGAGACAGCTTTCAGTGGTGATTAATGCATTTTTATTGTGTGGATTTTCTGAAATATGCACATTATAACACAAAGCAGCACAATCTAGTGTCAATACGTTGGGCTTTGATCTGCCGCCCCTACAACAGAGATCATCTCACATGAGGAAAGAATCCCAGAATAATAAAAGAACAGAAAAATTTGATACGACATGAGGACAAAACAGAGTCTGGCATGGATTAATAGGAAGTGAATTTAAAGTGTTGATACATTTTGTTTATTTTTTGATCAGGAAAGGAGATGAAAGATCACACCGACACCTACAGGGCGAAGTAAAGACGTTCTCTCTCAGGGGAGTCACTCACCGCTCACTGGAGGCGGAGCTCGGTGTATCGACTGATCGGAGGGTCGTCTTTCTGTTTTGTGATTGGCTGAGAGCTTCCATGCCGGGTCGGTCCGGAGGAGGGAGGCGGGGAGCAGGAGGCGGAGTTTGAGTTGCACCTTTAAGAGCCGTGGGAGGAGGAGCGTCGGAGTGGGCACTCGGCCGAGGAGCTGGAGGAGGAGGAGGAGAAACTGAAGAGTTCATCTTCTGCTTCTCTTCATCCGACTTGTTGGCCTCTTCCTTCCTCCTCTTGTTTTCCTCTTCTTTCTTTCGTCTTTCCATCTCTTCCAGAAGCTTCTTCTTCTGTTCATCCTCTTCCTTTTTTCGTTCCTCTTCCTCCTTCATCTTCCGATCTGCTCTCTCTTTCTCCTCTAAATGTCTCTTCTCCTCCTCGTCCCTCTTTTTCTTCTTCTCCGCCTCCTTTTTCTTCTCCTCTGCCTCCTGCCTTAATTGCTCCTCTTGCATTTGTCTCTCCTTTTGTTTCTGGTCCTTTAAGAGTGTCTCTTTCCTCCTCCTCTCCTCCTCCTCTTCCCGCCTTTTCTCCTCTGCTTTTTTCCTCCGCTCAACTCTTTCCTTCTCCTTCTTTAAGAGTCTCCCATTTTCTTTCTCCTCCCTCTCCTTTTCTTCTTTGAGTACTCTCTCATTTTCTTCCCTCTTTCTCTCTTCCTCATTCCTTCTCTTCTCCTCCTCCCTCTTCATCTTCTCCTTCTCTGCCTCATTTTTCTTTCTCTCTGTCTCCTCCCTCACTCTTACCTCCTCCATCCTTTTTTCCTCTTCCTCTTTCCTTTTCCTTAATAATCTCTCTCTCTCAAGTCTCTTCTCTTCCTCCCTCTTACATTTTTCCTTTTCATCCTCCTCCCTCTTTATCCTCTCATTCTCCGCATCATTTTTCTTTCTCTCGGCCTCCTCTCTCTTTTTCCTCTCTTCCTCCTCTTTCATTTTCCTTTGCTCCATCTCTTTCTCCTCCTTCAACCGTTTCTCCTCTCTCTTCTTCTGCTCTTCCAGGAGCCTCTTTTTCTCTTCCTCTCTCCTCCTCCTTTGCTCCTCAAACACTCTCGCCTCCTCCATCCTTTTTTCTTCTTCCTCTTTCCTTTCTCTCAAGAATCGCTCTCTCTGAAGTCTCTTCTCTTCCTCCCTCTTACATTTTTCATTTTCATCCTCCTCCCTCTTTATCCTCTCCTTCTCCGCATCATCGTTTTTCTTTCTCTCTGCCTCCTCCCTTTTTTTTCTCTCTTCCTCTTCTTTCATTTTCCTTTGCTCCATCTCTTTCGCCTCCTTCAAGCGTTTCTCCTCTATCTTCTTCTGTTCTTCTACTTCCAGGAGCCTCTTTTTCTCTTCCTCCCTCCTCCTCCTTTGCTCCTCAAACACTCTCGCCTCCTCCATCCTTTTTTCTTCTTCCTCTTTCCTTTCTCTCAAGAATTGCTCTCTCTGAAGTCTCTTCTCTTCCTCCCTCTTACATTTTTCCTTTTCATCCTCCTCCCTCTTCATCCTCTCCTTCTCTGCATCATCGTTTTTCTTTCTCTCTGCCTCCTCCCTTTTTTTTCTCTCTTCCTCTTCTTTCATTTTCCTTTGCTCCATCTCTTTCTCCTCCTTCAATCGTTTTTCCTCTCTCTTCTTCTGCTCTTCCACTTCCAGGAGCCTCTTTTTCTCTTCCTCCTCCTCCTTTGCTCCTCAAACACTCTCGCCTCCTCCATCCTTTTTTCCTCTTCCTCTTTTCTTTTTCTCAAGAATTGCTCTCTCTCAAGTCTCTTCTCTTCCTCCCTCTTACATTTTTCATTTTCATCCTCCACCCTCTTCATCCTCTCCTTCTCCGCATCATTTTTCTTTTTCTCGGCCTCCTCTCTCTTTTTCCTCTCTTCCTCCTCTTTCATTTTCTTTTGCGCTATCTCTTTCTCCTCCTTCAAGCGTTTCTCCTCTCTCTTCTTCTGCTCTTCCACTTCCAGGAGCCTCTTTTTCTCTTCCTCTCTCCTCCTCCTTTGCTCCTCAAACACTCTCGCCTCCTCCATCCTTTTTTCCTCTTCCTCTTTCCTTTTTCTCAAGAATTGCTCTCTCTGAAGTCTCTTCTCTTCCTCCCTCTTACATTTTTCCTTTTCATCCTCCTCCCTCTTCATCCTCTCCTTCTCTGCATCATATTTTTTCTTTCTATCTGCCTCTTCCCTCTTTTTTCTCTCTTCCTCCTCTTTCATTTTCTGTTGCTCCATCTCTTTCTCCTCCTTCAAGCGTTTCTCCTCTATCTTCTTCTGCTCTTCCAGGAGCCTCTTTTTCTCTTCCTCCCTCCTCCTTTGCACCTCCCTCACTATCGCCTCCTCCATCCTTTTCTCCTCCTCCTCTTTCCTTTTTCTTAAGAATTGCTCTCTCTCAAGTCTCTTCTCTTCCTCCCTCTTACATTTTTCCTTTTTCTTTTCATCCTCCACCCTCTTCATCCTCTCCTTCTCTACCTCTTCCTTCTTTTTTCTCTCTTCCTCCTCTTTCATTTTCCTTTGCTCCATCTCTTTCTCCTCCTTCAACCGTTTCTCCTCTATCTTCTTCTGCTCTTCCACTTCCAGGAGCCTCTTTTTCTCTTCCTCCCTCCTCCTCCTTTGCTCCTCAAACACTCTTGCCTCCTCCATCCTTTTTTCCTCTTCCTCCTTCCTTTCTCTCAAGAATCTCTCTCTCTCAAGTCTCTTCTCTTCCTCCCTTTTACATTTTTCCTTTTCATCCTCCTCCCTCTTCATCCTCTCCTTCTCTGCATCATCGTTTTTCTTTCTCTCTGCCTCTTCCTTCTTTTTTCTCTCTTCCTCCTCTTTCATTTTCTGTTGCTCCATCTCTTTCTCCTCCTTTAAGCGTTTCTCCTCTATCTTCTTCTGTTCTTCTATTTCCAAGAGCCTCTTTTTCTCTTCCTCCCTTCTTTTCCTTTGCTCCTCAAACACTCTCACTTCCTCCATCCTTTTTGCTTCTTCCTCTTTCATGTTCCTCAAGAATCGCTCTCTCTCAAGTCTCTTCTCTTCCTCCCTCTTACATTTTTTCTTTTTGTCCTCCACCTCCAGCACTCTCTTTTGCTCCTCTCTTTTCATTTTCTCCTCTTCATTCTGCTTCCTCTTCTCCTCCTCTTCTCTTAGCTTTTCCTGTTTGCCTTTTTTCTCCTTTAGGAGTCTCTCCTCCTCACATTTCTTCCTCTCCTTCTCTTTCTTGACCTCCTTCTCCTCCTGTAATAGCCTCCTCTTCTCCTCCTCTAAAAGTCTCTTTTTCTCTTCCTCAAGTTTTCTGCTCTCTTCCTGTTTCTGGAGCATCACTCTTTGCTCTTCCTCTTTCTTCCTAATTTCTTCCTCTTGTCTTTTCTTCCTGTCCGTCTCTTTCTTGACCTCCTCCTCCTGTAAGAGCCTCCTCTTCTCCTCCTCTATCAGTCTCTTTTTCTCTTCCTTCTGCTTTCTGCTCTCTTCCTGCTTCTGAAGCATTACTTGTTGCTCTTCCTCTTTCTTCCTCTTTTCCTCCTCTTGTCTTTTCTTCCTCTCCGTCTCTTTCTTTACCTCCTCCTCCTGTAAGAGCCTCTTCTCCTCCTCCTCCTTTAACAGTCTATTTGTCTCTTCCTTCTGTTTTCTTCTCTCTTCCTGCTTCTGGAGCATTACCTTTTGCTCTTCCTCTTTCTTCCTCATTTCCTCCTCTTGTCTTTTCTTCCTCTCAGTCTCTTTCTTGACCTCCTCCTCCTGTAAGAGCCTCTTCTTTTCCTCTTCTAAAAGTCTATTTTTCTCTTCCTCATGTTTTCTGCTCTCTTCCTGCTTCTGGAGCATTACTCTTTGCTCTTCCTCTTTCTTCCTCCCTTTCTCCTCTTGTTTTTCCTCCCTCTGCTTCTCCTGCTCTGCCTTCATCATCACCTCCTTCTTCATCGCTGCTCCCTCTAACCGCTCCGTCGGTGTCTCGTCTTCACCCACCATTTCATAGTTTTTCTGCAGACTGCAGAACAAATAAACAATATTACGTAACCCCAAACCTGTGTGTGTGTTTATAATCAGTTCACATTTTGCAAACGTGTTATTTTAACGCTCTGGACCTTTGAATCTATCTGCGATTATAAATACTCACCCCGGAGGATTCCTTTTGATAGTATCTCTCTTAAAGTCCTCCTCCTCCAGAAACAAGCCCCCTGATTGTTGTCGCTGAGACTCAAACGACTCAAAGATGATGTCATCAAAGTCGGGCTCAGGCTCTGGCTGTGCCAGCGGGGGCTTTTCGGCCTTAAAGACGCTAACAACATCCATCTCATTCGTAGGTGTTTTCAAATCGTCTTCCCCCTCAGCGGTAGGCTGTTTCGGAGTGATAAAAGCTGCCACGACATTGGTGGAGGTCTGCTGAGGGGTGGAGCTTTCACAGCTGGAGAAGGGCCACGGAGGGGGCGGGGCTACTATCAGCTCTGAACGTGAATGGACGGGACTGGGGACAGAAATACGGGAGGTCAGGCGTGAGAGACGAGCGGGTGAGACTTCACAAGGCGGACCGTGGACGGGAGGAGGTGATTACGGGTGGGAGCAAGCAGGCAGGAGACGGACCTGATGATTATTCCACCGCCGCGTACGGACAGTGCCGCAGGAGGCCGGGTACCAAACACTCTGCGACTGTTAGCACGCGTTAACGTGGAGGACGGACAAGCACCAGCACACAGGAACCAGGAGGCCTTGAGCAAGAGTGTGACGAGTCTCTTGCTCAACACGGTTAAACTGTTACTCAACCACACACACACAAGCTGGAGCAGGTCGGCCTCAGTCAGCACCAAGGTGGGTCAGCTCGGGCTGATGCAGACCAGCGGGACTTTTCCATGATGCTGATCAAGGCATATGATTGGACCGGAGGAATAACTCCCTACATTTTCATCCCTGCTGTTCCTAGAATATTGATGTCTGCAATATGCAGAATGATGAATTAATTGTACATCTGTGCAACTAGGGACAATACAAGCGAGTTAGAAGATTGTTACCACGCTCATGTCTGTAGAGTAAATATGAAGCTACCTTCTTCTCTTATTTCTGCATTAAGAGAGTGAAACCGCTCGTCTTGCTTTGTACTTTGTTATATTTTGTTCCTTTAGTCCGTAAATGAGGCCACTTCCCTTAACTGGGTTATCTGTGGGAGTATTTTTTGTACAGACAAGATATGAGATGTGAATTAGTGAACTTTAAAGGTGCGGGTAAGCGGATTGTGTTTCCTTTGGATGGAGACTGGTGTGTCTGGTATTCATGTTACGCAATGCCAACTTTCTCTTGTAGCTTCATATTTGAAAGACAGGAATGAGAACGTTATTGATGTCTTCATATCGTAAGAAAAGATAACTCTTCTTTGAAGCATTCATGCAGTTTCAAGCAGGTAGCCCATCTCAGAGTGCACAGATGTGCGCTGTGTGTGTGTGTGTGTGTGTCTCCCCAGCTGTGCTGCCTCTGCAGCTCTGAGGTGTGACGACACGTTCTGGTTCCCCACAGCGAGTCGGGGGCCAAACGTATTTCTAAGGATCCAAACCAAGCAATCTAAAAGTAGTCACTCTTGTGATGTCGTCGTATGACCTCACCTGATAGTTGCTGGTGCGGCGTTGGTGGCCTCCTTTGGATCCAGGGCCGCTCTGATTGGCCGGTTGGATGCTCTGATGCCGGCCGCTGCCCGGTTATCTTGAGGAGAACCCTTATCCCGACCCAGAGGGCTCTGAGTGGTTTCATCGGGGAAAGTTGAGCCTAAAAAGCAAAATTATGTTATTGATGAAGTCAGCTTCCAAAAAAGTTGTTTAAAAAGCATGAGGTAAGTAATTTCCACGGCTATAAAACAGCCTGACAGCGGACTATTTGATTACTTCGCTGGTATACCTGAGTGGCAGGAGCTAATCGAAGCGGGAGGAGCAGAAGGAGACACAGCAAGCAGAGGGTGAGGAGAGGAGAATAGAAGTGAGGTGGAAAGAGAAGAGGAGCGGGGGTGAGGAGAATGGAAGGGAGGCGGTGAGGGCTGGAGCGGCGGGGTCACAGAAGGCATCGAGGTCCGGACTACTCAGCAGGGGGACGGGGGGGATGTCGCCGCCAGGTGTGGACCACGCCCCCCGAGACCCTGAGGAAAGCAAAGAGGAAAGGAGAGGAAGCGGAGGGAAGGTGAGGCGGAGGCGAGGTGGAGCAGGTCCGTGATGGCGGGAGGAGGAGAGTAAAAGGCGGCGGGGTCAGAGGTTACCTGACTCTATGACACTGGGGGGAGGTTTGGGGAGCGGAGCTGACTCGAGAGGAGGGGAGGAGAAGTCAGCGGGAAAGGGAGATGGAGAAGACGGGCGGGCGACTGGTTGGATGAGGTGAGGTCTGAACATGTGAGCACGGCCTGTGAGAGGACAGACGATGGAAGATATTAAAAGTGAAGAAAAGAAGGACAGGAAGGAAGAAAAATATATAAAAAAAATGTGGGGGAAATATCAGTAGTGGAGCATCAGAGACAGACCAGAGCCTGAAGAAGGAGCGTCAGGAGTTTGATCCTCCAGGGGGCGCCGTTGATGTGAAAGAGGAACTGAGGAGACCGAAGAGGAGTGACAAACGAAAGAGGAATAAAGACAAACAAATGTATATTCAGCGAGGGGGAAACGGTGAAAGGGGAAGAGCACAGCTAATATCATGTTGTGTGTTTCACTAATGGTCCTCCAGCATTAAGGGATGTGGGTCAGCAGCACACACGGGTTAGCTGGACAATAACAATAATAAGTGGTTTGAAAGTCAAAAAAACAATTATATAAATGTACAACAATATACTTAAAACGGTTGAATTCAATATGACATTTTCTTAATATTCAAAGGTTTTAAATAAAAGTGTAATTTTCACATATTGACAGATTATGATCTACATATCAGAGAGGAAATAGTCTGTAGAAGAAGAGTTTTGTAAGTTAAGTGCATATATTTTTATTGGATAAGTTGCTTATGTTATATCATGGATGTTTCAATATCATGTAAATACATATGAGGTTTATATATATTTTGAATAGTGAATTATTGCAAAAGTAACTACTACGAGTTATGTGACAGTATCCCAATGTGCATTCGTAAATAAGTTTATGAATAACAAGATGGCAGAAAGATGTGGAGAAGTCTGTAATCATGGATTGAAATGGACCAAACTTTGATGGTGGAAATCGACTCTCAAAAAAACAAAACATCCGGAACTTGTGAGTAACGGTTTAAATTCAAGTTGTATTTAATATGAATCTAAACTGAGGCAAGCAACGACTAATTCATCACATCTAAAGCGGCCACACTACTTCCCTCTGTTTGTTGATCTAAACTCTGATATGACAAACTGATCCTCCTCACACTACACTCCCCCCTATAATGCATGAAATGTATAAAATATTTGTATTTCTTTCTAAAATAAGTACATATCACTTCACAGTTTATTCTTCAGTTTGTTTAACTGGGAAAAAAAATAGCAATAATAAAATATATATAAAATAAAAAATATATAAAATAATTTGTAAATACAATTAACTTAATTTCAAACAAAGTGCAAACATAAACTGTATTTCCTCACATTGAACAGCAGGTTTTCTCAAACAATAAAATAACACAATTATGAACAAGGTGTGCAGGTCTACATGGTACATTTTATTTTGTGATCATATTCCTATGTATATTCCTATTCATATATATCAGTGACTGGTGTGGGCTTGCTTTGCTTTACAGATGTTGTCAAAGCGGGGTTGCTGGTTGGAGAGAGCTACTCTCAGTTCATTGCTCTGTGTCGCTCTACATCGCTCTGTGTCGCTGTGTGTCTCTCTCTCGTTCGCGCTCACTCTCTCTCTCCCTCGCGTGCTCGCTCTCTCTCTCGCTCTCTCGCTCGCTCTCTCCCTCGCTCTCTCCCTCGCTCTCTCCCTCGCTCGCTCTCTCGCTCTCGCTGGTTTTTGCCACAGTCGGTCTGTGACATGAGCCGCTCTGGTGGCGTGGTTGGAACACAGTGCATGTCACGTTGGTTATTTTATATTGTTTTACCGGTGTATGTGTGCGTCTGTGTGTGTGGGTTGGTGATGAAGCCGCGACCCCCCTGTAGTACCACCGCGCCCCCCCTAGGGGTCGCGACCCCCACTTTGGGAACCACTAAGTTAGGGTAAAGCGTGCAGCGTGCAGCGTGCAGCATGCAGCATGCTTGTCCTCCAGCCGCGTGGATACCTGTTCCTGAGCATGACTGGAAGATTCTGGGCAAAGAGGGAGGCTGAGAGAGGGTCCGGGCGAGCGGAGGGTGACCGGGCGGAGGCGGGGTGGGCTGAGAGGCCCAGGAGGGTTTGGGTGGGGAGGCAGTGGAGATGCTCGGACGGCTCGGAGCAGCGGATGCTGCGACCGAAGTCATGCCGGTACCCGAGGAGGAAGAAGTTATGGTCGTCTTGAGGGATGAGAATGCTGGGGAGTGAGCTTTAGGAGCTAATGAGGGGACGCCAGCGTCGGAGCTACCGGGGGGATTAAAAGTCAGCTCAGGGAGGGGATGTGGAGAAGAATTTAGGGGAACTGACGGTGGTGCTGAAGCAGGCGTCACTGACACAGATCCAGAGAATTTGAGAGGTGGAGGGTGAATGGAAGAGGAAATGTTTTGGGTTGAAGTCGGGATTATTGGATCTGCAGGAGACACATCAGAGGGAGGCGGGACAGAGGGGGCACTTTGGGTCGAGGGCGCGGCCGCTGTGAGCGGGGCACTCGGAGCATCAGGTGGAGGGCCAGAAGAGGCGAGAGCCTCAGGTGAAAAAGGGTTTACTGATCTTCTATGCTTGGATCTGGGCGAGGGCTGAGGGGAGGGGCCGGGGGCCGGGGGGATCTCTGACGGAACGGGGGCGGAGGCGAAGGGGTGGCGGCTGCGACGGGGCGATGGGCGAGGGGCAGTAGGTAGAGGAGGACGGGAGTGGACGGCGGGACCGGGAGGACCGCCGTCACGCCCAAGGGCTGGATGAACAGATGGAGGGATGACGGGTGGATGGATGAGGGAAAGTCGAGTTTTGCGTAAAGAGATATGAAAAAGAGAGGAAGGAAAAGGTTATGAGAATGAAAATGAAATGAACCGTGAGTCAATTACAGTTGATGATTTTCACTAAAGGTGAGCACATCAGGGGTTGAAAGTAACTTCAGTACCTCAGTGTAGTTTTGAGGTACTTTAATTTAATATTTTAATTTTCTACTACTTAATACTTCTATTCCACCACCTTTCAATTTTTGGTATTGCTCAATCTGTGTTATGCAAATTCTAAACTCAATTTCAATTATTTTAGTACAGCAACCAGATAAAAAAATATGAATTAGTATAATTATTTTTTCATGTGCATTTTTAATTTTTTTTGCAATTTTGCCTACAATTTATATTAAGAATTCAAAATCCCCTCGACCAGCAACACAAATGCTGTTCACATATTAATACATAAGTAATATTTATCATAACAAGGAGCCTGGAAGGGTCCAATCTGCATAAATGGCACTTCAAATACTTTAATTAAATTTGGTCATTTATCTTCTGTTATTAAACATAAATAAATGCAGCAGTTTTACTTTTACAAGTATTTTTTGATTGTTGCATTATTATTAATACTTAAGTAAATGATCCTTCCACCACCGATGGTGTCAACAATCTGCGCCTTAAAGCCACGCATCCGAGACTGCTGGTATGACAGCCACGCCTCTCTGGACACATAACCGTTAACGTCTCGCTGCCGGACGCTCCTCAAACCTCAAACACACGTCCAGAAACACGTCTGGCATCGCTCACCACACGC
Source organism: Liparis tanakae (assembly GCA_036178185.1). Lineage (NCBI taxonomy): Eukaryota > Metazoa > Chordata > Actinopteri > Perciformes > Liparidae > Liparis > Liparis tanakae. Next base: position 7,424,524 of record CM070088.1, on the reverse strand, counting down.
CTCTCAATAATGTCTGGATGGGAAATATGTGGCGTGCAGAACAAATGGCACGAGTGTGTGAATTACAGTCATATAAACTGAGCCTCCCCATAACAGACGGAGAGAGAGCATTCCTGGTCACACCTCCTCCTCCTCCTCCTCCTCCTCCTCCTCCTCTGGCAACGGAAACAAACAGCAGGTGGAAGAAAGGACAAGAGGAAGCTACCTGAGACGGGAAAAGACGGTCCAGTGGAGTCTCGCCTGTCAGGTGGAGGGGGAGCGGGGCGATTCGGGCGAATGAGAGTGTGTGGAACAACTGCGGCGGTCAGAAAAGAGTAGAGAAAAAGAAGTGACAGCAGGAAGAAGAAGGTGGAGGAGGAGGAGGAGGAGGAGGAGGAGGAGGAGGAGGAATAGGAAATGTCAGAAGCAATACCTCACAGTGAAGATCAGAGAGCAGATGCAGTGTGTGTGTGTGTGTGTGTGTGTGTGTGTGTGTGTGTGTGTGTGTGTGTGTGTGTGTGTCAGGGCAGCCCACCTGTAGCCGTAACGGACTTCCTGTCCTCCTCTTCGTCGCTCTCGTTGAAGTCGTCCATGTTGCCGATGTCAGCGGGTTTGACACTCATCAGGCTGGCCAGACTCTGCATGTCTTCATCACTGAGGAACAAGAACATGAGAGCATGTGTCACGTTTATACGATAATCATAATAGTATTATAATTATAATGTGATCATAGTATACCTAAAGTATACTTTTGGTATACTATGATCACAATATTGACATATTTATAATGTAATCATAGTATTCCAAAAGTATACTTTTGCTATACTATGATCACAATATTAACATATTTAGAATTTGATTATAGAATATCAAAAGTATACCTTTGGTATATTATTAGCACACTATACATTTATTTACAATGTGATGTTAAGATAGTTGTAAAATACAAAAAAATATATTTAGAATATACTTAAAACAATATAAATATATAAACAATATAAATATAATGTATGTGAATGCATACTAGCACATACACTGTTATGCACTCAAATTGTACAAAGTATAATTTAAGTTCCAATTTAGCACAACAAAATATACAATTCAAAGTATTAAATACTATTTAATCACAACTAAAATATATAACATACCAAATTAATTGTTCCAAAATAACACACGTTTAGTATACTTATGATTAGTAGGTCTTCAAGTATACTCAAGTATGCTAAGATTAAATATACTTAAATTAAATATATACCATATTTATTTTTCACCTCCTATAATCCTTTTGGTAAATAATCTGGTGAGTATATTAAATGTGGTTAAGTGTTATTTCTCATCTTCCAACGTGCTTATGATTAGTAGGGCTTCAAGTATACTCAAGTATGTTAAGATTAAATATACTTTAATTAAATATATACCATATTTATTTTTCACCTCCTATAATCCCTTTGATAAATAATCTGGTCACTATATTAAATGTGGTTAAGTGTCATGTCTCATCTTCCAACGTGAAATTGTATTCCTCACAACAAATAAACATGAACACATAGAAAGACACTCTAGTTTAAAGTATTAGGTGTCCATGTTCAGGCCCGTATTGTCAGAGCGTGATCTCACGTGGCTTTGCCCTCCCGCACGAAGACGCAGGACAGCGACAGCTTGAGCGTGGCGTCCACCACCTTGACGGACAGCGGCTTCAGCTTCAGCGTCAGGTCGATCTGCGTCGGCGTCGGACTGGCGAAGCGCTTCAAGTTGATGTCGGCCGACGCCAGCACCTTGCGATGCCCCTTGTTCTCCTTCACACAGGCGACAGAAAAAAGGATTTAGAAACCAAAACATTTAAGGAATCGGAAAGGAATAGTCAGGTAGAGATACTCACACCCTCGATCACAAAGGTCCACTCTTTGTCCTCAAACTCGTCGGCGTTGACCTCCTGGAGAGGGGGGGAGAACAATGAGATGCACGGCCCACACATCCACCATCACACACACGGTTCCACACACATGTTCTTGTAATGGATACACAGCGTCATTATTCTGGTTGTGTCACAGATGATGTATGCAACAGGTGTAAATAAACAGTCACATTTACACCTGTTGCATACATCATCTGATTGAAGTTGGATACAAATGTAAAAAATAATCATAAATTCACAATTATATATTCATATTAATAATAATATGTGACACATATTATCATAAATATTAATATATAATTGTGAATTTCAGATTATTTTTTATATTTGTATCCAATTTCAATCTTAACTAAAACTACATTCTTCTCAGTAAATTTGTAATATTTTTTTAACTGTTATATAGTGTATGTATATACATATATCTATATATATATGTACATATACATACATATATATATATGTATACATATATATACATATATATGTACACACATATATATGTGTGTATATATATATGTATATATATATACATATATATATATGTATGTACACATATATATGTACATTGTATTTGGCGTATATAAAATTTCCAATACTCATCCATGCAATTCAAATAAAGTCATATTGCCATATGAATACATGACAATATACAACATAGTATATTGTAACTATATATATATTTGTATTCATTATTGTACCTTCTGTTGTTGCCTTTGGAGCTAAATAAAGTCTCTGAGGTCGACTGGACCCCTCGTCCTCTCGATGGAAACATCTGTGTTGGTTATATTTCTCCACTCTACGTTTTTCCCGCTAATGTATCCCGCTTCTGTGTGTGTGGAGTGTTTTTTTGGTACCTTGAAGAGCGTAACCGAGATGTCGATGTTCTCTGGGACCGGCCACACCACCATGCCCCTGTAGGGGTTTTTGATTCCAGGCTGCCAGCTGTGGAGCTGCACAACAAACACCGCCATGAGACAGTGATGGAACTTTTATTTCAGTAAAAATAGCAATACTAAGTGTATAAACACAAGGAAACAAGTAAAGGTTATCCATTCAAAATGTAATTGAAGTAAAAGCAATTAAGTAATTTAAATACATACTCCCAGGTAGTTTAATTTATAAAATAAAAAACACTTTTGTTGTATATTATTGTTGCTTTAATAATCATAATCTGGTAAATAAGAGGTAACTAAAGCTTCAAAATAAAAGCAGTGCCGTCAAACGTACAATATTTCCCTCTGAACTTAGTGGAATAGAAACATAAAGTAGCAGAAAATGGAAATTCATACCTCATAATTGTTCTGAAGTACAGTAATTGAGTAAATGAGTCACTTTCCACCTCAGAGACGGTGAGCGCCTCTGTGTGTGTCTTTGTGTGTGTGTGTGTGTGTGTGTGTGTGTGTGTGTGTGTGTGTGTGTGTGTTTAGTGGTTTCACCTTGGAGCACATGCGTCGGTTCCTCCTGGTCCACACCACCCTCAGCTTGTCTGGTTGCCTACAGGAGAAAAAACATAATTCAACACACAGGAATGTTGCCTCGCCTCATCTTGTTTCAGGATAATATCGATGACCTAATCTGATCTCGGACAAACAAACATCTGACCGGCGTTAGTAACTTTACAAACCCTTCATTGAAAACACAAAATATATGACTTTGTTCAAACGTCACTAAATCATGTCTCCAAACAAACTGGATATTATAACAAAAAAAGTCAACAAGCTCTCCAGAAGGTCTCATGAGGATAATAATAATTTAATAAGAAGAAGAAGGCGCCGACGTGAGTGTTCATGCAGACGGCCGGGACGTCATGGTAACATTGTGAATGTGTGTGCAGCACATTTGTGTATGTCATGCAGCTGTTTATCTGTAATTAGGCTACACAATGTATACTTTGTGTTAATGTGTGTGTTTGTGTGCGTGTGTGTCTCTGTCATTTTGTATAAGCGTGCTCTTAACACGTGTATGTTTGTTTCCCAGTGCTCTGTGACAGGTCATGTGATCTGAGTCTGTGCATGTGAGTTGTGCATCTTGACCAAGACCAATCTTTACAAGAGAACACACACACACACACACACACACACACACACACACACGCACACACACATAACTCATGATGCTTCTCACATCTCAGAGCCAGCTCTAAATATGTAATCTTTACAACTCTATTTCAACACCTACGGATGCTCTTTTAAATGTTAGACCACAGATTAGATGAATATGTTCTCCAGCTGCAGTGAATCAGTGCTCAAGTACGGCAAAGTCAGTGTGTGTACGCGTGTTTACGTGGCCCAGTGTGTGTGTGTTCGGGGCTCAGTGGCATTAGAAATAGCCTGGATGACGAGGGGGAAAGAAGGAGCGGTACAAACGGGAGACGAGACGTATGATCCAAACACAAACGCACAACAACCCCTTCTGAAGCCGTAACCACGGGGTCCACGCCGGCCGACAGGAGGCTGCAATGCAGCGGAGCAACATGTCATTACTGTAATTGTGTTTAGTTAATTCAGCAGCCAAGAGGAGTGACAAACATGACCCACACCCATGTTGAAATGCTTCCTTTTAAACCGCATGTGGTGTTTGTTATTACCTTCGCATTCTGAGAACGCGGAAAGTTATGTTTTGTTCGTTGTGTATTTATTTATTTGTATGTGTGTGTGTTACTCGCATAACTCAAAAAGTATTCAACCGAATCGCATGCAATTTGGTGGGATGATTGGTTATTATTCGGGGAGCATTTGATTATAATTTGGGATTGATAAGGTCAAGGGTCAAGGTCAAGCTCATGAAAAGGTCAACATCTTCTTGAATCGCATGACATTTTGTGGGATTATATTTGATAATAGGTTATTATCCGGGGACCATTTGATTAGATTGTGGGATTGAAGGTCAAAGGTCAAGGTTAAGGTCATGAAAAGGTCCATTTATATCCAATTGTCATGCAACTAATGCGAAAATGTTCATAATTCAATGCACAATCTTTTGATATGCGAAGGTATGCGCTCTACCGAGTGCCCGTTGTAGTTGTGTTTGTTATTGTGTTTGTATCGTGTTTGCTATATGACAACTGAACTGATGCACTTTTACAGACAGTAAAATAACTTACTCACTAAGCCCAGCTCATGCTTTAGTCACATAAAGCACTCCTTGTGTTACTGTAAAAATAGCCTGTTGCTAAGTCTTTAATTTCCTCTCTGCCACTAAATGGCCTGCGTCGACATCATTGGATCATTTTCTGACTGTTGTCATGTCCAAGCTTCCAGACCTGCTTATCTTCGGCCCTCTGTAGACGTGTTTCCTCTGTTCAGAAGCGCTTGTTATGGTGAATATCTCCTCCTTCCAGTCACAGCGTTGTGTAATTATTCTTTCCGCTTCGAGGCAGAAACAGGTTGTGAAGACGGCATGGCAAATATAATAGAAGTGAAAGTTGGCGCACGACTTGCATATTTAAAGACTGATCGAGGATTAATGTGATCGCCCTTTATGCACACAACGATAATTAGAGCGACATTATAACTCCTTTAAAGAATGTAGCTCAGTATTACCTCTCTTATAGTTCTGTGTTCAGTCAATGAGCTGCATGTGTGAAACCTGATGACTTGGTTTAATTATCAGTTTCAGAGAGACAGCTGCTTTAAGCCATTTAAGTTTATTAACTCAAACAATTTACCTTTTCATTTCCATTTTATAGAAGCGTTCTACATCCACTAAAATAAATCGAAGATGCATATTATCACACATTTAACAATCTCCTAGCCGCTGGGCTAATCCCCGCTGCTCATAATAACACAGGTGTTCAGGGAGGCCCTTAAGGATCCTCATGTGAGTGCAGCGCTGGAGACCAGTGTGACATTCCAACTGGTGTTCAAATGAACTGGTTTCTGTAGAGTTCACCTAACATCGGCAGTTGGTGCCGGACTTGTCACACATGTGACTCGTGAGGCCCGTTCATGTACGTACCGCGCTGAGACCAAGGATTCATCTGATGTCTGATGTGATCTTAAAGTATCAGTTACTGTGGCCACTACATTTAATCCCACAAGAACGTTCATTTGGAAAACCACCTTAGGCCTAAAGGCCTAGGCTGAGGATTGTGGATTCATTTCCTCACTTTCCTCACTTCCACATGTCCTCTCTTCTCCTAGCTACGTTGTTTCACACACTGTAAAGGGTTACCAAATCTGATTTAGTGGGATTTATTGTGGGAGTTGTCACTCTTTCTTAATCTATTCCTTCTCTTCGATGTGTACACACAACAGCTCTTTGCTGCTGATCAAACTCTGACACCTTATTGACAACACTGTCTGTTATCACGCCGACGACAACCCGCTTACACAATTATTCCATACTTCGATGTAATCTGGAGAGATAAGAAGGGAGCTCCAGAAAGAAAGGTGCCAATATTATTCAGAGTATTGCTTTTTAACGTGACCCGAGCATCCTTCACATACACCTTTTGACAGTATGGTGAAATATGTGTTCTTTTTGATGCTGAGTCAGTGCATATGTCTGAGCAGAATAATGCTAATTTCTGCATCACCTGACCACCTCCCAAATGTGTTGTACAACAGGAGATTGCACAAGAGGGGAAAGCCCTGGAGCTGGAGCGCCACACATTGATGTGATTGCAGCTTGGAAACACAATGACTAATGATCCTGCTTGTAATTACAATGAAACATGATTACAAATTAAATATTGACGTTGAATGTAAAAGTACATTTTGCTTACAATGCAGCACAGACACTGGGCCTGATTACCTGCACGTGTATACGTCTTTAAAACATAAATAGGGAATGACAAATACAGACTATATGCTCTTCCTATTTTTATAGGTTCCACGTCTGTCAATGTTGTGTTTTACAGGTAATACTCTGCGCACACACACACACACACACACACACACACACACACACACACACGTGTATTCTCATATCAAATGAGTCATCTTGAAAGAACAACGATCCCGAGGAGTGGACTCTAAAGGTTACCGCTTGTCAATAGGCGCGGCCGGGAATCGAACCCACTATCACCGAGGAGCCGCTTATCGCCCGCAGCCACAAGGGCCGCCCTCATCCTCGGCGATGTAGCGGAAACTCTCGCAGCGTGACACTCGTGATAATGGAGTCTTGTTATAGTTAACAACGTACTAAACCTGCTCGGGGGCTTTATCCCGCTGTCACACACGGACACGCGGCACGTCACTCCCGTGAACTCACCATTTCTTTGAGCACTCCAACACCAGCTCCTGGTAGGAGGCAACGAACTGGAACTTGGACGCTTTTTTACCCACGCGCTGCAGTCGCTTCCACACCGAAGTCATCGCTTCCTCTGGTGGATATAGAAAGAGAGGAACACTTCGGAACAGTAATCCAATAAGTTCCTTAAAAGGACCTCTTTTTCTTCTTCTTCTTCTTCTTCTTCTTCTTCTTCTTCTTCTTCTTCTTCTTCTTCTTCTTCTTCTTCTTCTTCTTCTTCTTCTTCTTCTTCTTCTTCTTCTACTTCTTCTACTTCTTCTACTTCTTCTTCAGCTTATTCTGCTACTGATGAAGATGATGATGATGATGGACTTCACTCGAGCTGCGACTTGCGCTCATCAGCAATAAGTTGAATCACGCTCTGTCAGTAGTCGTCCATGTAGTGAAGGAGGCGAACAGAACTGGCGACTGACGCCAGGAGGCGAAGAGGAACCGACCCGCCCAGCTGGCTGTCACTCAAGCCGCCCGCAGCACGCGGGTGTGAAGCAGCGCGAGAATAACAACAACCAGCGCGTCTCTCTCCCTCACTGGCAGCAAGAACACACATGGAGCCACGTCTTGTTGTAAAGGTCTGCTGTCTCGCCCTCTCCTTCTCCTCCTCCTCCCTTCAGAGAGAGAGAGCGAGAGATAGAGAGAGACAGGATATGCAAAGACTTGGTGGTGATGCAGCAGTATGCAAAGCTGTTTCTCTGCCGCTCCGCTGCCTGTGAGGAGACATGTCTGCAGCCCCAGCTGTAGACTTTGATCCTCTGTGTCACTGGAGCAGCTTATCTGACTGCTCCTCATAATCAGATCTGCTGCACACTCAGATGTCCTGCTGCAGGTGTATATATGAAGTTGCCGTGCAACGCACAGTCTTTAAGCGTGACATGCACATCAGCATCAAGGATGTGTGTACTATTAAAATAAAGTTGAGCTCACGCTCGAGGCACTTCCTGAGGTGCAGTTGCGTCATTCGGTGCTTTTAAGAAACTTGTGTTTCATCCAGGAACTGTACAGAGGAACAGTTTCCAGAGCCAGCGTGTGTGTGTGTGTGTGTGTGTGTGTGTGTGTGTGTGTGTGTGTGTGTGTGTGTGTTGAAGCTAGGTCAGAGCACAGGGATTTTCCTCAGTGAGAGCAAGAGTGTATTTTTAGGGGTAACGGGATGGATGGATGGATGGACAGCTGCAGCTGGGTGGAGGGCAGCAGCAACTCTCTCATGACTCAGTTGGTCTAAGATTACATCGTGGGTCGATTATTCTGAGGTGCATTATTGCTCTAGGTACTCACAGCCTGCACTGCTTCCTGTTTAGATCTGACTACTCTGCTACTACATACTTTCTGCTTTTCATCGTCACACATTATAGTAATTTACCCCCCCCCCCCCGCCCATTCAATTAAATTCAGTTTATTTGTATAGCCCAGTTTCACAAATTACAAATTTGTCTCAGAGTGCTTTACAATCTGTACACATAGACATCCCTGCCCCAAAACCTCACATCGGATCAGGAAAAACTCCCAAATAACCCCATGACAGCCACTACACTGACATCCAGCCTGGTGTCTATTTATTCAAATAATCCCCTGACTATAGTGCAATAACAGCCCTTGGGAGTAACTATGTGGAGCGATAATAACAGCAATTGCTAAAAGATGGCCAACAACAAGACAAAGAGCAGCAGAGAAAGAAAGAAAGAAAGAAAGAAAGGGGGCAAATTGAAGAGAGGCCGACGGGGGAGAAGACGAGCGCTGTGACGAAGAGACGCACCCACACAGTTCAACTCTCGCTCACGGCTGCCAGAGAGACAGATAGTTTCTAACAATAACCACAACATATGTTGATTATAAATAGAGAACAGCATGAGACTGTCTACCCCCCCCCCCCCCCATTCCTGCTCTCCACCAGCATGTGGTCTCCCCCATTGCTGCATTAAACATGACCTCAGAGTGAGGCCTGCAGTGAGGGAGCTCTCTCACAGGCACAGTGTGTCCCCTGTTGGTCACCTTATGCAATATCATCCTCGCATTACCTTTAACTCAAATATACAGAAACTTTGCATGTCTGTGGTGTGCAATGTAGTTTTATTTTAAGATTTACAAACAAAACAAGTCATTTACTGGCTTATCTGAAGCATTAGCAAGACTTTTTGGCACACTGTGACACTTTACTTTATAAAACACAGTTGAATAGTCGTATGCTTTGTACAGTTCTAAATTTGAGCTAAAAAACAACAACAAATGCACGGTACAGATATTACAGAGGAAAAACAAATTTAGTGGTTTGATGTGCCTTCATCCAAGCAGTATCCCACCAGAATTAACCTTCAGTTAGCCTCATTTTTACTCAGGCATGTTATGAGTTTGGACTAATGAAGTCCAGCGGTGTCCAGATAAAAAGGTTCTTTCTAGTGTCCTCGGCGAGAATGAAGCAGCACATGCAACATAAAGCAGAGTTGCAAAAATGTCAATGTGTGCAATCCTTTTTTTTAAGCTCTTAATCCAACAATAAATGTCAGGATATTTCTAAATGGCTGTTATAGAAAGACAAGCTAAACATTGTTTTCAAAAATAACGATTACTTATATTTGGCTCTGTGAATACTGTGTAAAATGCTTCTAGAACTAACAGATTGACGATTTTTCTGTACTTCAGTCGAGATACTATATGGCAGAAAATGTGCGATGTCTGTAAAAAGTCTGTAATTATCAGAAACCAACAGACAGGCGGGTATCAAACATGGAATCTGACCTTCAGGAATTGTTATATTTCACACAACTCAATGTCACTGACAAGCAAGCAGCATGTAGCATGAATAATATGCAGTAAAGAAAACATCTGGTCTCACTTCTCTGTCGTGATTCATTTTATTTTAGTCATTCTTAATCTTTGATAAGATATACAATCAATGGGATTTTTAACAGTGCAATATTAGAAACGCTGCCAGTCGACCATCACAGCTATATTGATTGGTGGTTATTAGATTGGTCCACTGCCAGAAAAACATACTGGCCAGAAGATGCATGCTATTAAAAACGAGTGTAACTGGTTCTAATGGTATAAGAGAAATGAACTTTAAGAAAACCGCACAGTGCATGTGTGTGTATCCATGTCATGGGATATGAAAGGAGTCTTTGATCCACTGGTCCCTGGAGTTGCTGCTGGGTGGAGGCAGAGACAGGGACGAGGAGGACAGAGGCTGTGAGGGGATTCCTGTCTCCTCGTCATCTTCGTCCTCCTCCTCAGAGGATCCATTATCAGCAGTGAGCGAGGCCCCAGACAGAAGCGAGTAGCCCTTGTATTCCTGGATGGCCTCATGCAGAGACCACAGCTGGCAGAGCAGAGACATGTCGAGCTGACGCAGGCCGACCTAACACAACAAATGCTCTGGTCAAGCCATATATTAATATAAAGAGTTAGTTTTATTTTCACCGTTTACCACATGAAGAGCAAGACAAAACAAACTTATTCTTCTTCATCTCCATTTAAAAAAGAAAAGAAAATTTAAGTTTGGAAAAAGACAGAAACGCTTGAGTGAAGATTTTTTTGGTCACAATTAGATTAGATGAGATAATCCTTTATTAGTCCCACAGTGGGGACATTTCAGGATCTCAGCAGCGGGAGCACATTAGAGCATTAATAAAATATAAATAAAACACAATAACAATACTAAATACTAATCCTAAATATACAGAGGAAATAAAAATATCTAACAAGGCAGTGACCGAAGTGAATTTCCAGCAGGTTAAAGTGTCCAGGAAAATAAAGTGCTGAGTGTGCCAAGATCTCCAGCGATCTTTATTTTAAATTTAATTAATTATTAATTAATTACAAGTATATATTTCTAACCACAAGTGCGCATGTGTGTGAAGCAGACCGGGCCAGTTGAAGTTCTGTGCACAGGACATTACACCTGTATACTATTCAGACAAAGGCAGGATACTCGCGGACCACCTCACCATCTCCTTCCGCAGCAGCGCCAGAGCAGCGGCCAGTCCCCCCGGCTTGCCGTGCCCGCGCGGCGCGCCCCCGCCGCCCCGGCTGATGTCGGCCTGGATGCGCGCTCTCTTGCTGTGCACCTTCTCGATGTCCCGCCACGACCCGCCGCTGGAGTTGAGGATCCCGCTCAGGCCCTTGGGCAGCGGCGGCAGCCCCTCCACCGCGAAGCCCGGGCCGCTGCGCCGACTCCCGTTCATCGCGACGCCGCCAGGAAAACAAGTCCTCCCTCGAAATGCGCCTACAGCCTAACGTCGCCTCACCATCACCCCGGGGTGCTATCTCTCCCTCTCCCCTCCCCAGCAGAAGCCGTGTCCAGCGTCCGGGAACCTCCAGTCAACGCGCCCCCGTCCGCGGCACGAGGCGCTGACTTAGAAGTTAATGTCAGGCTTCCAGTTCCTGGCTTTGTTTTCTTTCCTCTCCCTTTGTGTGGGAGAGTTCACCGACAGACAGCCCCCCGCTCCTCCCGGCGCCACGCCCCGCGAGAGGGCTTTCTTTGGGGGGGAAGGGGGGCGGTGTGTATTGTTGGGACTCTAGTTTAATTGAGACGCCACACACACCTGTGTGACAGTGGCAACACGTTTCAATAAGTCTGCAGGCGCAATTATAACATGACAGAGAACATTCTAGAACAAAACCGACGCCGGCCTTTGTATAATATGAAGTGCACATTTTTATTTGCTCTAGATGCTTTTAATGAATGAAGACTTATGACTTTGACTCCCGACTGCGGCCCCGTTTCGTCTGAGCGCCGCATCCCCATCATCACTTATCAAATATATTTACAATAAAAACCTCAGACCTTCCAGCACACATTGACAATCTTTGCATCACCAGAGACTCAGACAACAATATCCACGTGAACCCAGACTGAACAGTAAATAGAAAAATGCATCTCCTGTCAGAGGACCGGTGCTTCCACCAACCAACAGTCGTCTCTACATTAGAGTTGGGGACTCTCGGCCTCGTATGTTGTGTATCAGCAGAAACACTTGCATGTGCAGACACACACTTATACAGACACTTGGGCAAAGAGCGTGAGCTTCTGTTTGAATTTGGACACCATTGGTTTGGATACCGAACAAGCAATCAGAAAACCAATATTGACATTTTCCAAGATTTCAATTTGGTGGCTTTTTTCAATTAATTAAAGCCTAAGCATAGATTATTACTTGTTTTAAAATGTTGTAACGTCCAGATGTTTTTTAATCCACACCAGTCATAACTTACAAATTGACAAAAAAACAGTCAAAATGTTCAAACATGTGTACTTAAATGTTTTAGGAAACAATGTAACATGATATTTCTGCAAGCCATACGCTAACTCAAGAGCAACTTGTGAACTTATGACATTTATATATCTTATTTCAAGTGCATTTGCCGACCAATTTTAAATTCAGTTCTATGCAAGGAGTCAGTCCGAGAGAAATGCTGCGAAGCAGCTAACCAGAGTCAGTATTCCGGGACCGAGGCGAGCAGAAACGGCGCTCCAGGGTTTCAACCTTTCCCACGACGGCTACTGGCTGAGCTCCTTGAGGCTGCGCAGCGAGTTGGCACAGCTGGTGATGAGGCTGCAGAGCTGGATACTGGATTCCATGGAGGCCGAACTCTGTAGCTGGTTGGTGGCCCATCGGAGTTTGATTAGAATGGCCTCCTCCGCTTCTTGCAACATCGGTTGGAGGACGGGGCTCTGAGGAATCACTGGGGGGCGAGTCGGTGCCGGGACTGGGGTGGGGGCAGGAGCTGCAGGGGGAGGGAGGGCAGGCGGAGGCAGGAGAGCCCTCCCCCCTGCTGCCGCCCCCTCACAGTGCTCCGGTCTGGGCAGAGGGACCAACACACTTGCCTGACTGGTGCCTCCGTTGAGTTCGGGGGCCTCGGGCGGTGCCTGGGGGGGTGCATTGGACTGAGCGGCAAGCTGTCTCTCTCTCACTTGGGACAACGCAGCCTGTGCATTCAGAGCTGAGGGTGGGGAAAAAGGAGAGCAGGAAAGATGGGAAAAAGAAGCAGGAACAGAATCAGTTTTATTGTTTGTGCAACTTGCACAAACAAGGAATTTAACTTGGTAAAGTGACTCAGTGTGCTTACACAAAATACCAATAGTAGTTTAAAAAAAGACTTAAAGCAAGAAGCACAGTCATGACAGAAAGGAGACAGTGGGTGCATTTAATACTCCTGTGCATTAAATCAGAGTGTGTGTGTGTGTGTGTGTGTGTGTGTGTGTGTGTGTGTGTGTGTGTGTGTGTGCGTGCGTGCGTGCATACCAGGATTGTCCTTGTCAACATCCGAGTCCAGCTCCTGACACGAGACACAGTAGTATTTCTGCTGTTTGTCCTGGAGAAGAATTGTCTGGAAACAGAAAGCAAACTTACATTTTTAAAACACTTGTGATAAGACGACTCCATCTTTCCTCCATTAAGAAGCTCCCAGAAACACAAACGCAGCAGACAAGTCGGCCTCACTCACCCCACACACGTCGCAGCACTCCGCCAGCATCCTGTATCCTTTGAGCAGGTAGTCGCCCATCAGCTTGCTGATCTTGTCCTGTCGGTCCCTGCGAGCTTGGATCACCTTCATCTCGGCCTCTGTCGGAGGCTCCCACTCATCAAAGTCCTTGTCATCTAGGGGCAACGTGTTGGTTTAATTCAACTGTACTGAGCAAGTTCAGAGGTGTGTGCTTTAATAACGCACACTTACACATGCAACAGTCCTCTGCACTGCTCTAACGTGTGTGTGTGGGTGTGTGTCCATGTTAGCCCTTCCCGACTGTATTCATTCCACTTCACATGACTGCTGCACTGATCCGCATGTGCACCGCTCGAGGTTTCGTTGTTTCTCTAAACGCGCTTAGCATCGCCGCAGAGCTCTGCTAGAGAATGATGATAAGCTAGCTAGCCAACCGAGGCGGCTAACGTCGGCTAACGTAATCCGTTCGGTGCGGACGACTTTCAGAGGAAATAAAATCCCACACGGTAATTTATGACTACGCGCGACACAATACTGTTCTGTGGATAGCACTCAAAGTTTGTTTGCTTATAAGATAAGAACTTCACAAACCTCCATTCAGAGCCATGTTGCTTCGGTGCTACACGTTCAGCGTGATGACGTCAGAGTCGCGAAGTTCCTTCTTCTTCTTCTTCTTTTATGAGTTGTTACGGCAGTTAGCCTCCGTGACGTTGTGGTACTGCCCCCTCATGGAGCCTCTCAAAGTTTACTTAAACTGGCCTCTAATTGCCACTACTTTAATCTATTTTTATTAAATACGTATAAAGTCTGAGTCAAAGTGACTTTAATTAATATCCCAGCTGTGGCAGTGACATAAATGTATGATTATAGAAACATATGTATATATTATATATACAAATCTATTTTCATTGAGTTTCAGCAAGTTGGACCATGGTATTTCCTTTCCAAATATATATTTTAATTAAAAAAGAACACCTAAAAACTCAAGGCTCATATATTTCAAAGTTAGCTGACAACAACAACGTCTGAGTTAATAAATGAATCATTCTTCATGACACCATTTATGTCATTCTGTATGTTTTTGATGAGAATACATCTTATTTCTGGACTTTAAAAAAAAACCCTGATGCAGTAGTTTTACAATACTGTATAATTTAAACACTCAGAAAACTGAACATCATATTTCTACGGCTATAAAAATAGCGCCGGACAGAAGACAGAAACAGGAGACGGAGGCAGTTGGTATAAAACAAAAAGTGAACTTTAATAAAGAGATTGGAGTAAAGACACAGGGTCAAACTTAACTAAAGAGTCTTCAACTTTGGCCTTCAGCTGTCTCCCAAGGCGAGAGAGAGAGAGAGAGGGAGAGAGAGAGGGAGGGAGAGAGAGAAGTCTTCTTGATTACCTCCTGATGGACTACAGGTGTGATCACTGCCTCACGGCTGCAGCACCTGAACTGTGAACTCGACACACTGATATCCATCATGACGCTCAGCGCTTAAGACAGAATAAGATAATAATAGTCCAGCAAAGAGTTGTATTCTGTCCTCCAAACCAAACAGAACAAATCAAATCGCCCTAAGACAAATCGCCTGAGACCGAAACATAAACAAAAGCTACACCACAATAATTACGTTTTTACAATATTTTTTATTGTATTATTGGTTATTTGACAAAATCATAATGTGATACATTTTACAGAAAGAGGAAACATAATAGTGAACCACATGTCCAAAGCACAGTGTCGTGTACTGGCTTCAGACTGAGGGCCCATTTTCTTGTACTCTTGTAATTGGTCACAGTAATTAGTCACAGTAATTAAACAAGAACCACGAGAATAACCACATCTATGAGTGGACTGTTACATCATACATATGGTGTGCTGAGCAGGTCACTCCTCATTTTTTTTTATTTTTTATATTGGTTCATTTCACCATTCATATCCCTCTTCTTTGTTTTGTGTCCCTTCCTCTCGTTGTCTTCCGGTCTTTCTGTCGGTTTCAACCTCCAGGGTAACATCCTGTCTGGGAAGAAGGACACACAAAGAAGTTCAAAACACATACTACATGGACACAATCAACACAATCGCTACCTGAAACTGTTATTAAAAACACTTCTCATAACATACAACTCTACACATTAAATTACCATATGGATGATTACTGAACTGCATTTATTGTAAGAGACAATCATTTTTTTAAATAATCTAAAAAACAGTTTGACTATAATTGTGTTTTTTATTGTGATAATTTGATGGATTATAAGCGATCAAAAAGACTGATCCTAATGTATGAACATGCATAAAAACATAGAAAACAAAGGGGGATATTTCTGTAAAGAATGTAATTGGAAAAATCAAAACATTAAGAGAACCATTTAATGCAACAATTATTGAAATAAATGTCAAACCGTCCCCTAATATGTTCTCCTCACTTGGCAACTTGTACAATACATCTCGACAATATGATCTATGGTGATGTCACCGAAAAGGGATTTAGTACTCACACTGATATTTGGCCTTTACTCTGCTCAGGTGGATGTGAAAGAAAGCAAATATTAGGATGGGAAGATGGGGGGAAGAGGGGAGGAGGGGTAGAACATTCACTAGACGCACTGGTAGCAGAGAAAACGTTATTCTGTGTGAGTTATTGAAAGAATACCTTTAGGTCTGGGGTGCATGAGCTGTACCGGCAGCTCCACTGTGACATCACTGCAGGGACACACAACAATAACAATACATTACATCCATTACCTTACATGTCATTTACAGGTGATTCACGATCCCCAGCTGCATGGCCTTTGATGTGACTGCAGATCCACCTCACTCACCTGGAAGTGAGGCCGCCCAGCATGCTGCATGAAGACAAGAGAGAGTTTATTTTAGTTTGTTTTATGCTCCTTCTTCTTTTTTTTCTCCAGAAGTTATTTACACACAAAATATTGAAACTGGATTAGACGCTCACCCTCCTCCGGACACCATGAGGTTGATTTTAACCTTGTAGGAAACCAGGATCCCCAACAGATCTTTTTCCACACCCTGCCGCAGCCTTTGGAGAATAACAACAAGGATGTGTGTGATTAGCATGTTAAAGAGACAGGAGACAGGACATGGATCGACACCACAGACCGGTCACAGGAAGTACATGTACATCCCGCACCTTTTCCAACTATATCTGGATTAAAACACAGATTTACACTTCAGTGGCTCTTAAATATCTTATTATGGTACTTTTGTAGTTTGACTATGTTGAGGAAATGCTACTTTCTGTATTCTTGTTGTTCTTAGTTTGTACTCTAGGTTGAAATGCACTTATTATAAGTCGCTTTGGATAAAAGTGTCTGCTAAATGACATGTAATGTAATGTAATGTACATCCCGCTGCCTGCGCCATTTATAATAATAATAATAATTCTGACTTCTATAGTGCTTTTCTAAATACCCAAAGACGCTTTACAGGGAACAAGAGACAAACAGAACCAAACAAAAAGAAAGCAGACAAGACAAACAAACAGGAACAGGAACATAGAGAGAGGAAAACAAAGTGGGGAAGCTGTATGAGGCGTATGGGGGTAACGGATTAGCAGGTGAAAGCGAGTTGGAAGAGGTGTGTTTTGAGGGCTCGCTTAAATAATGGTAGGGTGGGAGCCTGACGGATGTGGATGGGGAGAGCGTTCCAGAGGGGGGGGGGGGGGGGTGCAGCTGTGCCCTTACATGGTGGTGGAGGCCAAGTTGGTGTCCCCGTCCTTCAGCCGTCCGTCCAGCGCCAGCCCCCCTTTGTCCTTGTTCTCGGCCAGCATGGGGGTGACTTCCAGAGTCTTCTCGTAGGTGCTGTTGGGCTCCACTGTCTCTCTGTGGGATGAAACACAAACATACATAAACACACCGAAAGACTTGGTTGATGTTAGTTGTGTTTCTCTTTTTTCTGTCCACCTACCCAATTTCCTGGCTGTAAACAGACTTGGTGTATTTGTCGGCAGAGTAGAGGACAATATCTGTAGTTTGTTCCACTGAAGGAGGAAGAAGGAAACGGATTACTATTATTTTAAACCATATTGTTTTATTGCACCATTCTTTACTGTGTATTTTACCCTGTTACTATGTTTTGTCCCCTGTTGTTGACACATTGTTTTAATTGACTACTGTACTGCACTTTGTAACTCTGTAATAAGTTGAATATAAATAAACCGTATCTTCTTACTTAGTTATTTACTTACTTTCTTACTTACTTACTTACTTACTTACTTATTTACTTACTTATTTACTTACTTACTTATTTACTTACTTACTTACTCATTTACTTACTTACTTTCTTACATACTTTCTTACTTTCTTACTTACTTATTTACTTACTTACTTATTTACTTACTTACTTATTTACTTACTTACTTACTCATTTACTTACTTACTTTCTTACATACTTTCTTACTTTCTTACTTACTTATTTACTTACTTACTCATTTACTTACTTACTTTCTTACATACTTTCTTACTTACTTACCTTATTTACTTACTTACTTATTTACTTACTTACTTACTTACATACTTACTTATTTACTTACTTACTTATTTACTTACTTACTTTAATACTTACTTACCTATTTACTATACTCATTAGTGTTTCTCTAGCTAGAGGTCAACTCACCAGTGACATTGAACTTTTTCACGGTTTTGTTGGTCTCGTTGTTGATTTTGATGTTGATCTTCATGGTTTCCCCGTGGTAGTAGAGCTGTGGTCAGAACCAGGAGGCAGACGGTTATCGGTGGGGTAGACGGTTTAGTGGAAGTCCCAACACACATTCAGAAGAGCTCAGACACTTTAAACCATTGAGTCGTGCTATAATGTACATCTTTCTCCAGAGAAGCTTCCAGGTGAACAGGCTTGTCCGACATCATGAAGCCCTTGCAGATTTCGGCCTTGGGCCCGGCGCACGCCTGAGAGGGGGCGTACTGGATTTTACGGATGATAAGGCGAGCGGTGTCCCTGTGGGGGAAGAAGAAAGACGCGGAGGAGAGAGGACGTCATCGGGATGAACAAAACGGCCGACAGCTGCAAGATCACCGAGACACGGAGACAACGGCAGAGGGAGAGCACGCTCACTTCTTGTCGATCGTCTCGTTGGCACTGCACTTCTCATTGGCGAGGTACGCTTTGACCTCGAAGTCGACGCCACAGGCCTGGGAAGAGAACACGGAAAGGTGAGCGGCGGGAACATCTCCCCGTGGAGAGGCGGACGGTGTGGGCGGAGCGGCAGGCGCACCTTCCCCTTGTCGTCGGGTCCAGGCTGCAGGGACACGGAGCACGGCAGGTTGCGGGCAATCTAGAGAGACACAGAAGGATAAATAATAATCTAGTTATATGAAGAATGAACAATATTTTCAGAGATTGCAACACACAAATTTAATAGGATTTTTTTATGGAGACTTTAACCTGCTGGAAATTCACTTTGGTCACTGCCTTGTGTATATATTTAGTTGCCTCTGTATATTTAGTATTTTACTATTAGTATTTAGTATTGTTATTGTGTTTTATTTTTGTTAATGTTCTAATGTGCACCCACTGCTGTGATCCTGAAATGGCACCTCTGTGGGACGAATACAGGATTATCTAATTTAATCTGATCTAATGTGAGTTCAGACTCATGTGAAAACACTAATACAATATCAAATGAGCAGTTTAAGTAATTTTTACACATTACGCAACTCAACATGTTTTAAAACAAATGTAATTACTTCCCAGTGTTAACGGTCCATGACATGTTGTGTCCATGAACACACAGAAGGCAGAATGTGTGGACGAGCGGTCAAACTTGTGTCTGGACACCATGTCATACCTCAAAAGTGAACGGGTAGGAGTTGTCTCCGGTCTTCTTCATCAGGGTGTTGTGCATTTCGGTCAGAGTGGGCTTGTGGCACTCCGGGTAGATCTGGACGTGCGAGATCCAGATGTCCTTCCTGAAGCACAGGCCCATCACGTCCAGGTCGTCGGTGCCGTACCGGAAGGCGCACGCCAGCTGCACAAACACTGTCGACACATAATTCATCATCACTTACATCTCTGCGACTCTATTTGGTGAGTGATTGATTGTCTTTGAGGAAAATGGGATGTGTTACCTTTCCTGCCTGCAAAATCAGCTGTGTCCAGCTTAACGACTCCATCTGTACATGTAAGAGTGCAGGCGGTGTTAGATTTATACACACACACACACACACACACACACACACACACACACACACACACACACACACACACACACACACACACACAATTCTGATGTGTCTGGACTGCTGGTCTAGGCACAGATGGCAAATAAAAAACCTTGAACCATGAACACACACACACACACACACATACACACACACACACACACACACACACACACACACACACACACACACACACACACACACACACACACACACACACACACACAGAAGGAACGCACCAACTTGGTCCACTAAGGGCAGGTGGTCCACGTAGTCTCTCTTCCCCAGGCACAGGGTCAGCTGTCAGAGCGAAAGAGGAGGCACAGTTCAGTATTTTAATTTTTCATTAATTAAAAGAATATTTTTGAAATCACAACATAAAGGACAATGAGAGAATAACTCAAGACAAACATAATAACTGTAACTTACCCCACCGCTCTTACTGGTCTTCTTGAAAACCCTGGAAAAAAAACAGGAGACACAGAACTTTAATGTATTGTTCTTCAGCCATTAGTGTTGTTATTATTATTACTGGACTGTTTCCTATACACAAAGAGTTGAATGCAGCTACTAGTTGCCCCCCACCCCTCCGTCTGTCTCATGGATTATGGAGGTCTGGATCGTGGTCCATGTCTACTACCAACTATTCATACACTCTGTCATATTTATGTGTTTATATAACTCTGTAATAATTCCTTCTGGTCACATGACATCTATTGTTTCCTCATACACTTTAACTTAAACACACGTCACATGTAACATACACTTTAACTTAAACACACATGTCACTAGAAACATACACTTAGACACTTTAAATGTTCTCTGTTGTTCATGCACTTTATCTTTATCTTTATCCTGTCTTGTACTTAAGTTTATGTTGATTGTTGTTTGTCATGTCTAATGTTGCACCTTCCGCCAAAAGAAATTCATCGTTTGAGTAAACATTCCTGGCAATAAACGGTTTCTGAGTCTGATTCTGATTCTAATTCTTTCCATCCTGGAGAGGGATCCTCCTCTGTTCCTCTCCTGAAGGTTTCTTCCCTTTTTGCCCCTCAAAGTTTTTTTTATACTTCTTTGGAGTTTTTCCTGATCCGATGTGAGGTCAAAGGTCAGGGATGTCTATCTGTACAGATTGTAAAGCCCTCTGAGGCAAATTCATAATTTGTAATAAACTGAACTGAATATGTGCAATATAATTGGCAACATAGTCCATAGATGTGCTTGTAATGGAGTTACTATCTGGATTGACATGATACTTTATTGATTAGTTTCAGACTCTAATGGTCATTTGCTCCTTTGCTGGCAGCAGAAGGGCCGGCACAGTAATCCCTTCTTCTCTTTTATCCCGTTAGGAACAGATAAGTGTGGAGCAGCTTTAGCTCCTCGGGCCCGGATTGAGAGGTTGGCCCGGGTGAGGGAGCAACACCTGGTGGGTCAGGGTTCCTAAATACCTGATTACTTGTAACCACATTTGGACCAGCGCATCAACTAACTAAGCTTTTACAAACCTTAAATACTTACAAACTAATTTCAAATTATAGAGGTCAAAGTCTGTAACTCAGGTTTTAATGTCAGTGTTTCAGTTTACTTTAGCAAAAAAGCCCTAATGTAATATTGGGTATAACGTGATGAATGTTTCTTTAAACGGGTCAAGTTGAAGTGAGAGAACAGGAAGCAAACATCTTAAAGTAAAACAATACTCACTTTGCCATCTCTGCAGGTGTTCTATTCCTATGAAAGAAAAACAAGTGACTTAGTTATTCGGAAGTCATGACATGATCAGGAGGTCGGATGATGATGTCATTAAGACATTGACCCTTCGTGGACTGTTTGTGCTGACTGGATTTATGTTTTACTCCAGGAGGTTAATCCTCTGCGGTAAGATGACACCATCTGTGAACGGCTCCATGGCGCACCATGATGTCTAAAACACACTCAGGAGCACGCTGTAGTATTCCTGGACTTATTTGGACTCTAACTGGAGCTCCCATGTCCTAAAAATTAAGGAAAGGTCAGAGAGCTGTACGCATTTGATTAAGTGTTGCTCATTAATGATGAAGCAGGGTGAGCTAACTTCTCAAACTCCTTTCCCTTTTTCCAAACGAGTTTTACTTCATATTGACTGCTACGATTATTAAACTTGGAAACTTGGAACTTGATAATTAAAAGCTTGATTGATTATTTGTACAATGCATGTTTATTAGCATCCGGCAACATCCAGACTATACTCACCAGTACCAATGAGCTGAACCGTTACTTTGTTAAAACTATCAATAACTTTACTATTTCACATTTTATATTTACTCGTTACCAGCTGTTTTAGTTCAGCACAATTAAATCTCAACCTTAATTTCAATATTTGTGTATATACATGCAGGAACGGACAATTCCACTTCTGCATGTTACCCGTCCTAAACGCTACGGAGCAGTGGGCTGGACTCACGATCTTCTGATTACTGGCGACCACTTATCTCACTGAGCCACGGCCGGCCTTTCAGGTAATTGGCTCTACAGATAATCTCAGCTCTCACCCCTGAGCTGAGGGGCCGTGTCTTGTATCTGTATTCCACACAGTGGAACGATTTTTATGAGTAACATTCGGCATCATTCCAACTGACTCCAAGTAGACGTCAGGAATGCAGCGATGTACTGTCTAGAGCAGTGGTCCCCAAGCTAAGGCCCTGAACAATGCCAGAGACACATTATGATTTTATTTTCAGTCTGGCAACGCAAATCCTCGACTAGCCCCTGTCAAATAGAACGTATGAAGATCCCGGAAAGTGTTGTTAATATTTGGTTATGTGTGGCTTAAATGTTTAAATTTAGGCACCCCTGCCATTGTCACACTTTTTCAGTTACAAACTGACCCCGACCCCCATCAGAGAAGGGAAAAGGTATGCGGCCCTCACAGGAACAAGTCTGGGGACCCCTGGTCTAGAATCATTCTGTGAGATCAGACACACATTAACCTGCAAACCAGCCGTCAAGTATTGAGGATGCTTTAATACTCCATCTGCATACTTTAAAGTCCTGCAGCAGCATTTCGAAAAACTACCTATCTTTCTCATTTACATGTATTTTTGGTAGAAACACTTTCCAACTCCCATCTAGGAAATTCTATACGCTGCAAAATGGTTCGTGAAAGACTAAAAGATGAGTAAAACCAAACATCCAAATGGATTAATACGACTGAAGTAGGTTGTTTCTTCGACAACTTCACATTATTTTTCAAGAATGAGCCAATGAAATGTTGACTTATCAGTGCATTCTATTCAAAGAGTAAAATAATGCTCAGAATTGACTACAGGCAACAGCTATACATCAGCATTAGTATCACCAATCTACCCATCTATCTATCTATCTATCTATCTATCTATCTATCTATCTATCTATCTATCTATCTATCTATCTATCCATCTATCAATCAAGATGAAGCCTTACCTCTTCTCAGTAGTCTGGGAGCTCTGTAAAGTGTGTCAGGGTAAGTGGAAAGTGCGGTCTGCAAGAGTTGATCTGTCTTTTTATGCGCAGCTCTCACTGAGCATCACTCGGGCTTAACGTGTCCATTGTCGATGCCTGCTTCATAATCCAGTTAAGCAATCAGCTGATAGCTTTTTTTGGACTACAAAGGGTTTGATAATACCAGCCGGCTAAATCTCAGGGACAAACGCACAATAACAGAGTGGCCACATGGCGGGGGTAGTTGTTAGGCTGATAATCCCATTTGCAGAAGCACTAACAAAAGCAATCAGGGCTCTTTTAATTTGGAATACATCAGGTTCATATGTTTTGAAACCGCTTCAAGTCAGACTTAACTTATCTCAGAGGGGTTGTGGATGTGGATGAGGTCGGCTGCGAGATACGTTGGTTGTCTTTTATTTTGAAAGAAACTGCCTTTGTTGCTTTTTGATTAATATATATCTATCTATATTATATAAAAGCATCTTTGAGTGTCTAGAAAAGTGTTATATGAATTCAAAATATTATTATATGTTTTTGTTCGTGTTGTTCATAAAAGCGTACAGACACAAAGGTGACCCACTGTGTGTGTTTTGGACCAAAAAAGACAATAGTAAACAAAAGCTTTGGCTTTACCTCTTAACTCTACAGTTTAAAATATATTTTTCTCACGGAGACAACAAACCAGATAGAGCATTTTAAATGAATTGTGTTGTGTCGTAAAACAAAGGGTAAACACTACAAATACAAAGTTTGTCATATTTGTAGTTCTTTGTGGAGCAGTGTGGAGATTATCAGTATTCCAGTCTGATCTCAGATTACGGTATCCTAGTCTTATTATGGTATGGATGATGGGAGCGTCTAAGTCAAAGTAACACTAAGCTGTCTTATTCAACAGTTTCCCACGAACGTGCCAGAGATTCACCCGGAGGATTCCCCCGTGACCTTTGAAACTCTGAAAACTTTTCGACAGAGCCATTATAACAAGCTCATGTCCAACGTTTAAATCCTCCGCAAGATATTAAAGTTGTCGGTTTTACAACTGATATTTTAGTAATGATATAGCAGTGGTGTCTCATATGTTATGTAACAAAAATAAGAGCCACAAGAGCTTGTTGACAATATAATGGTTGAGATCTGGAATACTTTTGTTACACTCATACTGACACGCTGATATTTTGGGTGATCCTGATTGGCTCCTTGCTGTGGACGGTAAAATGACTCTAAATGACGATGCTGAGCACGGCACCAGCAGTGTGTCTTTTCTTTATTATATTATTCAATAGAATGAATGACGGGGAAACATCTTTACGATCATCATTTGGAGGCTCGGGAGCTCGGCGAGGATATTAAAAAAAATATTACTTACTCAAATGTTGCATTTATTATTCTGATATGAGTAAAGAGGGACAAAGGGACAACGGGTCTGACTTGGACTCCAGCCAGCAGAGCGAGGGGGCAAAGGAGTATTCTAATGAACTCAGATGTGAGTTCACTGCAATTAAATGATAGAAGTTGTGCAGGTTAAGTGTTTTACGTGAGCGCTTTATAAACGTATTCCGTGCTCAGGTGGATGAACCGTACATATAAGTGATCTGGCCACGTTAAAACCAAACATGTATAGTAGGCTCAGGTTTAATGGGAATAGGTCACACACCTCCATACTTATCCCTGTTCCATCTGCAGTGCAATTAGTTTCCTGGAACTAGTGTGTCTTCTCTGGCTCTCAGGGGACCAATGAACCCATGACATCTGGCGAACAATCACACACACACACACACACACACACACACACACACACACACACACACACACACACACACACACACACACACACACACACACACACACAAGAGACCACGAGTGCAACTATTTGGGACTTCTGAATCACAGGTATAAAGCATTGATTGTGCTTGGATATGGTTGTGGTGTCTACATCATATTCAAAACATGTGTTACTAATATACAGATTGAAATCAAAATAGTGGAAATACTCAAAAACTTGCTGTATCAGTTTGGATTGATTGAAACTGATATTAGGAGAAGATGACAAAGACAAAAAAGAATAACTCATGTATACCGTAATGCAGAAACTTAATGTCTACTTCTTTCATGATCTTCCTGAACTATCACACAGATATTACGGTCCATTCAACCGGCTTATAAACATGAAAGTATTTTCTTCCCCTTTCATTCTTTGACAACATTTCTCCACTACTTTTCTTTACAGTAATATATATTTTTCGGCCAGTGTGTGGTGGTGTTGTATCAAGTGTGTCATATTACAGTAGTATGACACATTTCAATGTATTCATTTTATTTAAAACAAACCGTTATCATTGCAAAATGTCGCCCTCTTTTCACAGAATTGTCTGAGAATAGATACCAAGCAGATATACATGGACGATAGCCTGAAATAAAGGTACTAGCACATTGTCAGAAAAGCTCAGGTTGGCATTGCTCCCATTTTAAGACTAAACACCCACATGGAGTGTCTCACCAGGAGGTTCAGCCAAAGGGCACAGCCAGAAAATAACTTGTATTTAGAACAGAAAGCAAATGTGCTAAAATGTTGATGCGAGGAAGTTACCGGTTTAGTTTAGCAATCATTATATAATCAGCACTAAACACAAAGCACAGACGACGACAATGCATCAATATTTGAGCAGGGGGTTGGTCATAAATCAAATGGTGGTGGATGAAGAAAGATCAGAGAATCCCCAACGCATGCAGGATTCATTCCCTGGAGACGGGATCTGAATCCATTTAACAGTCTGGACCAACATGTAGTTACTGCTGTATTCATTGAATGAGCAAGAAAGCAGGTTCAGCCCTGTTCAATGTGTTTGGGTATTTACATTAATGCAAATGTGTCAAATTCGCATCACAAAAGTGGGTGCTGTATTATACACGTATATTGTCTTAGTTGTTGTACCCTGCAGCGTCAGTAATTACTTCAGTGTGTTCATATTCTTAAAGTTGTACTTGATGACCTCAAACAATATATTTTCTCAATCAGCATTTAAATCGTACATTTAAATCGTACATATTGTTTTCCATAAACCCACACAGTCCGGATTAAGCACATTTGTTGAGTTTTTGATTGTTATACTTTTAATAAATAAAATCTAAATGCTGATTTTAATGTTGATCTTCATGTGATTGTATATTAATGTATCAACTGTTTGCTCCGAGGCCCCCTAAATGCACCATGAGTCCCGTTTATGTCAAACGATGATCCAGAGATGGTTTATGATCTAATGAGAAAACAGGCTTGTGTGTACTCTGCACCCTCATCCTGGAATATGTGGCAGAATAATTAAAAACTCAAAGAACTGATACCACTTTCTGCTTTTAAATACAGAATTAAAGAAATGGAGGCAGGTTCCCAAAAATGTAAATATTTCTTTAATTAACTTGATTACGTTATTGTCTCTAAACTTGTAGTTTCTTTTAACTTGTCTTGGTCTGTTTTTGTTTGTTTTTATATGTGTTTCTAATGTTGCTGCCTTTCTTGACCAGGTCACCATTGAAAACACATATTTGTAATCTCAATGGGACTCACCTGGTTAAATAAAGTTTTACATTTTAAAAGAAACATTAGTTTCGAGCGCCACCTAGCGGATCCAGCGAAACGACCCAACAACCACTATCTCTCTTTTAGTGGTCCGGCCAGTGTCTCTCCGTTTAGCAATCACACACAAGAGGCATAAAGTCACATTTCAGTTGAGAAAAGGTAAGACAACTTATTATAATACAGGCAGGGGAGTTATACTGCTTAAATATGACTATTGTGAAATCATAAAGAACATCAGATGAAAGCATCGTGTATCGGCCCGTTGGAGTGCCGCTGACAGCCAGATGGACATGTGCGCGGCGGCGGAGTGACACGCTTCTGGTTTTAGCGCCAGGTAGGTGGAACACCCCTCCCTCCCGGTCCAGAGGACAGCTGCGTCTGCGGAGGTGCGCACTCGGCAGCGCGCAGCCGCTCGGGCCGCCCGGACACTGCGGCGGAGGACCGGTACCTCTGCCATCGCTGCGGCTGCTCGCTCCCGGCGCTGTGCACGTCCCGGCTGCGGACTTCCCGAGCTCCGAGGAGAGAGAGAGAGAGAGCAGGGGAGCAGGGAAGAGCCGAACGCGCCATGGCCGAGTCCAACCCGCTGCGGGGGTTCCCCCGTCTGCGCCGGGCTGCGGTAAGCTGCGCCTGGAGGTCGGGAGGTGGGAGAGTGGGAGAGGTGGGGAGGTGGGGAGGTGGGGAGGTGGGGAGCTTCAAACGGGCCGGCGAGGATACTGCAGCAGAGAGAGAGAGAGAGAGAGAGAGAGAGAGAGAGAGAGAGAGAGAGAGAGAGAGAGAGAGAGAGAGAGAGAGAGAGAGAGAGAGAGAGAGAGAGAGAAGCTCTTAAGACAGTTCAGTACTGCGACACAGGCTGGAGGATGTGCTCCTAGGACAGCGCACACTGCATGAGATATCAATACGAGTCAGATGTTACATGTTTAGAGGCTGTGTGTGCAGGACAGGGCAATGACGCACGTGTTCTGTGTGTGTGTGTGTGTGTGTGTGTTACTGCAGTTATACAGAGTTGCATGTGTCTCTCAGCTTTGGCACTGCAGTCAGTTTAGCCTGCAGTTACTGTGGAGTGCCTTCAAGTTATACACTCTTATGTAACAGATTTGGGAATTAGTGTGAAGTGCTTGATCCCCACAATATAAGTGTGTGTGTGTGTGTATGTATGTGTGTGTGTGTGTGTGTGTGTGTGTGTGTGTGTGTGTGTGTGTGTGTGTGTGTGGGATGCAATAATCCAATAACATTGTGCATGGCTGCTTGTAGGCTTCATATTGACGACTTGACTTTGGGCCAAAAAGCTCCAGTATAAAAACCTATAGGCTATAAAAATCAAAGCTGGTGAGACAGCTGTGTGTATCTGTAGTAAGGTCAGCAGTTCAACAGTCTGGTTGTGATTATTACAACACTAAGGACACAGTGCACTTTCCATGCCCGGTGGACCAGTTGAAGAGGCTAAAGGATGTTTCCTTGCTTGTGATTGATATTTCCGTAGGTTATAGTGCATCTGTGCAAACTGTGCAAACACGTGGAGTGTACTGTAGGTATTTTGTGGGAGAGGCGAGGAGATGGGGCTGCAAGCAGGTGTGGAAAGAGTTAACATCGCAATTGGGATGCTATATTGCACTAAAATACACTACTACTACTACACTCAGGGGTCATAAAGCTTGGAAAACGTTCAACTTGAGATAAATGGAAGTAATAAGATGTCAATATTTGTCTTATTATCATATATACAGAGATAGACATAGAGCGAGAGAGAGAGACTGAGGGATGGGAAAGGGAGGGCATGGAAAGCACTTTATCAGGAAGAGGAGTGACGAAGAAGCAGAGCCGGCAGGAGGAGCTGACTGTCAGCGAGCCGCTCCCTGACGGACACGGAGGGATGCTGATGCTGTGTGGGGCTTTGCTAGATCGCATGACTGTCAACACTTCTGACTAGTTATCCGACTCCTCTCATCCTGGTCTCCTCTGCCCTAATATGGGGATGTGGTGGAGGATACGGCCACACAAAAAGTCAGTTTAGCACATTGCAAAGCTGACATGAGCACATTTCCCTTCGAATCATTCGTGGTACATTAGTGCTCCTAAAAGTCTAAAAGTGATTTATATATCTGGCCTAATGTGTTTTGAATTACTACTATCTTTCATCCTTTGTCCTATTTTCTATCAGCTAATAATACATAGCTGAATACCAGACTGCACTTTCTTTTTCAGACCTCATTTCCAGGAAATCTGCATTTGGTGTTGGTGCTCCGCCCCACCGACTTGTTTAGCTCCGCCCCCAGTCCGTCCTCAAGCACTGACCTGGGCTTCCGCTTCAGCCAGGATGACTTCCTGTTGAAGATGCCGGTGAGGAAGAGGTTTACACTTCTCTACACTCCGGTCCATTCTGAGAAGCAGTAGAAGCTCTTCTCTCCTTTCCTCTGACTGCATGCAGCAGACACGCCGTTGGACTGATGCATTGTGGTCCTGTGACTTTAGTTGGTGATGCTGCGGTCGGTCGGTGACCTGCTGCGATACATCGACGAGAACCACCTGACGACAGACTTCACGGCCAAAGTGGAGTACTGCCAGAGCGACTGGGTCGTCCTCCGCACGGTACACACACCCAACCGCCACTTATGTGGATATAAAGAAGATAAAGATCGATAAGATGAGCTCCTCCTGCAGGCCGTGTGTAACGTTGGGCTACAACTGCTCCATTTGACAAACCTATTGTAATTACAAATGTGTGTTTGTGTGTGCGTTTGTGTGCGTGTGTTTCTCTGTGTGCGTGTGTGTCTGTGTGTGCGCCTGTGCGTGTGTTTCTATGTGCGTGTGTGTCTGTGTGTGCATGTGTGTGTGTCTGTGTGTTTCTGTGTGCATCTGTGTGTGTGTCCGTGTGTGTGCGCGTGCATGTTTGTCTCTGTTTGTGTGTTTGTGTGTGTTTGTGTGTGTTTGTGTGTGTGTCTGTTTGTGTGTGTCCGTGTGTGCATGTGCGTGTCTGTTTGTGTGTGTCTGTGTATGCCTATTTGCATGTGTGTGTTTGTTTGTGTCTGTGTGTGAATGTGCGTGTCTGTTTGTGTGTGTGTCTGTGTATGTCTATGTGCATGTGTGTGTTTGTTTGTGTGTTTTTCTGTGTGTGTGCGTGTGCATATGGGTCTGTGTGCGTGTGTGTGCATGTATGTGTGTCTGTGTGTGTGCATGTGTGTATGTGTCTGTGTCTATGTGTATGTTTGTGCGTTTCTGTGTATGTCTATGTGCATGTGTGTGTTTGTTTGTGTGTGTGTGTGTGTGTGCATGTGTCTGTTTGCATGTGTGTGTGTGTGTGTGTGTGTGTGTGTGTGTGTGCAGGCCATCGAGACCTTTGCGGTCACAGTGAAGGAGATCGCTCAGCTGCTGCAGAGCTTCGGATCGGAGCTTTCGGAGACCGACCTTCCGGATGAAGCCAACGCCATCGAGTTCCTGCTGCACTCCCACACACACCGATACTGGCAGATGAAGGTTCCTTCTCTCTTTCCTCTCTCACTCGGTATCTCTGTATCTCTCCTTTAAAAATGTTCTCTGATTTCATTTACTCTTTTCATTTTCGCGTGCCGTGATATTTCAGGACGATATCCGGAGCGTGCAGAAAGAAGGCCGGCTGCTGCTGTCCAACCTGGAGACCGTCAAGGCCTCCAAGAGAGATGCGGAGGAGGAGCTCGACCTCAAATCGGACATGGGCACGGTTCAAAGGTACACACACCTTTTAGAGAGAGAGGACTCTGGTACAAGAGGAAGAGATGGTAGTGAGAGAAGGATGAAGAGGCGAGAGGATTCAGAAGACAGCTGGTGTGAGCGTCCGTGGGTCGTGTGTGTTTCCAGACTCCTGGCGCAGCTCAGAGACATGGAGGAGGCGTTCGATGGCTTCTTTGAGAAACACCACCTGAAGATGCAGCAGTACATCCAGCTGCTGCACTATGAAATGAGATTCCAGCAGGTGGGGCGGTCGGCGTCTGTTACATGAACTCTGACTGGATGTTGCACTGCTGTGAAGACTGACTTTGTGTGTGTGTGTGTGTGTGTGTGTCTGTGTGTGTGTGTGTGTGTGTGTGTGTGTGTGTAGATGGAGGAGGCACTGGAGAACATCGGGGTCCAGGAGATGGACATTGCCTCTGTGGGAACCACGGTGGTTCTGACAGAACAGCTGCTGACCGACCTGGAGATGCTGGACACACGCGCTCAGGTCACAAACTAAGTCGCACAAAAGAAGCACACAACGACAGTTTGAGGGGATGTCAGTCTGGTAGTGAGTGTAGGGAAAGGACCTTTAAATGAAAAGTGTTAAAGAACATGAGTATATCAACACATCATTACCCTTTTATGCTGTGGTAAATACAGTAATATGATTTAAATGCCTCAATCTTGCAGGAATAACTCCCGACACACAGACATGAGTCAGCATTTTTTGCACTTGTGGTTAATTTTTAATGGATTTTTGTTAACGTAAGATTATTCCACCTCCTCGTTGTGGTTACTCACGCTTATATGGCGTGGTGTAGTCAGTTTATAATATTACCATTTAAAAAAAATCTGAAGATGTTACTGAAGATTATCTTTTTAAACTAAACGTTTGAAGTAATTATAACTTTTTGCGATAATCCAGAATCCAATTGAAAAATCCTCTCATCTTTTTGTTTGGTGCACCAGTACGATGCTCACTGTGTTATCCTACAGTAAATTGTCCTTTCCGCCGCTCTCTAGTGGTGCTGTGACAGGCGACCATGATTGTTGCATTAGGACACAACAACTTGTGCATGAACATTAAATCCGGATGAACATCACTTTAAACCTTTACGTGTGTGTGTGTGTGTGTGTGGCTCAGGAGGAGATGGCCCGCGCCCAGGTGGCGATCCTGCACGGCCACCAGTTGGCCGCCAACCACCATTACGCCCTGGCGCTCATCGTGCAGCGCTGCAACGAGCTGCGATATCGCTGTGACATCATCACCGCTGCCATACGCACCAAGCGGGCCTCGCTCAGCCGAGCCCGAGACCTGCTGCTCCGTCTGGAAGAGGTGACGTGGTCACGTCAGAATTATTGATGCAAAAATACGTGCACACATCATTTATTGTTGTGTATTTTGTTTTTATGGGCTCTTTTTTGACCCTCCATGGTCTGATTCCTCTATTTTTAATGCAAGTTTCTGCAAAAGCAGCATGTGTTGTATGCTGCATGTTTGTTTCAATATTAATATATAAGAGAACAGAATAATTCACACAGATGTAGGTGTGAAATGTCACCAAATCTGCATCATCTTTTATTTCGGCCCCTGAAAGACAGCTATCGTTCTGTTTGTGTGTTGGTATGACATAAGGGGGACATTGATCAATATCCTCAAGTGAACCTTTTCTTTAATCTTTGCATTAATCACATTGAAAAATAGATAGATAGATAGATATATACTTACTTTATTAATCCCCAAGGGGAAATTTGTCGTCACAGTAGCAGCATCAGTAAACTAAACACACGATAATAAAATATTAAATATAAAAAGCAGGGATGAAAGATATAGATGTATACAAGTAAAATATAAAATACAACATTAAGTATATATGTATATAAAATGAAACATATATGTATATATATATATATATATATATATATATATACACAAATAAATATAATACAATGTGCCTCGCCTCGATTACATTATTATTATTATCTTTATTTATACAGTAAAAACATAAATGTCCCAATTTGATGCACTGAACCAGATTGTAGCTCCAGCTAATTTGCATCTGTAGTCCCTCGACAGACCAAACAAACAAATAACTAGAACAAACAGTACAGGATAAGACTCACTACACCAGTTACCAGTACCTGTGGTAAGAAGAACACAAAATACACACAATGCGAAGCTACAGTACCGGACAAAGTAAGTAACACATACTATTAAAACTAATGCGAGCCATAATAAATGTGCTCAATGAGTCCAGCGCTGACCGGCTATCAACAGATTTCTTTAGATCATTTTTAAAAGTGCTGATGGAGCTGCAGCTCTTCGTCACGTCCAGCAGGCTGTGGCACCGATGTGTGGCTTCAACAGAAAATGATGATTGGCCAAATACAGCGCGGCGAAATGGAAAGGTGGAGGAGGGGCCAAACCATTTAGAATTTTATAGACCATACACACATCTAAAAATAGTCTCAAATTGACACACAGCTCAGCAGATTGTCTTTTTTTCAGTATCGGCTTTATGTCTAACGTCTGAAGAGTTGGTTTATGAATGTGTCTCCTTGTGTTGTGTGCTTCGTGTGTGTGTTTGTGTGGGTGTGTGCAGGCCCTTCGGTGGTGTGATGATGGCGCCTACCTCCTGGCCAGTCAGATGGTGGACAAGTTCCAGACCAGAGAGGGAGCTCAGGAGGCGCTGCAGTACCTGAGCTGTCACCAGGAGAGGGCGCCATCCGCACTGAAGAACACCCACGACATCCTCAGCCTGGAGTTTGAAGCCATCCTCACCCCCCAGCTGCAGGTACCCCCCCCCCCCCCCCCCCCCCCACCGCTACTGGACACACAAGACGACCCGCTGCTCTGCTCAACTCCACGCCTCTTTTACTTCTAGTCCCAAATCACCATGGTAACAGAGAAGCTGAACGCGGTGCAGTCCATGATCAGAAACAGGGAGCAGTGTCTGAAAAAGTTGGCGGACGTACAAGTCAGACCCGTTCAGTTGGTGGCCCCCAGGCCGGAACCCGACCAGCGCTGCAAGTCACCCCTCTTCTCCCCCAAACATGGTACGACCCCCACTCTCCTGCTCCTTTCGCCTTGCGTTGACTAGGATGGTTTCATGAGTTGTCTTAACTTCACCTTGTGAGCCCCTCTTCTTCTCTTACCTTTTGACATTTAGCGGCATGTTTTGTTTTCTCTTGCATAACCCATGCGCAGTATTATTGATGCCTCTGTGATTCTCCCCACAGGTGTAGACTTCAATGTCCTGAACACCAAGTTCTCTTTTGACTTGCTACCTGGCAAAAGAGCTGCGAGGAGGAACAACAGCCAACGCAAGGTGTGTGTGTGTGTGTGTGTGTGTGTTTTAAGTTGAATCGTAATGACTTGAGTGATGCACTGATGTTTCCTGTAGCACCAATATGAGGTTCACTTTGGTGTTTTAGAGTGATTTATCTCAATAACTATTAGAAAAGATAAGATAATAGTTTATTAGTCCCGCAGTGGGGACAGTTATGGGATTACAGCAGCACAGGCGTGGTTGTTTTACATTTTGGTACACACATGCAGGCACACTTAAGAACGTTAGCTAATCCTTGTCTTAAAGTCAAAACATAAATTCGCACATTAATGTGGTATTTTGGTTTATGGCTGCACTTGCAAAACTAATGATACTCCCTCCTGTGTTGTCTGTCAATTATCACATTTTAGCAAGCTAGACATTTTTTCTTCTTTTATGTGTGTTTTGTTAGATCGAGGTAATGCACGACTTCCAAGGCATCCACAGCTGTCTGTACGGCTCCACCACTGAGACGGAGTCGGAGGCCGAAGACAATCCAGAGCAGCTCACGCGGTACGCCGTCGTCCACCTGTCACACACGAGCCTTCTACTTTACATTTCCTCTGTATTTGTATGACCTCGTTTTTTTGTGCTTTGTTTCTTTTTCTCCTGTTTTTCTCAACGCGTCTCTCTTTTTCACTTTTACTAGCCATATTATGAAGGAGCTGATAGCGACAGAGAGGATATATGTGGACGAGCTGCTCTCCGTCCTTCTGGTGAGTTGATTTTAGATTATCTTTTTTTTCATGTGTTCTCTGGTTTTCATTTCCTCTCCTCTCCTCCTGTCTCCTCTCCTCTCGTCTCCTCAGGGCTACAGGGCAGAAATGGAGGACCCATCCATGTCTAATCTTCTCCCTTCAGCTCTTTGCAGCCAGAAGGACGTTCTCTTCGGCAACATGCCAGAGATTTACCAGTTCCACAGCAGGCAACTCTCTCTCTCACACACACACACACACACACACACACACACACACACACACACACACACACACACACACACACACACACACACACACACACACACAAGCTGTCACAGAGTTGTCCTTGCCTCCCCGTCTTTTCATGCAAATCCAATTTCCCTTCATCTTCCTCTCTATTTAGGATCTTCCTCCAAGATTTGCAGAGTTGCCTGGAGACACCAGAGAGGGTGGGGACTTGCTTCCTGCAACGGGTAAAGACAACATTAGGAGAAACATTGAAACTTCATGTAAAATGATATGACATATTATATAAAATATTACGTGTGTGTGTGTGTGTGTGTGTGAGCAGAAAGAGAAGTTCAAGGTCTATGAGCGTTACTGCCAGAACAAGCCTTGCTCCGAGTTGCTATGGAGACAGTGCTCTGAATCGCCCTTCTTCAAGGTAGTTACATTTCATAATATTGCTGATTCATGGTTCCACTCATTGTCACATGCCGATGGTCTTAAAGTCAGTCATCGTTGACGGCAGACTTCATCTAAAGCTGCTGTGTGTTTTCCCGTTGTGCCTCGTTCATTCATCAAATTCTCTCGTTGTCACTCTGCAGGAATGCCAGAAGAAGCTGGACCACAAGCTGGGTCTGAACTCTTACCTCCTCAAACCGGTCCAACGTCTCACCAAGTACCAGCTGCTCCTCAAGGTTTGGTTCATCTAAGTCAGGCAGTGATGGAGCGTCCTGTTGTTTTGAGTCGCTCCATCATGACACCGTATCGAGCGTCGAGTGACTCTTGATTGGCAGTTTTGGTCCTAATGAGACCAAGCGTACATGTGGCACACCTACATTGACGTGTGCATGTTAAAATGCTGGTGTATGGATTATTAAAGACAACCTTATTGGCTACAAGAAGAGTCAGGAGTCATGCTAGCTAAACGCTAACACCCGCGTGCTAACTTGTTTACCATGAGAGTTTATAATTATAGACCTGTTGGCCCTTGAAAACGAGAGGAAAAGTGAAGGGATCAGCAAAGTGATTGTGTTTAATCCTGGCGGGGTCATAGTGATACATCCAACAGTTGCAATATTTCACTTTATTAATCTAAGTGGACCGCAATCAGCTGGACAAAGAGCAACCAATCAAGACATGCACAGCGATGTAGACGGATAGGAGTGCTTACCGTGGACGGGCTCAGACGCACATTGACAGCATCCACGCCTGCAGACGTGATCCGTTGATCTGAAGGGCAACGGCCTGTCGTCCTGTGTCTCCTGGGTCAGGAGCTGCTGAAGCACTGCACGGAGGAGCGATACCGCTGTGGACTGCAGCAGGCTCTGGACTCCATGCTGGAGCTGCTCAAGTCGGTCAACGACTCCATGCACCAGATCGCCATCACTGGATACCAGGTACCCGCTAGGCCAGTCCAGAGATCAAACAGGGCGGGCAGTTTCTAACGTCCTCATTTCATTCAATTCAAAACGGTTGTTTTTTTAAGCCCAATATCACAAATTACGAATTTGCCTCAGAGGGCTTTACAATCTGTACACATACAACATCCCTGTCCCAGGATCTCACATCGGATCAGGGAATACTCTCAAGAAATAGAAAAAAACCTTCACGGGACTATGGGAGGAGGCATCGGATACAGCCAGGTCCAATGGACCCTATTAGACGTGACGTCACAAGGCCTCCGGGGAGGAAGCAGAGTTAATAACGTGTGATGGAGAGATGAAAATGCATCCATAAGTAGAGAGAGAGAGGAGAGAGGTGCTCGGTGTATCCTAAAACGTCCCCCAGCAGCCTATAAGCCTATAGCAGCATCTCTAAAGGCTGGACTAGGCAAACCTGATTCTGCCCTAACTATAAGCATTTAGATTACTTAATCTTATTTCCAAATGCCTTTTATTTTCCTCTACCTCAGGAAATAATTAAATTCCATGTAACTGGCTTTATGTGCTGAAATTGTCAATGTGATGGATAGAAACACACCATTTAATGTTGTGTTCCAGTCTGCTCAGGAAATATGATTTTCTCTACCTCGGTATATTCACTCTAAGCAGAAATTAAAATGTTACTCTGTCACGGTTTTACCCAATTTGGAAAAAGTTGAAATTATTCTTTTGTCTCGACATGCTCTCTGTTTTTTACCTTCGCATTGAAAATGTGGAAGGTAATGTTTTGATCGTCGTGTATTTGTATACGTGCGTGTTATTCGCATAAGTAAAAAAGTATTAAACCGAATCGCATGAAATTTGGTGGGATGATTGGTTATTATCCGGGGACCATTTGCTTAGATTTTGGGATCGATCGGGTCAAAGGTCAAGGTAAGGAAACGGTCAACATCTTCTTTTTACTATTGGCATGCAACTAATGCCAACATGTTCATAATTCAATGCTCAATCTTGTGATATGCGAAGGTATGCGCTCTTCCGAGTGCACCTTCTAGTTTATAATTTTTTCGTAGAACTGCAGCGCGGCGTTCACACCTGTCGTGTTCAGTGCGATGCATCTCTTCCGTGTCGGTTGGGTTCATCGTGTCTTTCCGGCCCGCCGGTCTCTCCCAGGGGGACCTCAGCCAGCTGGGCCGAGTGGTGATGCAGGGAGGCTTCAGCGTGTGGATCAGCCATAAGAGGGCCGCGGTGCGCATGAAGGAGCTGGCCAGGTTCAAACCCATGCAGAGGCACCTCTTCCTCTACGACTTTGCTCTGCTCTTCTGCAAGCGCAGAGACGAGGACAATCACGAGAGGACGCCCTTCTACAGCTTCAAATCCTGCCTCAGAGTAACCATTTATAATAAACTCCCTTCATTAGGTGCACCGAGCTACATCCAATTCAACAGCTCTCCAACAAATCCTCCTTTTATGAAGCTTATCGTGACTTTTTGTTGAATTGTACTGCGTATTATAGTTAAACATGGTGTAATAAATAATAAGAGTCAGTGAGGATGACGGGTGATCGCCAACTCTGGTTACTTTTCTATTTTTCTGTAGATGAGTGCAGTGGGAATCACAGAAAATGTGAAAGGAGATGTGAAGAAATTTGAAATCTGGTACAGTGGCAGAGAAGTAGTGTACATAGTACAGGTATTTGATCTTTTTATTTCTATTTTCAATCTCTATTTTTTGTGTTTCAGTGTGTGTACCTTTAGCTAATTACCTCAAACCTCTCTTGTTTTGTGTGTGTGTGTGTTTGTGTGTGTTTGTGTGTGTTTGTGTGTGTGTGTGTGTGTGTGTGTGTGTGTGTGTGTGTGTGTGTGTGTGTGTGTATGTGTGTGTGTGTGTGTTTGTCTAGGCTCCCACACTAGAGGTCAAGGTTTCCTGGCTGGCAGAGATTCGAAAAATTCTGATTAACCAGCAGAAACCGTGTCAAGGTTTCTATTAATGCAATTCATTCATTCATAGACATGAGGCCTTCAATCTTTGAAATGCCCGATTCCATTTGAGTTTGAACTTGTATATTTTACTTGTAGCTCTGACAAAACATCTGCTAATATGTCTTTGTCTTCTGTCCCTTCTACTTTTCCCAGATGAGGCTCCTTCTCTCCCTCTTTCAGACAACCTGCTTTCCGATAGGTGATTCTCTCTGCATGCCCGCCCATTAATCCTCTTGTCAGTGGATGACCTCCTGGTGTGTGTGGTGGTGGTGGGGATGGGTCAACTCACTATAAACCCTGTTTCAGAAATTGATTTAACCCTCCCATTACCTTTGGGGTCAATTTGACCCCATTCAATGTTTAACATCTCTAAAAAATGATTGACATCATTTTTTTTGTTTCATATTTCAAGACTTTTCCTAATTTATTGGGGACAATTGGAAAAACCTCAAATTCACATGATGATATCTTTTCAATGTCCTGAACACAACTTGTACCCATCGGTGTTCTTTGGAGTCAATTTGAGCCCAGGCTGCTTATCACTGTGTAAAAGATATAAGAAATATCAACTTTTTAAATTATTTAAAAGGCTGTTTAAGTAGTCAACAAACAAACATATAGTACCTGAGACTTAAACTTTGGAAACAATATTAATTCTAATCATTTTCTGGAGGTTTTAATCACTGGGTAAAAGATGTCAGTAGATTTGAAGGTAACAGGAGGGTTAAACTTCCTCCATTAAGGAAGATGCTTCTCTCACATAAAGTGTTCATGATAGAAATAACATTTCTGAAATAACCCCTCCATTTCACCCACATCTTGTTATTTCTTCACCAACAAAGCATCATGATGTTATGTATGCAGCGTGTTGAAGTTATTTGTATGTGTGCAGTGCGCCTCTGTGATGTATTAGCATTTTATTCATTACCCTTGAGACCTACGTTTTCCAGTACTGATGGCTTTAAGATTGTCCGTGGTGCTGCATGTCACCAATGCACTCACATCTCACCAGGACGCTTAAAGAGCGCGTATGTGTGTCAGCAAATGAACACACATTGTTGGAACACTCTCAAAGGTTTTCCAAGATCCTACAGTCTGATGCTTGTTAGTCATTGAACCGATTGGTTCTGTCCAAATGGAGCTTAACAGGGTGTTGGTGGGCATGTCTGTGTTTGTGGAGTTTTTTGTAGGAGAAACTAATGTTTACTGATAGCATGATTGCATGTCATACAGTTGATACATGGTGGAGTATTATGAGCTTCACAATTATCATTGCTTAGGGAAATCATCAACATAGTTTTTTGGAGGTCAAATATAAATGAGGAGATCAAAACCAAAAATCCATCGATCCTTCAAACACGTATTTGTTGTGTGGTAAAAAGCCCGATAGCTCATTCCTTTGCCGTTGATCTCCTTTAATTAAAAACGATTAAAAATACATCAATCAGTTGCACTGTTGGGCACACTAATTCTATTTATCCAATCCCACACACATTAACTGCTGCCTGAATACATTAATGGTGAATTAAACTGAATCTGTTTCATTCACTAATTGAGAGACATGTGTCCAGAACCACAGGGCCCATCTATTTTTGGGAATTACAGAGCATTTTAGAATAATAAACTGCATCTATGTGACCCATTTAAAAAGATGTTCATCTAGCTTCAGTCCAAAGGTTCTGAGAGATGGACTAACACATCTTGGTTTTGGTCTTTTCCTGAGGTTTGTTGACAATTATAAATCATGCAAGTCATATCCTGAAGGTTGATACTCTCACAAAGACTCAGTTCAGTTGTCAAAGGATATGAGCACGGCATATTCAGGGAATGTTTTGTAACAAATACAGGAGAAGATACTATGAATGTCACTTTTGGAATGCTTTGTGTACACATGATAAACACGTGGTCACATAGCATGTATAAGTATTTTGACAATAGCCATAGGATAGGATTGGAACACACGTGGTCATTTCAATAATATAAAAGAAAATGACGGTGATGGTTGTTTGTTGTAATGGTGAAAACACGCATCAATAGCCCGTAGAGCGTTGTTGCTAGTGAGCTGGTCCTTCTCCGTTAGACTGCCTCAGTGGGTCCGCAGTCAGAAGTTTAGTTTATACTGAGGTTAGCCATCTTCAACGGTCTCAATGACAGTACACATACAAATGTCCGTCACTCTAACGATCCTGTGACATTGATTTGAATGTGAATGCCCATTCTAGTACTATTTTATTTTAATTATTTAAAAAAAAACTGTGTAATATTTCCATATATTTCAGCGATCTCTGACGTTATTGATAACTGTTATAAACTCAAACATGACTTAGAATCAGACGCTGAAATATATGTGATTGTGAACTTAATTGAATGCTGTTTTAATTTACAGAATGCGAATGAGCTCGTTTTGTGACACCGTGGATATTGTTGTTTTTGTTGTTGTTTTTGTTGTTTTGTTTGTCGGTCGTGTCTTGTTCCAATGGCGACGTGGTTTAGTGCGTCAGGGATGTGTGTGTCGTGGGGCGGAGCGTCGGTGGGAGGCTGCTCAGCGTGTCTCCCTGTTCCTCACAGCTCCTCCGCAACAAGTTACCCCCACAGACAACGGGAGGAGGAGTCAATCGACACAAGCCCCGCCCACACGGAACCCGTCGTTCACTCACCTCGACGCAGTGAGTCGCTGAGACAGATTACCCACCAG
This sequence comes from Liparis tanakae, assembly GCA_036178185.1. Classification (NCBI taxonomy): domain Eukaryota; kingdom Metazoa; phylum Chordata; class Actinopteri; order Perciformes; family Liparidae; genus Liparis; species Liparis tanakae. Next base: position 7,383,704 of record CM070088.1, on the reverse strand, counting down.
AATACAACACATCACTTTATTACATTGTAGTACACTAATTGACACTAATTACTTGCCACACTTTCCTTTGAAAAGCTTCTGCTCTTTGAAAGACTTTCTGGTCCCTCTTTCTTTAGAGAGACGTTACATGAAGTCTCTCAGGGAAACAAACTTAAATATAAGATACGTAAAACATGATAACATGCTAAAAACCTACAATAGAGAATCGTGAACGTTTAACACTTTGATGGCATTGATTTTTTTTTTTTTTTTACAGATTTGGGGAGAATTGCCAGCTGGTTATAAACATGTGTAGCCCTGAACCTTTCCAATGACTCAACCATTAACAGTAGTGTCATTGGGAGTGTATAGGGCTTTACTTAAAAGCTAACAATGTTCTTTGTATTTCCTGAAAGATAATTGAGTACATCCTGGATGATAAAATACATCTTTGTCACAGGTGTCATTTCTCACAGTGGATACACACAGATCGTGGAATATTATTGATTCAAAAGTGTCTAGCTCTACCGTCTTGTCGCCTGCAGCTTGGCCTGCTCCTGCCCACTCAGTGGCCATATGTGAGGGTCTAGAGGACTGGGGTGCAGCCACGGAACTCTCCAACTTAACAGACTCAGACGAGGAGGACCAGCCGTCCCCCCTGGTGAGACTTTATTAGTCATAACACATAGTACTGGAGAAATGATATGATGTCACAAATTTACAAAGACTAACTAGAAGGGGCACTCGGTAGAGCGCATACCTTCGCATATCACAAGATTGGGCATTGAATTGTGAACATGTTGGCATTGGTTACAAGCCAATTGGATACAAATTGACCGCGCTTTGGTAAAAAGAAGATTTAGACCTTTTCATGACCTTGACCTTTAACCCGATCAATCACAAAATCTAATCAAATGATCTCTGGATAATAACCAATCATCCCACCAAATTGCATGCGATTCGGTTTAATACATTTTGTGTTATGTGAGTAACACGCATACAAATAAATAAATAAATACACAGCGATCAAAACATAACCTTCATAATAAGCCCTGCAGCCATAACAGCTCTTTATAGACCACAACGGGTGCTATTGGTTGCCGACACCAAGGGTGCAAGTCTTGCCTGGACCCCAGTGGGCTGATGACCACCAGCTTAGTGGGAAAACTGAGCCAACATACTTCTGGGATGAGGGCTACCAGTCTAAATCCTAAATCGGTCAGACATTGCCAGTTGGATGGCAATGTCTGACCAATCTATTCATATAACTAGATTTAGATTTTTAGATTTACTGCTGTGCATGTGGGAAAATATCAACATGTACCTTTCTCCTGCATTGTAACTGTCTTTCTTCTGTTCCAGGTGGTGGGCCGGTACAGGGTCATGGTCGAGAGTAGCATGGCCAGCACTGACGACATCATCTTTAACTGCGGCGATGTCATCGAGCTACTGCGCGAGGAATTGTCAGGAATATGGTAAAATAGGCTATTTTTTTCAGAAATGTGTGTTACACTTCATCTTTAATTAAGTTGCAAACAAACATGGATGTGAAAATACAAAATTAATTCCTATTAAAATGTACGTGAATCTGTTGTTTTTACGTGTGTAATGGCAGGATGGTGAGGAATGTAAGTCGTGGGGAAGAAGGACGCGTTCTACCCGAGGACCTGCACAGGATTCTGGGAGAGACCTGCTAAGAGACAATCAGAACAGAGGATATATGACACACACAGATTCACGTGTGCGACGGACTCATGTGACACTGCAGAGGTGTTCAGCAGAAGAAGAACATCACCATTTCACTCTTCCAACCACTGGGGCATTTTCCCCTCAGAAGGCTGTACAATTCAGAACTGACCTCAGAAGACTGTAACAATGCAAAGCACATATGTGGGACTTTGTTTTCTTTATCTAATTTTTTTTCCACCAGTAGATTATTTTGGATTTGGCGTTAAAACTAAAGACGTTGACGTTTTATTGGACAAGTTTTATCATTTCTATTTTCTTATAAAATAAGACGGAAGTCATGGGTATGCCTCTCGACATATCATTAATGTCCATGTGCCAAACAGCTCAGATAGTTATTGTGCACAGCAGCCTGCTACATCACTATATATGCATGTTGCAAATCGCCATGGTTACTCCGCCTCTTATAGGCAAAAACAGACATTTAGCATCTTCTTGGTTAATGTACAGGACTGGAAAAAAAAAAAAAGGGAAGAAAAGAATATCCAGCAGTAATCAGTCCAGGTCTCCTCGTTCATATCAGCCACAGTGGATTTGTTTAAAAAAAATTGTTTTACTTTAGCTGCTGTTGATATATATGTTTTCTTCTATTTTTTTATTTTAGATTGGGGATAATTCAGCAACTCTTCTATGAAATGAATCTTGTCCTCCTGCAGCTGTTATTGCCACTGAGATGAGATGCACTTTATGTCTCTGTTCGCTGCTCTGCATGGACACACACACATCACACGCCCGATGCTTTATTTGTGCTAGTTTAACATGGGAATTATGAGTAGTAACAGGTAGTAATAGGTAAGCAATGAATAAATAGGTGTAGAATTTGAATTGAAAGATGAACTATTGCATTTACATCGTAGATTACTACATGTATAATATGGACTTTCAATTTAGGGAGAGGATTTAATTAGAGAGAAAATATTCACAGTTTTATACTTAAATTATGAACAGCTATTCCGTTAACTGTGAATATCAACTTAACGGTCATCTAAATGGTAAAACATTTGTGAACAGTTAGATGTTGGCACTCATCTATCAAGTGACTGAAGTTACATTACTTTCTTGCCCAATTGTTGCATATCTGGATAATTATTAAAATCCCGCTAAATTAAACTATAGATTAACTTAAACGGTCTAAATGAGGTGTGACCAATGAAACTCATTAGTGAGTAACATGTTTTATTTATTTAACGTACACCCACTATGATCAGTTGTGTTAATGGTCAGGCTACAATATGTTTTTTTCCACATTACCTTTAACTGGTAATTGCTGCTTTTGCTCATTTTGCACTTTTTTATATTTTGAATCAATGAATGTGAAAGCTTGTATTATAATGCCTATTTTCCTAAATATAACAGGGTTATTCAATTTCATTCAACATGACTGATGTGATTTATTCCCAATACAACATGCTGTAGCTTATTGACAGAGCCTCAAAAAGGAAATGCAGGTGTTTTCACTTATCTTGCCTGATTAGACCTCCTTCAGGACTATCAGTGTGTGCGGATGTTCCTGATTGTCTGCCATCTCCTTTAGTCTGCTGTTCATAGATGCAATTTGGTCACACCAAAATTCACGTTTCAATTTGATCTTACCTTCCTAAATGTGCCTTTTTTACAGCCAAGCTTTTGATGCAACATAGCAGGAAACATCAGCGTGATTAATAATTTCAAAATGGCTTGTGCAAAAGGCTTATTAACCTTTAAAAAGACTAGGACCAATGTACCAATACCAAAAGGAGGGCAACATTGATCTGTTGTAAACATTTCCCTTGGTAATAGAGATCTGAATGCACTTTCATGGGGTTTGGTTGTGAATGTTCAGCACATCTTTACCTGACGTCAGAGCAGAGGTCTAATCAGCACGTGTGTGTAAACACCTGTGTGGTGAGCAGTCCAGGCCTCTGAAAACACACACAGGTGTTTTCAATTAACCTGGCTGATTAGACCTGCTCAGGACTGTGTGGGCCTGGATCGCAGTGTTGCCAAGTCTGTGGTTTTCCCGCAGTATTGGGCTACTTTAGAAGCGTTGCCGCTGGTTCGGGTAGACCTATTTTGCAGGCAAATTACATGAATATCTTTAAATAAAATATAATTACACAAGGCCATTTTGGGACCTAGGTGAAATAACTGTTTAGGGAAAACTGCTTTTAATGCTATCATACTAAACATTTGGTGTTACTTTGTAGATATTACAATACATTTGGCAATGACCTGAGCAGAGGTTTAGACAGAAGAGCTGAAAACACCTGAACAGACACATGAAATTACATTTCACATTGGCATAACACAATTACATTTAGTTGCTAAATGGTATTAGTTTGCAATATTTCAACAGAAAAATGTAAATACTCATTTGATTAACTTTTTATTGAAGAATCTAACACAACATGATTCAGGAGAAGAAAATCTTTCACTTGCTCTGTATATTGTGTTGGCTGACAGCTCTTGTTATTACCTTCGCATTGAAAATGCAGAAGGTAATGTTTTCGCCGGCGTTTGTGAATATGTCCGTCCGTCCGTCAGTTATTCGTTTAAATCAGACAAAACTGAGCCGATTCTTATGAAACTTGGTGGGATGATTGGTCATGACGCAAGGAACAATCGATTAGTTTTTGGGAGTGATTGGGTCAAAGGTCAAGGTGAAAAACTTGTTATTCGTTTAAATCAGACAAAACTGAGCCGATTCTTATGAAACTTGGTGGGATGATTGGTCATGACCCAAGGAACAATCGATTAGTTTTTGGGAGTGATTGGGTTAAAGGTCAAGGCCAAGGTCACGAAAAGGTGAAAACCGTAAATGTACGATATCTCGGTTAATTGGCATCCGATTTGTGTGAAACTAGTGCCAAATTGTTCATAATTCAATCTTGTGATATGCGAAGGTATGCGCTCTACCGAGTGCCCATTCTAGTTCCCTTATATTGCTCAGTTATTAATTGTGATCCCTGTTGTCTCACTGATCCATTTGTGGTAACGTGACACTCGAGTATAAACGCCATACTTTCCTTTCCTAGCGCATCCCTCCCCCCAGCTGATGATACCGGTTAGGAACCAAGTGCCTTTGTAATAAGTGGCATGCGGCCCCCCACCATCCCCCTGGCATGCATCCGCACTGCCATCTGCGAAGCCAGAACAGAACATGTTGAGTGTGATCTCATTCTTGCTGCTCTGTTCACACGCGGTGCGGTCCACGTAAGGAAGCTCCAGCTTCTTAAGCGTGGGAGACTGTCTGCCATAGTAACTCAGCCTTCCCCAGCCGCTCACCAGAGAGCTGGTGGATTCCTTCAATATGGTCTCTGTAAAGTCTTTGGGACCCAGGCAGATGGGACGCCGTTGACTGGACAGTTCCACTGGACTGGCAAGCTTCAGTAGTGCAATATCATGGTTATAGAGAGATATATTTCTATTAAACATGGGGTGTAATAACAGCTTTGCAACTTCATGGTCTCGCTCTGGACTCTCATCCTGGTTCAGGTCATATTCACCTAAAAGCACAGATTAAAATATATATTCAGTAGTATTACTCTGAGACAGATATCTTATCTTGAATCACAGACGTCAAAGCACCAGCAACGATGAGGCCACTGCATCGCCACACAATGATAACATGCATTGACGACTGTTAGATTATTTATCTCCAACAAGTGTCAAGTATTAATTATTTGTTCATACATGAAATGTAACCAATGACTGCTTGGATAGAAAAGTCATGCGTTAGGAAATAGTCAGTGTTGGAGCCATTTTCTCATGTTTTGTGACTTTGGACCTCCCACCACTAGGTGGGGCAAGGTTGCTCTAATGTGTTGTTTGTCCCTAGTTAAGGAGGTAAAGCGGGAAGCCAGGTGTTGCGAATTGGCTAGCTAGACTAGAGCAAACAGTTTTGGACCGTCTTAATATGTGCCATGTATCAATGTAAATACTGAACGTAGTGATCTGTCCTTCGACTGAGCAGCCTGTAGTGCCCCTCGTTAAACAGGTAATTAAACAGTCGGTATTAAAGCCCCACTGGCACTATGTAACTTTTCCACCTTAAAATAACAGCTTGAAAAAAATTGTGCCGCTACAATGACTTTTAATATGTTGATTTGCGCCTCCGCCACTGCCATCGGGGGTCTGTGGCCAGAAAACTGCTAAATGTAAGATGTTGCTTGCGAGCCACCCAGTACTTCCGGCGGAAGTACGTCAACTTGCTGTCTGGTATTGATTATGCAACGTCATATAGTGCCAGTCCACGCTCACAGGTGACTTTTTATTTGCTCCGCTACGCGACGCGTACAGACAGAATGACATGCCGCGGCTGAACGGCTCGCTGCGGCTGCCGAGACGCGCTGCCGGTAGCGCGCATCAACAACTGGGAGATCAGCTGGGGACTCACGAGCCGGAAGAGCCATATATGGCTCGAGAGATATACGTTAAATACTTGAATGGGGCGCTACAGGGGAAAAGTTACATAGTGTCGCTTTAATGAGTACCTTTTGGAATAACGTGCACATAACCAACATGGTCCTAAAACAAACATAACATCAATTGTAATGATTAAGATCAGTTTGTAATAACTCTCCATTATACATCACAATAAAATAGAAAGGTTTTTCACCTTACCCACTCTGATGAAGAAACTGATGTTCGTTTCAAATCCAAGCAGACATGTGGCAACGGTGGCGACCCATAATTCACTGAGCAGAGATCCTCCACAGAAAGCCTGTGCTCTGTTAGGGGCGGTTGGGTGAGCCATCAGGGCCACCTGCACACAAACAAACACATTCATATACACAATATGGCAGAGCGCCATCACATCACATGTTTTCTCCTTGTCTCATTGGCATGTTCTTTTGTCCATCTGTAGTCTAATATTTCACCTTCCTGCTCCCACTTGGACCTATATGCCTCTTAGAGGGAACATTCAGCAGTATTTACTTCACTAAAAAGGTTTGACCGTTGTGAGAGATGAAATCTCCCCCCCCCCCCCCCATCATGCTTCTTCTTCTTGTCTTGTCAACTTTTGTGCTTTAATATCTCCAGACTTTTAAGAAGATAAATGTATGCTAGATTAGAGAGTCAACATACAATCCATGACAAAGAAGTACAGAACAAAGGATGTCAATTAAATTTGCCCAACAACACCGTGGTCAAGTGAAGACAAAAGCATATTGTATTTTTTATAATTACTAGATTCTCCTGTATACGAGAAATAATTAGTGCATATCATCAATTTGCCTTCGCCGCATCCCCATCTCTTTATTCTGCACTTCGGTACCTGCCAAGGTATCCCTTCAAAGTTTGCCTCATCGCCTCCCACAGTCCTCTGGTCCGTGTTGTCCTGCGCTGTGATGGTGGGGAAGAAAGTCCAGGAAAGCAGCAGCTTTCTCAGTATTCCAGTGACATTGCTTGCCTTCGCTGGATCTACAGAGGAGCTTGAATCCGACCTCACTGATCGATTTCTCACTGCCATGGAGATGTTGGACAAGTCCGAATCCTCGGTAGGGATTTCGTAGTAGTCGTCATAAGCCTGTGAAAGATCCACTTCATAGTCATTGTCCAGGGTGGAGTTGGAATTTGTTGACTGCGGGGTTATGGAGCTGGTGGCGGAGGAGGCGGGTGTGTTGAAACGACCGCAGCTGAATTGTTCTGAGTGAATGACAACACGAAGAGACAGATTACAGTTGTTTCCTGGACATCATTTAACATTTAACGAGTGAAGATTTTTCCACAGCTGGGAAGGTTTTTTCTACCTTTACCAGCTGAATCCTAAGTGATGTTTACACATTCATATTTGACTGAGTCAAACATGATAATCCAATGACATAAAATCCACTATTCTGCCTTGCGGGTTATTTTATTTATGACATTTGTAGTATATTTTGAGTAAAATGTAGCGTGCAGGACTTTTAGTTTTCACTATTATTTCTACAACGTCATATTGCTACGTTTACAGTATTTTGTTATGAAAGTGTATTCAAAAATACATTTAAAAAATGTTGATGTTTAACCTGTTGGTTCACAGGTCTTCTTGTCTGGCCCGAGTCTGTAACCAGCTGCACATCTACACACGGGTATCATGGTCTTCATCACACAGAAATGGGAACATCCACCATTGTTGACCGAACACTGCTGGCGCTCCTCTGGAAGAAAACGGGCGGGAAAGCAGATAGTTTCTCATGTATGCGTTTGTCTTCATCAGCTTAGCACCCACTCTGTTACGGTTTTATTTAATATATATATATATATATATATATATATATATATATATATATATATTATTTTTTTTTCTCTTCTAAATATACACAAACCGTGTATATATGCCAAGACAACTATCTAATTGTCAGTAAAAAGAAAAAAAACTCACTGATCTCACAGTTCTTGCCGCTGAAGTTTGGTTTGCAGTTACAGACATAGGCGCCGATGCCGTCTTCACACACACCATCATTATAGCAGGGCGGTGGTCTACACTGGTCACCATCTACACACAAGTATAACACACACACCCACAGGTTCTGAGGTGACGGTCTGCTTGAAATTCAGAGTTACTGAGAGAACCTTCTTTCACTTGTCTTACCCATGTAGACGGCCCAGAATGCCATCTGAAGTTAAAAATATAAAATAGTTCAGACACTTCATTACAGTGCAGAGCGTGTGCATGTGTTTTTGTGTGTGTGTGTGTCTAACCCACAGCTTTGCCATTATCCTCAAACACCTCCCTGGCCTCCTCTAGCGTGCAGGTTTCTTCTTTACACTCCCGCTCCAGGTTGTCTTTCTGAAGCACTTCTTCGAGACGTCCGCTGTTGTACCTGCGCAGGCGACGCAGCACCGTGTCTGCTGTCTGCTGAGACACGAACACGGCATCTAAAAAGGTAACAGACAAACAACATTATTGAACACGCTCTGACATTGTTCTCCAGTAGTAGCCCATCTAACCTTTTTAGACCCCGTAGGAGGTTTGGGGTCTTTATTGTTAGAAAAGAAAAAAGAAAAAAGGCATATATATATATATATATATATATATATATATATATATATATATATATATATATATATGTGTGTGTGGCTCCGACGCTTCCAACATTTTTTCGTTTTCTGAAATCGATCCATCCCCTGCTGAGCTAGAGCCGTGCTCACTTGTTTTTTATGGAAAAATATAGTTTTAGGAATTTCTAAATTTCTTTTTTTCCAAAAGTTGAAAAATGCTATTTTTGGATATATTGAACACCATGGCTAACTTACAGATTAAATGCATGGTTTGGCACATGAGAAAATTCAAATCCTAAATGTGCATTTTGGAGACCTCGCCTAAATTCTCTGCACTAGAACCTCGCTAACTTTGTTCTGCTTCACTTTTTCAAAGTCAAACTTTGCACAGAGAATGTTCACATATTTCATTATATGTGAGTTGTAAACATTTCAACTGCCTCATTCCAAAAATATAATCATCCTGAAAGTGCTTTTTTCAATTCGGACCTGACATTTATATATATTTTTCTGTGTCCTATCTTCATTTACTCTTAATCAGTAGATTATGGACTGATATGTACACATTTGAACAAAATATGTATTTTTTTTAAAAGGTAAAAATGTAAAAATGATTCAAATAGCTAAATCTAGTGGTTGCAGAGATACAGCATTTTTATTTTGGGCATGCAATTTTCGGAGAAGAGGGCTAACTTGGTGCTTTAAAGGGACTAGTTTCCCTCTTTTAAAATGCATGAACCACGTGTTAGACCGTCACCGCCCATCGTCACTGGTGTCAAGCCCCCGTTATGAATTTGAACAAATTACAACTAAAACAAATTACAACTAAACCAAAAAACATTTGCTTTTTGGTAGCGAGACTATTTTTGTTGACTAATCTTTTGTTGAGTATATCAAATACACGCTCTTAGTGGACTTGTAATGTGAGTTTAAAAAAATGGTTCTCTCATTCAATACAAAAGCTATAGAGTTATTTTCAATCCTCAGTGTTCTCAATGAATTCAAAAGGAATTCAGTTTTTAGAGTTACAAGAAAGTGGCCCATCGTATCACATCAGTTGTCCTCTACGAACAAAGGTAACGACAACGTTTTAACAACCACCTTTCAGAACAAGGAACTAGAGTTTCGAGTGGCGTCTCTGAGAGCTTTGGGGTCAGAGATTGGGCCTTTAGAAATGACCACCTGTCCTCCAGCCGCATCCAAACAATTCCGACCTTTGGCTGCCCGCTTTACTGTCCTTTACCTTTGTCTTTCTCTTTGATTTCGACGGGCAGTCCGTACGTCTCCAGCAGTAAGCCAGCTATAAAAGCCAGTAAACAAACTCCGGCCATCTTATCCAACTGCTTTTGATCGGCGACCCAAAGCCTGAACTGAGGCCACAGAGAAAGATCCACCACTCCAAAGTACAGCACACTGTTTATTCATCTCGGAACAGGACGTGTGTTTGTCCAAGAGTGTGTGTGTGTGTGGGTGGGTGAATGGCGGTTGAGTAAGGACAGGGGGAAAAAAGGTGGGCGAGAGATTTTGAATGTGTCCATACCAAGAGAGAGAAGTATAAAGAGAAACAGTTAAAAAAGTTGAAGATTGTATTCCATTGTGTTAGGTTGAAATGTGTTATTATGATAATAATAATAATAATAATAATAATACTTTGAATTTATATAGCACTCAAAGACACTAGAGTGATGTGCAATGAGAGGAGAAAAAAGGGCAGTTCTGGACATTGTTGTGTTTGTTGACATTACCGGCTGTTAATCATGTTTTTTTACAATGATGAGTCACGACCGATAAGCATGGCTTACGTGACAAATGGGGTAATTGTGCAACCCCCCCCCCCCCACACACACACACAGGTTTGCGCACCCCCCCCCCCCCACACACACACCTCGATCCATTTTAGCTGACACTTTTATCCAAAGTGACTTACAAACTCAGAACACCAAGAAATAAGAAAGTAACATTTCTTCAAGAAAGCCAAACTACAAAAATACCATAAGTAATATCAAAAGTAATACCATAAGTAATATAAGTAATACTATAAGTAAGTGCCATTCAAGTGCCACTGTCAAGTGCTAATCTATCTTATTCAAGGTATAGTACATCAGAGATCAATTATCTGGTGATGTGATTTCTGTAGATGGCATTACTCTAGCATCCAACCCCACTGTAAAGAATCTCGCCGTTATCTTTGATCGAGAATTGTCCTTTAACTCCCACGTAAAGTAATTCTCAAGTACTGCATTCTTTCATCTACGTAATATTTCAAAAATCAGGCACATCTTGTCTCAAAAAGATGCAGAAAAATTGGTTCACACGTTTGTTACTTCGAGACTGGATTACTGCAACTCCTTATTATGAGGCTGCCCTAATAAGTCTCTTAGGTCCCTCCAGTTGATCCAGAATGCTGCAGCTTGTGTTCTCACTAAAACTAAGAAAATAGATCACATCACTCCTGCACTAGCTGCTCTGCACTGGCTCCCTGTAAAATCAAGAATCACTTTTAAAAGTCTTCTCTTAACCTACAAAGCCTTGATTGGTGATGCACCATCATATCTTAAGGAGCTTGTAGTACCAGATTGCCCCACCAGAGAGCTGCGCTCACTAAATGCGGGGCTACTTGTAGTTCCTAGAGTCTTAAAAAGTAGAATAGGAGCCAGAGCCTTCAGTTATCAAGCTCCTCTTTTATGGAACCAGCTTCCACCTTCAGTCTGGGAGGCAGACACAGTCACCTTATGTAGAGTAGACTTAAGACTTTCCTCTTTGATAGTCTTATCGTTAGGGCTGAATCAGGTTCACTTGGTCCGGACCCTTGATATGCTGCTATAGGCTTATAGGCTGCTGGGGGACGTCTTAGGATACACTGAGCACCTATCTCCTCTTCTCTCTCTACTTATAGATGAGTTTTCATCTCTCTATTGCACATTATTAACTCTGCTTAGGTCCATTGGACCTGTCTGGGTCTGATGCCATGGCCCTGCTGATGCTCCGCCCACTCATTCTCTCTGCTTCCGCCTGATGGATCATGGAGGTCTGAATCGTGGTCCATGCCTACTATCAACTATTCAGGCACTCTGTGTATATTATATATTCATGGATTGTATTGTTACTGTGTTTTAATTAGTGTGTAATAATTCCTTCTGTACACATGGCATCTATTGCATCCGTCCGTCCTGGAGACGGATCCTCAGCTGTTTCTCTCCTGAAGGTTTCGTCCCTTTTATCTCTGAGAAAAGGTTTTTTTTGGGAGTTTTTGCTGATCCGATGTGAATGTCTGGGACAGATTGTAAAGCCCTCTGAGGCAAATTTGTAATTTGTGAGAAAGGGCTATACAAAGAAACTGAAAACTAAACTGAATAGCTTTACCCAACGTCAGAGCAGAGGTCTAATCAGCACGTGTGTGAAAACACCTGTGTGGTGAGCAGTCCAGGCCTCTGAAAACACACACAGGTGTTCTCAATTAACCTGACTGATTAGACCTCTGCCCGGGACTGTGTGGGCCGGATCATCTCATTGAGGCCACATTTACACATACCCGGGTATTTACGGAAACAAATATGTCTGCCCCTCCGTTTTCAAAAATAACGTTGTACACACGAGGTAGTTTTCAAAAAAGTTTCTGTTAATATGAAACCGCATAAATACGCCGTCTGCATACGTCTGCATAGGACGCTCACATGACGTGAATCATTTTTAGTCGCATACTGTGACGTTTGACAACCTAAAACTCTGTTTGACCTTGTTCACACGCAAACACAAAAACTGAGTTTTTACACAAAAACTGAGTTTTTAGAAATCTCCACTTTGGCCGGAGTTTTTAGAAATGATCGTTTTCCGTGATAAAACCTCAGTTTTTGTGTAAATGAAAGGCCAAAACTCATGAAAATATATGCGTTTCCCATCGTGTAAACGGGGTCTTAGTTTTGTTGACCCTGTTGGCGTGGGACAGATAACAATTTTTATTGAAAGGAGCTTTGTGGCCTCACCTGTCAGTTCAGACCCACGTTTAACCTGAGCAGAGGTTTAGACAGAAGAGCTGAAAACACCTGAACAGACACATGACATTACATTGGCATATCAAGAGTACATTTAGTTGCTAAATGGTATTAGTTTGCAATATTTCAACAGTAAAATGTAAATACTCATTTGATTAACTTTTTATTGAAGAATCTAAAACAACATGATTCAGTAGGAGAACATCTTTCACTTGCTCTGTATATTGTGTTGGCTGACAGCTCTTGTTATTCCTTTATATTGCTCAGTTACTAATTGGGATCCCTGTTGTCTCACTGATCCATTTGTGGTAACGTGACACTCGAGTATAGACGCCATACTTTCCTTCCAAAGCACATTCCTCCCCCCAGCTGATGATACCTGTTAGGAACCAAGTGCCTTTGTAATTAGTGGCATGCGGCCCCCCACTGTCCCCCTGGCATGCATCCTTATCACCATTTCGGAAGCCAGAACAGAACATGTAGCGTGTGATCTGTTCCTGGCTGCTCGCTTTACACGCGGTGCGGTCCACGTAGGGGACCTCCAGCTTCTTGAGCTTGGGAGACTGTCTACCATTGAAGTCCAACTTTCCCCAGCCGCTCACCAGAGAGCTGGTGGATTCCCTCAATATGGTCTCTGTAAAGTCTTTGGGACCCAGGCAGATGGGACGCCGTTCACTGGACAGTTCCACTGGACTGGCAAGCTTCAGAAGTGCAATATCATGGTTATAGAGAGATTTCTTTGGATTATACATGGGGTGTCTAAGCATCTCTGCAACCGCACGGTCCTGCTCCTGACCCTCATCGTGGTCCACGTCATGTTCACCTAAAAGCACAGATTCATATATACATTTATATATATGATAACAACAACAATGAGGCCACTGCATCACTACACAATGATAACGTGCATGGTTGACTGTTAGATTATTTATTTCCAATAAGTGTCAAGTATTAATTATTTGTTCATAGATGAAATGTAACCAATGACTGCTTGGATAGAAAAGTCATGCGTTGGGAAATAGTCGGCATTAATGATTCTCTTTTGGAATAACGTGCAAATAACCAACATGGTCCTAAAACAAACATGACATGACATCAATTGTAATGATTAAGATCAATTTGTAATAATTATGTATCATAGAACGCAATAAGAATGTAATATTTGTTTTTACCTACCCACTCTGATGAAGAAACCCAGTTTATTAATACCAACTTGCTGCAGACAATGGGCAGCGGTGGCGACCCATAGTTCATTGAGCAGAGATCCTCCACAGAAAGCCCGTGCTCTGTTAGGGGCGGTTGGGTGAGCCATCAGGGCCACCTGCACACAAACAAACACATTCATATGCACAATATGGCAGAGCGCCATCACATCACATGTTTTCTCCTTGTCTCATTGGCATGTTCTTTTCTCCATCTGTAGTCTAATATTTCACCTTCCTGCTCCCACTTTGACCTATATGCCTCTTAGAGGGAACATTCAGCAGTATTTACTTCACTAAAAAGGTTTGACTGTTGTTTTTTGAGATGAAATCTCTCCCCCCATCATGCTTCTCCTTCTTGTCTTTATTTGTCAACTGTTGTGCTTTAATATCTCCAGATATTCAAGAAGGTAAATGTATGCCAGATTAAAAGTTAGAGTCAACATAAAATCCAAGACAAAGAAGTACAGAACAAGGACGTCAGTCTCAAGCGTCTTTGTGTATTTAGAAAAGCGCTATATAAGTTTGAATTATTATTATAAAATTTGCCCAACAACACCTTGGTCAATTGAAGACAAAAGCATTTTGGATTTGACAATGTCTTATTTGTGCATATCATCAATTTGCCTTCGCCACATCAACATCTCTTTATTCTGCACTCAGCACTACGGTACCTGCCAAGGTATCTCTCCAGCAATTACGTCATTGCCTCCCACAATCCTCTGGTCCGTGTTGTCCTGCGCTACGATGGTGGGGAGTGTGGGGAAGAAAGACCAGGAAGGCAGCAGCTTTTTCTCCGTTTCAGTGACATTGCTTGCCTCCGCTGGATCTACAGAGGAGCTTGAATCCGACCTCACTGATCGATTTCTCACTGCCATGGAGATGTTGGACAAGTCCGAATCCTCGGTAGGGATTTCGTAGTAGTCGTCATAAGCCTGTGAAATATCCTCTTTGTAGTCATCGTCTAGGGTGGAGCTGGAATTTGATGACCGCGGGGTGAAGGACCTGGTGGCGGAGGAGGCGGGTGTGTTCAGACGACCGCAGCTGAATTGTTCTGAGTGGGGAGTAAATGACAACACGAAGAGAGAAGGATTACAGTTTTGTTTTCTAGACATCATTGAATAAGAGTGTCAGATTGTTCCACAGCTGGGAGGGTTTTCTTGCAGCCCTTTTTTGTTATTTCGTCACATACTTAATTTTGAATTATAGGCAGATTCATACGTTTAACTGGAAATTTATTATCAAGTAGTTATTTTGATCAGTTTGGATCCTCAGAAAATAAAGTACCAACATGCAGTTGACATTCCTATGGTTGCCCTCTTGCTACCTAGCAGACTAATTGATTTAACTTCATGGAATGGTTATTTTGTAAGTAAAAATGTAAGCAGTTACAGTTGGGTAGGCTACAGATGTTTATAAAATATATGCAATGTTTTTGTGACCACGGTCTGTGGATTCACAGGTTGGTTCTGTCTATGTTGAAGCAGTTGCTCCAGTATCATTTGCTTAAGAATCTGGTTTTCTGTGCCGCTCAATAAACAGAGTTTCCCTGCTGTCAACAAAACACATACATTATGTAAGTTATTTGAGAGCTGTAAGAAGTGGGATGAGAAGTGTAATGTGATGAGTGCAGCTTTCTGCTTTATTGCGGTTTACAGCTCGTATATCACTCTTGAGTTTTGGTTCGTTTCCATCCGTGGGTGGAGAAGTTTATGTAAAGCAACTGACAACAGGATTTCATAAAACAGGTATAATTTAGGAGTCAAATGTTTCTGTAAACAATAAGGTTCCAGGAATAATTTCATTCATGCATGTGTGACATAGACAGAATGACCTTTTTGCTTTGGCATTTTACTTATATGTATGACGCAAAGTTCAAACGTATGTATATTTATTCAAGCATTGGAGCTTTATTTTCTGCTACTTTACTTTTACTCAATTATATTTCAAATGTTTTACTTTTTACTCCTACATTGCTTACCAATCAAATAATACATTATTATTTAGATTAAGTTACAGAGCACTATATGAAGTAATTCGAATGAATTCTACGTTTATTCAGGATATTTGTAGTATATTTTGAGTAAAATGTAGCATGCAGGACTTTTACTTTCTACTATTATTTCTACAACGTCATATTGCTACGTTTACAGCATTTTGTTATGAAAGTGAATACAAAAATACATTTAAAAAATGTTGATGTTTAACCTGTTGGTTCGCAGGTCTTCTTGTCTGGCCCGAGTCTGTAACCAGCTACACATCTACACACGGGTATCATGGTCTTCATCACACAGAAATGGGAACATCCACCATTGTTGACCGAACACTGCTTGCTCAGCTCTGGAAAAATAGGAGGGAAAGCAGATGGAATCTAATATATATTTATACATACATGAATATATATTTACATTTATACATCTAAATATATATATATATATATATATATATATATATATATATATTTACACACAATGTCTATATGCTAAGATAACTATGTATATATACATTTATATGTGTATAAATAAATATATCTATCTAAATATATGTATTTATATATATGACGAAGAGAAAAGTTATATATAAAAAAATTCATCCATTATCATCCGTCGGGTCGCGTGTCCTGGATATTGCCCGGGGTCTCCTTACAGTTGTACATGCCTGGAAAACCTCTAAAGGCAGTCATCCAGGAGTCATCCAATTTAGATGTCCGAACCACCTCAGCTGACTCCTTTCTACGCAAAGGAGTAGCGGCTCGACTCCAAGCTCACTCCTGATGACCGAGCTCCTTATCCTATCTCTAAGGCTGAGTCCGGCCACCCTACGGAATAAACTATTTTCGGTCGCTTGTATCCGCAACCTTGTTCTTTCGGTCACGACCCAAAGTTCATGATCATAGGTGAGGGTTGGAACGTAGACCGACCCTTAAAATGAGAGCTTTGCCTTTCGGCTCAGCTCCTCTTCACCAAGACGGTCCGGTGCAGCACCTGTTGTACTGCTGCAGCCGCACGATCCGCCTGTCGATCTCCCGCTCCATCTTACCCTCAATTGTGAACAAGACCCTGAGATACTTGATCTCCTTCGCTTGGGGTAGGCGCTCTGTCCCTACCTGAAGGGAGCAATCCACCGGTTTACGGCAGAGCACCGTGGCCTCAGATTTGGAGGTGGTGACTCTCATCCCTACCGCTTCACACTCGGCTGCAAAACGCCCCAGGGAATGCCAGAGGTCATGGTCAGAGGGTGCTAACAGGACCACATCATCTGCCATCAACAGAGAGGCGATCCCGAGACACCTAAACTGCTGACCTGCTCCATCCCTGGTTGAGCAAACTCCAAGGAACCCGCCAGTAGTCTTGCGAGGGTAAAGAGCTGTTCCACAGTTCTACGGCCGGGATGGAATCCACACTGCTGTTCTTGAATCTGAGGTTCGACCAATCGTTGGAGCCTCCTTTTCCAGCATCATGGCATAAACTTTACCCAGGAGGCTGAGTAGTTGATACCCCGGTCTGCTAGTCCAAGGGCACTGTATCTGACCCCCATGCGACATTGAAGAGGCGTGTCAGCCAAAATAGCCCGACAATGTCCACCGCCTCAGCATTTCAGGGTGGATCTTATCCAACCCCGGCACCTTGCCACCAAGGAGCTTTTTGACAAGCTTAGTAGCCTTTGCCAGGGATATTCCTGAGACCCACAACAAGTCTACAGGCACTGTCCCCTCTAGAGGGGACATGTTGGCCGGATGTAGCAGTTTCCCAAAGTGCTCTTTCCACCGTGGTGGTGATCAGCTCTACTCTTCCCTTCATCCGAGTATCCAAGACATACAGCCGCAGATCAGATGATACGATTACAAAGTCGATCATTGATCTCCGGCCTAAGATGTTCTGGTACCAGGTACACTTATGAGCCACCTTATGCTCGAACATGGTGTTTATTGACACAAACCGTGCCTAGCACAGAAGTCCAATAACAGAACACCGCTCAGGTTCAGATTGGGGAAGCCGTTCCTCTCAATCACCCCCCGCTAGGTTTCTCTATCATTGCCCATGTGAGCGTTGAAATCTCCCAGGACAACTATGGAGTCGGCAGGCGATGCCTTTTCTAGGAACCCTCTTACCGACTCCAAGAAGACCGGATACTCTGAACTGCGATTTAGTGCATGAACACAAACAACAGTCAGAGCCGTACTCCCCGTAGGTTCCACGTCCCTAGAGCTAGTCCATGCTGCCGGTGATCGGCTCGCCCAGACCCCCTGCCCGGCATGCCGCCCGGGTTCACATAGCACCCGAACCCCATGCTTGTCCTTGTCAGTAAGAAGAAAGAACTCACCGATCTCACAGTTCTTGCCGCTGAAGTTTGGTTTGCAGTAACAGACATAGGCGCTGATTCCGTCTTCACACACACCTTCATTATGGCAGGGCGGTGGTCTACACTGGTCACCATCTAGACAAATATAAAACATACACCCACAGGTTCTGAGGTGACGGTGTGCTTGAAATTCAGAGTTACTGAGGGAACCTTCTTTCACGTGTCTTACCAATGTTGACAGCCCAGAATGCCATCTGAAGTTAAAAATATAAAACACAGACATTGACGAGAAACCTGAGAGTTCAGACACTTCATTACAGTGCAGAATGAATGTGTGTGTGTGTGTGTGTGTTTGTGTGTGTGTCTAACCCACAGCTTTGCCATTATCCTCAAACACCTCCCTGGCCTCCTCTAGCGTGCAGGTTTCTTCTTTACACTCCCGCTCCAGGTTGTCTTTCTGAAGCACTTCTTCGAGTTTGCCGCTGTTGTACCTGCGCAGGCGACGCAGCACCGTGTCTGCTGTCTGCTGAGACACGAACACGGCATCTAAAAAGGTAACAGAAGACAAAGAAGACATTATTGAACAGGCTCTGACGTTGATCTCTAGCAGCAGCCCTTTTACAGTCGTTTCCCTCTGTCGAAATGCATAAACCACGTGTTAGACCGTCACCGCCCATCATCACTGGGGTCAAGCCCCCGTGTTGAGTTTAAACAAATCACAACTAATCCAGGCTTGCATTTGCTTTTTGGCACTAAGACTACTTTTGCTGACTAATCTTTTGTTGAGTATATCAAATACACGCTCTTATAGTGGACTTGTAAGTGTAGAGAACATAGCTTTAGGCCACATTTACACATAGTTTTTACAGAAACTTTTTTTATTTTTTTTACTTTTTATTTTTTTTATTTTATTTGTCTGATTGTCTGTATAGTTGGTTGTTTTGTAATTTTTTTACTTATTCGTTTTTGATTGTCTGTTGTAACTTGGAAAAACGAAAAATAAAATGATTGAAAGAAAGAAACAAATATTTCTGCCCCTCCGTTTTCAAAAATAACGTTGTACACACAAGGTTGTTTTCAAAAAAGTTTCTGTTTATATGAACCCGCATAAATACGCCGTCTGTATACATCCGCATAGGACGCTCACGTGACGTGAAGCGTTCTTAGTTGCATACTGTGACGTTTGACAACCTAAAACTCCTTTTGACCTAGTTCACACGCAAACACAAAAACTGAGTTTTCAGAAATCTCCACTTTGGGCAGAGTTTTTAGAAATGATCGTTTTCCGTGATAAAACCTCAGTTTTTGTGTTAATGAAAATATATGGGTTTTCTAATCTTGTAAACGGGGTCTAAGAGTCGTTTTAAATCCTCAGTGTTCTCAATGAATTCAAAAGGAATTCAGTTTTTAGAGTTACAAGAAAGTGGCCCATCGTATCACATCAGTTGTCCTCTACGAACAAAGGTAACGACAACGTTTTAACAACCACCTTTCAGAACAAGGAACTAGAGTTTCGAGTGGCGTCTCTGAGAGCTTTGGGGTCAGAGATTGGGCCTTTAGAAATGACCACCTGTCCTCCAGCCGCATCCAAACAATTCCGACCTTTGGCTGCCCGCTTCGCTGTCCTTTACCTTTGTCTTTCTCTTTGATTTCGACGGGCAGTCCGTACGTCTCCAGCAGTAAGCCAGCTATAAAAGCCAGTAAACAAACTCCGGCCATCTTATCCAACTGCTTTTGATCGGCGACCCAAAGCCTGAACTGAGGCCACAGAGAAAGATCCACCACTCCAAAGTACAGCACACTGTTTATTCATCTCGGAACAGGACGTGTGTTTGTCCAAGAGTGTGTGTGTGTGTGTGTGTGTGTGTGTGTGTGTGTGTGTGAGAGAGAGAGAGAGAGAGAGAGAGAGAGAGAGAAAGAATGAAGGTTAAGTTAGGACAGGCAAAAAAAAGGTGGGAGAGAGATTTTGAATGTGTCCATACCAAGAAGAGAGAGAAGTATGAAGAGAAAAAGTATTTTTTTTAAAGTAGAATATTTTATTCCATTGTGTTAGGTTGAAATGTATTATTATAATCATAATAGTAATACTTTGAATTTATATAGCGCTCAAAGACACTTGAGTGATGAGCAATGAGAGGAGAAAAAAGGGCAGTTCTGGACATTGTTGTGTTTGTTGACATTACCGGCTGTTAATCATGTTTTTTTACAATGATGAGTCACGACCGATAAGCATGGCTTACGTGACAAACGGGGTAATTGTGCACACACACACACACACACACACACACACACACACACACACACACACACACACACACACACACACACACACACACACACACATTTAGAGGATCTGCTTATTTGGTCTGTATGTTGTGAAATGACATTATTGAGCTAGTTTGCTGACTTTTGGACTAATCTCACTGTTACACTGTGCTTTGTGTTATTATCACTTATTGCAGCGTATTGTAAATGTTGCTGATCAGTTTGAGTTCAGCAACATTTAAACACACAAAACATTTAAACACACTGTGCGAGTGCACAGGGCCAACGAACATGTTGCTCCTCACAAAGACACACACAGAGTAATGTGTCAGGATTTTAAATGGGACTATTTAAAGCGATATTATGTAACAATTCCTACCTTAAAATAACAGCTTGAAAAAAAGTGTGCCACTACAATGACTTTTAATATGGCGATTTGCGCCTCCACCACTGCCATCGGGGGTCTGTGGGCTAAATACCCGACTATGTAAGATTTTTGAGCCACGCGGTCGCGGATGACCTGCTTTCTGGCAGTGATTACATAATGTCACATAGTGCCAGTCCACGCTCGCAGGTGACTTTTTATTTGCTCCGCTACGCGACGCGTAGAGACAGAGAGACATGCTGCTGTGGAGACGATCAATAACAGACGTTTAGTTTAATAAAAGAACAAAGACGTCTTTAAGAAAGGGAGCTGACATTACTTCTGCTGTCATCTGGAGGATAGAGAAAGTTACAGGGGGGCGGGCAGAGATTATTATTTTTAACTCAAACTCAAAAGAGCCAAAAAGCCATATATGGCTCGCAAGTCGCGAGCCAGAGTTTCACGACACCTGATCTATCGTAACTGGGTATTTACGACACTGAAGTAAACGTTAAATACCTGAAGGGGGTGCTAGAAGGAAAAAAACGACATAATGGGGCTTTAAGGAGTGAAATGTGACAGTAAAGATGGGCAAATTAACTGAAAGACACAGCAGAAGAGACTGACATTAGTATTCAAAGATCTCAACTACTGCTGCAATTTACACTCTGAAGTAAAAAACAGCCAAACCCCAAGCTGGATCGTGAGTATTGAGTATTGAGGGCATTTTGATTAGACTGTGAGTTACACAGGGTGTGGCTGCGGACAAATCACTGGGACTGACAGCCGGGTCGGCTGGCCTTGATCCAGCAGCTTGTTGGCAACAGTTGCCTTGTAGTGACTTATTGGCCGAGGAGGACGGGGGTATGCCTCGCTCTTTTCATTTCTTATGCAAGCGCCATTAAACAAATCCCCTTTGGTTTTACAGCAGAAACACATTTCACAGGTTCATCGCCCATTTGGTAACAATTGTGATTAAATCCGTCCGTGCTGAGACCAGATTTGTCAGTGTAGGTCAGCAGAGGAGGAGGGGGCCTGATGTCAAGCATCTCTTATGTAAACGCACAGAAAGAGGCTCATTAAAGTGGGTTAACACCAGGAAACGGATGCTGCTGGACAGCTTGTCCCCCGCGAGCATGAGCCTAACCAGACTGTTATTGTGACTGCTTATCAAATTGTTCTATTGTATATTAATCCTGATTGTCTTTATTGTGAACAGACTGTAAACTCACATTTTTTAGTATTTTTAGTCTTTAGTTTAGGGCTCTAAAACACTTGCAATATATAGTTAATTTTCTATAACCATGTTGTAGTGCTATCACACATGCAGATGTTTTAGAGCCAGAGTATGACTCATGAGGTCAATGTCTCCCATGTCAAAGGTGTACAGCTGACCTGGGACCTGTTCACAGTGCAGACCAATTACTATGACGGAAAGCCACAGAGCTAAATATGACTTGCAGGATTTCCTTGGTTTTCTTAATTAGCTCCAGTTACACAGTTTTCACTAAGAAGTAAGAGGGAAATATAATTAGGGACTAAACATATTTCAGAGGCTGTTTAATTAAACACCGCTGCTATGCGTGACCCTTCATCTGTCATAATCGGAATTGGTGTTTCACTGAGGATTTAAAAAGCAGATATAATGGAGTGAAAAAATACAAAAAACGTTATCTAAATGTATGTATGTTCACTTTACTGGTGAGTTTCTGTCTGTTTGAATTGATTCAGATTTTCCAGAAGCATTTTATGAAGGGTGTGTTCTACTGGTCACATGCAGGAGCCGTATGGGTCACTTTTTGTTCTCATAGAGCAGCTGGTCTCAGCAGAGAACAGTAATCCTCCCGGGGGGGCAAGAGGGCCGGCTGTGCTTTGGTCTAATAGTTCATTTAGTAGCTGGAGTAAAAAGCCCCCCAAAAGTAACACACCTGTTATTCAAGAGTATAAACACTTGTTTGAGACGATGTGAGTCAGAAGAGGAGAGGATATAGAAAATAGAGTCACAGGGAGTGATTGTAACAGTGGCTGAGTAAATAAAGAGATTGTGGTACTGCGACTGCATATAATGCCATTTTAACTTCAAAATATACAATTTCCACAAAGAAGCATGAAGCTGTCTTATATTTAATAAATGTTGAAGCATACTGTAAAGATGAAGGAACACACCGACACACTGGGGGAGCAGCATGTCAGGTAAGATAAGTGTATCCCACTTCAACCTCAGTAAAAAAAGACATTCTCTAACACAAATTGATTAAATAATCAATGAACTGACTCATTTGCATATGTTACTGCTGAGTTTGCAGGTTGCTCTGCATTAATCGGTTGGGAGACAAACTCGAGAATGTGGTGACCTTCTTCAAGACGTCTATCCTACTCGTTTAGCCCCCAGGAAAATAAGTCTACCTCAGTATTTAGATATTCAGATATGAACTTGCAGAGTGTATGTAATACTATGAATCCATTACAATCATTGTTTGGTCTTTATTAATGTAAATAGTTGTCTTTCCATAACCTGGCAGCATCACATATATCAATGGATCAACCATCAAAAACAAGGGTTAAAGCTTAAAGACCTTAAAGGGAGCCTTAACAGCACGTGCACTTGTTGAAATACTTCCATAGGATATCATATTGTAGTGTCTTGCCTGTGTGAATATATGTGACATATTTCTTTGTTTCCCACTGTGCGCGTGCGCGTGTCATTTTTGCGCGCGCACGTTTGGTAGCGCTCCTGGTGGTGTCGTATAAAGACGCGGCGGGTCCTCAAAAACAGTCGTGGAGAAGCAGAGAGGCGCGGCGTGTGTGTGAGTGTGTGAAGCAGTGTGTGTGTGTGAGAGAGAAAACTGACGAGGATGAAAAAGTGAAACCGTAACCTCGCGTTCCTCCCGAAGTTTCATTCAACAACAACAACAACAACCAGCGGCGGCGGCGGCGGTGCTCCATGAGTGGAAAAACGAAAAACAAAGAGGATGCCTCCAAAGGTGAGCGACAATGAACCCTCAGCAGATACTCAGGATCAGGGAGGAGGTCCGATGCGTGTTTTTCTTTATTTATTGTGAGGACAAAAGAGAGAATATCTGGTTTTGTGGAGGTGCTGATGTCAGCATACTGGCTAAACAAAACATGCACAACATCACATTTTATAAATTATTTTGATTGACAGCATGTTTTCTCTGTAAAAAGCATCTTACTGCTGAGACTGCATGATAAATAAATCATGTATGGCGTTTAGGTTCAAGATGCATGCTGTATATTCATTTAATATACAGCGTGCAAATCGCTGAGATGGCTTTTCCCCACTGAAGGGTTCAGGGGTCTGTTGTAATTTCAGCAGCGCACACACACACACACACACACACACACACACACACACACACACACACACACACACACACACACACACACACACACACACACACACACACACACACACACACACACACACACACACACACACACACAGAATCATTGTCTTCCCCTCTGGACAGTAATACACGCGCGATGCATTGCCATGGAGACATAAAAGGGAGTTGTCCATGCCACGGATGCGCGAGACCCGCTCATTCACAAAAAAGAAAGCAGGAAGATGGCGCGTGCAGGGATCGTATAGCCTACAATTAACCACACTCGAAGCCCAATCCATCAATTTGCCTGTTTAGAATATTGCTTATTATACTATACAAAATAATTATAAAAAATCTAAATTTGTAATAGATTTGTTTCTGTTTCTCCAATAGTTAGTGGAGGTTAGTGTAATCACTAACCATAAAGGAGGAGTTGCCTTCATTCCCTCACATTGTAATGCACACACTGACCATCAAGTTTAAAGCATTGGTCTTAAATTAAATGACCAAATTGATTCGTAAATTGACATCCTTATTGTTGTTTGATGTCCCAGAATTTCAGACATTACATTAAGGTCAGAGAACATGTATTAATTATGTGAGCAAAGATATATTATTTAGCTGGTTAGCTTATTTTTATCGGCATCTGAACTTGGAAGAAAACAAAACAGAAATTTGAAGTAAAATGGGATTTTTTTTGATTCGGTAAGGATAGCTTCATATATATATATATAGACTCATGGGTCCATAAAACAACCAATACAGATACATCAACATTATATATTAAATACAATACAATACAACACGAGGACACAGGTCCAACCATTGCAGCTAAAAACTCTCGGGGTGAAAAAACTTAAAACATTTTTTTTCCATAGAGACAGATAGGTACAAAATTGTAACTGATGTGGAAATAAATCACAGAAATAATTTGCGTTTGGTCTGAAAGTACTAGTATTGTGGTATGCCAAGCCACGATGAGGAGCACATCCACTGGTCCTTGACCTTGGAGAGAACTGCACAAGATGCTTTTCCCTAATAGCCCCAAGGGGCAACAATAAGCCCGGTGGGGTCGTCTGTTAAGTCTCATTTTCCATGCGTTCTCCTACAAAAGTTGTGTTCCCACTTGTCAGTTACCGCTTGTTAAATATAGTTTTTTCAAAATCAACTTCTGTTTTCACAGTAAAACGACTTGGTTAGGTTTAGGAAAAGATCGTCGCTTGGGTTCAAATAACTCAGAGAGTGCGGTTACTGGAGTATGCAAGTTATTTAACAGGTCAGCACTTCCGTATTTCAATCAGGGGATTGGCGGTTTAATCCCCGCCCTGGTCGATGAGTCCTTGAGCAAGACACTTATCCCTGCATTGCTCCATAGGGTGTATGTATGTGACACAGTGGTTGGATAAAAGTGTCAGCGAAATGAAATGTAATCAATCAAAGTTAAATTCTCGTTTCACACGTAGAACAAACTGCGGCCTCCTGGTTGAAAGCATAATTGGAGCCGTCCACTGCTTGGCCCGAACAAATGAGCATCATCCACTTCCTTGTTTCCGGGGTCTCCACAGACAGTGACTAACGGGGCCAGCTTGTCATCCAGAAAAACGAAGCTAACAAATTACGTATGAAAACACACATTTTCCCGTTTGCAGACCTGATAAAAGGCCGATATAACAATGTCAGCTCAACTTCAGCTGCTGTGGAACTGTGCCATTAGGGGTTGCTATAGCAACTGAGTGTTGAATCGAAACGAAAGCCTGACAGAATAGTAATAAACCTTATTTATGGTGGCCTTTACTCATAAAGCCTCTCTGAAGGTTATAAAGCAAACACAATAAAAACAATCCAATGCGTGTGAAGGGTGCTTTAAAAGACGATATATCCACTGGGAGAGCATCATAATCCCTGTACACTGGATTCCAATACAGCAGCCCCGTTATAAATGCTGCCCTCGGGACACTATTGTGGATGGAAATATTAGACCTTCCAGTATAATACTGGTACAACTTCGCCACATACCAGCACAGCAATAAAACTGAACCTCTTAATTAAAGCAGCGTTTGCTGCAGCGCTAGTGCATTTCATGCATCCCCCCCAAGGGCTGGAATACATTACGACTTTTAATATAGTTATTACAATTAAAGTAACAACAACAAGAAAAAAATATGCATGTCATTACTTAGGTTGCACTTATAATGGGGAAAAAAGTATTTAAGAAAAACTGTTGTCGAGCAATTACTGAGGTCTCATTTGTTACAATGAATAGGTTTAAAAAGCTTCTTTTTAAAAAAATACAATGTTGCACAGAAATACTCCAAGCCTCATGTACTTTTCCCCAAAAATATCTTGATGAATAACCCACTACACCTGTCTTCAGGATTAAGTTTGGGAAGAACAAGAACTCATTAACATCTTGTTCTTAAAGAGATTAGCCTTATAAATGTGAATTAAAACTACATTGGCTTTGTGTGCGTGTGTGTGTGTGTGTGTGTGTGTGTGTGTGTGTGTGTGTGTGTGTGCGTTTGCATGTGTGTGGACTCACAAATAAGCAGCAGAAGAGGATTCACCATAGAGACACTATTATTAATTAACCCAGATTGTGACCCAGCAATATGGCAGCAGAGGCCATCCAGTGCATCACTGGACCTCATCTCACTGAGACGCAGTGACGTCTGCATGCCGTCTGGAAATAATGCACAACGAGCAAATAACAGAACAACCACAAAATAGGGGCTTAGTACTGTACTCTTTAAGTTTTAAATTGATGCTGCCACTTTTACTGTGTAGTCACAGCCGTGTGGCCCCGATCAGGCCCTTTAATGAGATGCTACCTTAAGAAGAAGCTACCTTAATAAGATGCTACCTTAAGAAAAAGCTACCTTAAGAAGAAGCTACCTTAATAAGATGCTACCAGTGAATTCATAAATCAAGGGATGCCCATGAGAGTAAGAGACATATTATTCTGGGTCCGCCCCCTTTTACTCAACTCATACAGAATCAACATTCCCAGGTCCTCTTGTTCTGTTATCTGGTCACATGGCGCCCCCTAGTGGCTGCTATAGTGAATCATTGACATCTGATGCTTTCCAAAGTCTGAAGGGAAACTTCATGGAGGTTTTATTGAATAGTCTACAGTCTCCACTGTAGACAGCAAGCCAGCATCCAATCCCTGCAGACTCTGCAGGGATTGGATGCTGGCTTGCTGCCCAGGCTGTTGGCGTAGGAACCTTTGCCTAACCGTCCAGCTGGTATCGTTTTGGTTTTGTATTTCAGGCCAAGGCTACAAAGCTATTTTTGGGAGTCCTGTTGTGTTTATTGAAAGCTAGAATGGTATTTCTGTTCAGTTGAGTCAACTTAAAAAAAAACTAAATCTGACCACAGGCACGCAGTGACCCAGCAAATCCATCGTCTTGATCCAACAGCTCTCTCCCCACAGGAGGCCACGGCGTAATGATACCATTATGTGGACAAACACAACACAGTGCCCCCCCCACCCCCACCGAATATCTGAGATTTGCAAAATTGGACCGAGAAGCAATTACACGTCTACATATGTATCTTAGATGTTTCTTCTTCAACTGTTAGCCAGTTCAAGTTGCTGAGTGTGCATGTTCCTCATCAACATCCTGCTGCCTTCAATGGCTTTTACAGCTCCTGGACTGCAGCACATGCAGCAGTGGACACTCTGCAACCTGTGATACTTACCGTGTATCATCTTAGTGGACGCTGTTGTGTTTTAACAGGCTGCTTCAGAGGAAGCGCTGTAACAGCACAACAATGTAATGGGCGGATAAGTGATGTGGCCGCGTAGACTCTTTGTGTAATTGCGTTGTTGTTACTATATTTATGGCGCTATGATGGTGGGATTCGTTGAGGGTGTACGGCCAGCTGACCTACCGCTGAGAAATATAGTACGACGCCGTTAAAAACCCTCGGATGGTATTTGTTTGTGATTAGAACCGTAACAAGCAGTTCACCCCCGTTGTGTCCCTTAAGGTTTTTTTAATCATCTTATCTCAACATGAAAGCAGCGTGATACTCACCATCTTATCAAGCACTTCAGGAGCACTTATCACAGACAGAGGTTCACAAAGTGCAGCACAGCAGTCAATTAAAACAAATTGGCAACAGGAGCCAAAACATTTCAACAGTTAAAAGAGCAAAGTAAAATACACATTAAGAGATGGTGCTGGAATAAAACACAGAAAACAAATAAATAAACAAAAAAGATAAAAAGCAGGCCATGAGATGTGTAATTTAACCAAATGTCAGAACGGGTATGTTTTGAGATGGTATTTAAATGATACTATTGCATCTGAAAACCTTCAGGTTAATGGAGTAATTCAACTCAACATAACCTTATGCATTATAGAGTGTGACACTGACAGTGTAACATGTACCAGTAATGACAAATACTATGATTAGTTGTTTTTGGAGAAATAGCATGGCCTCCGGGAGTGAAGGCCAACACCTGTCACTGAGAGGCCATGAGAGGTTTATAGCGCCTCCTTAAAACATATATATATATATATATATATATATATATATATATATATATATATATATATATACTGTGTGTGTATATATATATCTCACTCGCTCTCTCTCTCTCTCTCACTCACTCTTACTCTCTCTCTGATTTTTAAACACTTCATTTAAAGACATTTGTTTAAAGTCTAAAAAATGCAAATAAAGTGCTTTTCAAGAATCAAAAAGAAATCTCTCTCTATCTCACTCACTCTCTCTGTTACTCACTTGCTCTCTCTCACCCATCACTCCCTCTCTCTCTCTCTCTCTCACCCATCACTCATTCTCTCCCGCTCTCTTTCACTCTCTTTCTCTTACTCTTTCTTACCCATCACTCACTCTCTCTCCCTCACTCTCTCTCACTCTCTTTCTCTTACTCTTTCTCTCTCTCTCTCTCTCTCTCTCTCACACACACACACACACACACACACACACACACACACTTCGTGGATAGACCCTTGGATTTGGGAGGGCCTCCTGCTGCCTCTCTCTCATTGTGCCGTATCAGCGGGGCCTTGAGATGAATCATTAATGCCCGGTTCCAGCGGCTTAATGGCCTCTAATGTCCTGTAATGATCTCCCGTCAACGCCACGCTCGCGCTCGGCCTTAATGGATCTGATCCCGTGGAGACTTCTCTGGCTATAGAACTTCGGTAATTCCTCCTCTTTTCGGAGCGCGGCGCGGCGCACAACAGGAAGTGAGAAAAGCCATGAGCACAAGGCTCTGGAGCTCCACGGGCGCAGCATGATCCGCCGATCGACCTCAGGTAGGACCGGGGGAGGGGAACCTCAAACAACGGGATTCGACCCGGCCGAGCAATTCTGATGTAAAAGTATACGAGGATAACTCGGCTGCCGTGTATCGCTGCAGGAAAATACTATTCTAGAGGAAAAGGGTAAACAGGGTTACGTTGAGTTGACTTTTCTAAAACGCTGCCTCGGTGTTTTTGTTGATGTGGCTTGTATTGTTTTCAATTAAATTGAATTCTGTTTATTTTATTACGCCCTATATCACACATTTGCCTCTGAGGGCTTTGCGATCCGTCCCAGGACCTCACATCGGATCAGGGAAAACTCCCAAGAAATAGAAGAAGAAAAAAACCTTTCACAGGGAAAAAAGGGGAGAAAACCTCAAGGAGAGCATTTTAGACATGTACTTGTTTGGTTTTATAAGGTGGTGTTGGTAATAGGTCGATCATTTTGATAGACACTGAGTGAGATGTGTGTTTTTAAGGAAGGTACAACTTGAAGCGCTGCCTGCGGTGCTGAGTGCAGCGCCGGGCGCGCCCTTCTTCTCGGGGGACCTGCTGGAATCCGGACAAAACCGTTTGATTAGACTCGTGGCCTCGATGCCGTCCATTCATAATGGATGGCATTGTACGGTCGGCTCTCAGTACTATCCCGATGTATCCGTTGCATCCCGTGGGGATGATTTCAAAGCATTTAAAAGAAATTGAGATCCAGCACTTGTGTCTGTCGGTTGTTCTCGGATCACAGGGCGGATTCAACTTTTAAAATCAGCATAAAACTCGACAGAAGTGTCAGCGGCGGAGTCCTAAATAAATCAGGAGACTGTGAATCAAACGTGTCGGCTCTTAGCGCGAATCCTGTTACTGTCACAATCCGTGTCAGCCTGCAGGGCGGCTTCTAACGTCGTCTAGCCGACGAAATGAGATCAAACGAAGAAACTGAATTTTAGAAACGTCTCGAAAAAGAATTCAGGTAAAAGGAAAGTCAACTTCACAGAGCTGCGGCGAGTCCGACGTGAAGCATCCCTCGGTGATGGCCGGTCCTCTAAAGGCCTCGGCGGTTTGTTCCACGGTGTTTATCTCAGTTATGAATCCTGCAGCATGCGGCCGGGTTTATGATCTTACTCTAACGGACATTTATGGTTAAATAAAGAATCACACAGTGGCTCTTTCTGGATATTCACTGGGATTAACTCCCTCTTCTCCATCCTCTATACATCCTATAAGAGAGCAGAGCTCCAACCAAACCAGATGTTGATGCCTAAATCAAACAAAAACCTTGATCTAATGTATCTTTCAGATCCCGAATGGATCCAAGATGACTTGATTTGCTCTTTGATTCTCTTTTGTGACATTTCACGTGTGACTGCTGCTCTGAGGCCGAAGCGTGAGAACATGCCGTCATTATGTTCCTCCGAGGTTATTAATACGCGAGCAGCTTGTGTTGTTACATCGTGTTACCTCTGCTCTTTGCTGCTTTTTGCTTTTAGGGACACGTGGTGTGGTTTTAAAAGCAAAGGAGCTCATGAATGAAAGATGAAGGCGTAGCTTTCAGTCACTTCATTACCGTGGTTCTACGGGTTTGCTTTCATACAATCACAGATGGGTTATGACATCTTTCTTGGCTGAAGCGTCGTCTCTTTTAGAGAGTGATGGAACCTGAACTACATGTACATTTACAGAGGTCTTACCAGAAGGAAATTGGTGCAAGTTGAACTCCTTCAGTCAAGGACTCCACTCCAGTGCCCAGGTCCTGACCCCAGTTCCTGTCCACAGTCCATCACTTACTCCTTCAGACACTCGCTTATCCTCACAGTGGGCGACTGAGACGTCCACTTCACTCCTGCAATTTACTGCTCCTCACATCCTCTTACTTTCCAGCCATCGATTCTTTCCCTTCTGACGAACAGCGTGCGTTGGCTCTGCCCCGCTGCTCGGCGCCAGGTGCCACAGGTCGACCTCGACTGTGAGTCAGTCGGGTCTTTGTCTGCGAGCTCGCCTCCCTCCGGACCGGTCGGGATGCTGCGGTTGCCATGCGCCATGGCATATCTCCCGCTGACAGCTGTGCATCGGCTCTCTTGCGGAGGCTTTGCCTGCGGGGGCCGGTCGACATGCATTGTTCTGTTTGCTGCTGCACAAGTGTGTGTGTGTGTGTGTGTGTGTGTGTGTGTGTGTGTGTGTGTGTACTGGTGCAGATGCACACAAGACATATAGAGAAAGACGAGGCTGGAGCGTCTCCGTTGCTCACCTCCTTCGCGCTCGCTGCAGCCTCTCAGCAGCGGTGGACCTCTGCACCAAAATACGAGGAGAGCCCCTCCTCCCCGCTCACAGGTCTCGCTCAACCTTCCAGTTAGTGTCCCTTTACTCCTCGTGTCGTGCCTCCTCGTGTCGCCGATGTAAAATGTCCTCACTTCTTCCTCCAGCCTCCCACACTCAATATTGTACATCACTCCCCCTGTGCCTCTTTTCCTTTATTCTCCTCTCTTTCATTCATCGATCTTTCTCCCCAATTCATGTGTAGGTTGTTTACTTCTCCCTCTCTCAAACTTACAGTCAATACCAAATGTTCTCCCTTGTTCTCTCCAACGCCCCCCACCTTTTTTTTCCTCATTAGTCCTCGTCCCATCAATTCACCTGCCGTCTGCTCTCTCCCTTTTATTTTTTTCATTTTTTTCTCACTCCTCCTTCATTGCTCCCTCCATCTCCCTGCCTATCACACACACACGCACGCACACGCACGCACGCACACACACACACGCACGCACACCAGTGTGCAGGATAACATGTAAATATCATGCCACGTGGGGTGCAGGGCTACAGGTGTCCTATGAGGAAGAGCTGCCCGAACCCCCCTCATCACACCCCTCTGACCCCTTCCACGCAAACGGACACACACACAGACACGCACACGCACATACAACACGTACACACGCACCCCCACTCACTCTTCCTCCTCCTCCTCCTCCTCCTCCTCCTCCTCCTCCTCCTCCTCCTCCTCCTCCTCCTCCTCCTCCTCCTCCTCCTCCTCCTCCTCCTCCTCCTCCTCCTCGTCCTTCTTCCTCGGGGCGGGCAGGGCTGCAGCAGTTTTATGAACGGCACGGCTGCATGCATCATGATCTCTTTTCCCTCGGAGACGTCTCATTGAAAAAACATTCCAGTTGCTGCATTTCCATCACGGGACCGCGACGAAGAGGAGCAGCAGCAGCATAGGAGGAGGAGGAAGAAGAAGAAGCTGCAGTGGTCATTAACAA
This sequence comes from Liparis tanakae, assembly GCA_036178185.1. Taxonomy (NCBI): domain Eukaryota; kingdom Metazoa; phylum Chordata; class Actinopteri; order Perciformes; family Liparidae; genus Liparis; species Liparis tanakae. Next base: position 7,351,017 of record CM070088.1, on the reverse strand, counting down.
CGACCCCGCAGCAGTTGAGTAGCTGTTGATTCGCCACTCGGACCCAGGACTGGATGCCCACGCACCCCCCCCTCGTCCTCTTCCACGCTCTCTCGGGACAGCCAGGAGGATCACCTGAGGGGAGGTGGGGGGGGGTCACTCGGACCCACCGGGGGAGACGTGAGGCGGCGTCATCACCGTTCACTCACCGGCACATTCTTGGAATTGTTTTGCCGGACTGCCATGAAGCGCCCGGACGCACCGATGGAGGATTCTGGACGCTTCTTAAAATCACGAGACCGCAGCGGCCGGTTCGCGATGCGAACTGAGCCGAGGGTGGTGTAGACAACCTCCCCGCACCCTACACACCCCACCAACACCACCACCACCTCATTCGCGCGGACCCACTCCGCCATCCTTCCCACGCGGGACGCGCAGCCGTCGGGGCAACATGTCCCGGGCAGCGGCTATCGCGAGCTCCCTGATCCGCCAGAAGCGACAGGCGCGGGAGAAGGCGAACGGGTGCCGCGGCAGCAGCAGCCCGATCAACACCAAGGGCACCAACGAGAAGCCGAGCAAGCTCAACGTCTTCTCGCGCGTCAAATTGTTTGGATCGAGGAAGAAACGGAAGAGAAAGCGACCACCAGGTCTGAGAGTGCATGGGGGAACCCACCACCACCACCGCCTCAAGCATCATCATCATCATCATCATCATCATCATCATCATCATCATCATCATCATCATCATCATCATCATCATCCATCATCATCATAAACATCATCAATTTCATCATCAACATAATAATCATCATCCATCATCATCATAAACATCATCATCAATTTCATCATCAACATAATAATCATCATCATCATCAACTTCATCATCATCATCATCATCATCATCATCATCATCATCATCATCATCATCATCATCATCATCATCAACTTCATCATCAACTTCATCATCATAATCATCATCATCATCGTCATCATCATCACCTTTTGCTCTCATCACTGAGGCTGGTCCTTCATCACTTCATCGTTCCTCCTCTCTCCTCATCGGTCTGGATAGTGTCAACATGTTGTGTGACACCACAAACATCAACATGTGAATAACTTTGTGTTGTCCTGTGGCAAAGTGTTGTTGTTGAACTAAACTCCTGTTATCGGATCTGTCTATTTTGGAGAAGGGGGCTGAGGGGGCTTGGGGGGGGGGGGGGGGGGGTGTTTTCGCCACATTGTTCAGCCATTTGGGCCCTCGAGGCGCAGTGATTTGATAAATAATCATTTTTTTCCTAAAACGTGCGGATTCTCTGTGATTGCTGTTTTTGGCTAATTAATCTCTCTCTCTCTCCCCCCCCCCATCCTCCCCCTCTCTGCTCCCCTCAGAGCCCCAGTTAAAGGGCATTGTGACCAGGCTGTCCAGCAGCCAGGGCTTCCAGCTGCAGATGCAGCCCGATGGCACCATAGATGGGACCAAGGATGAAGACAGCACCTACGGTAAGTCCAACTTTGGACTCGCGGAAAAAGAATATGAGACACCCACGTTTGAAATGATTCTAAATGTTCTCTCTATTTCAACAATCAACTTGGGCTGCAACTATAATCTTTTTTTTCTTTGAGGATTAATCAGCTGATAACTTTCGAGTAACTGATGTGTCGTGTTGGGTATGAAATGCCAAAAATCTTCAAAAGGCTTATTTCTATCTGACCAACAGTCTTCAAATCCAAAGGTATTGAATTTAATATCACATATGACAAAGAAAAGCACTATACATCATCACAGAGAAACTGGAACCATCCAAACAGGAGCGAGCAGAAACTAATTGATCTGCCACTATTATTAGAAGGATTGCAGATACACTTTCTGTCGTTCGACTAATCAGTTCATCAATTTATCAATTCACCGATTCAGCTCTATGATCTGCTTTAGAGAACTTCAGTTACAAAGATACTTCATATACTTCAAAGATACAAAGATACAAATATAGTCGTCCAACCTCCATTTGCTGTGCTTAGAAAGTAAAGGAAGATATCAAGATATAAAAATACAGAATATAGTAACTGAAACCACGCTTTAAAAAAAAAAATCTAGATTTTTTTTATATTACTTAAAAATACAAAAAAACAATTACAACATATCGAAAGCTCAATTCCTCGAATCCCCACTTTGGTGTCATCATCCAAAGCCATGCGGTCTAAATCCAATTTAAAGATAACGTCCATTGTGTTGAAGTCACTCAGCAACTCAAGTTCATCCATTTGGGACTCGGCGGCGGCTCCTCCCGCCGGACGGCATCAACCTGCTGAATGTTGACCGGTTAATGGAGTGGATTAAAAATATACTCAAAACGATCTGGAGAACACGCCTCCTCTTCCTCTTCCTCTTCCTCCCTCACGCAGCTCGAGACGGCTAATTGAATTCTGCCCTCGCGGTCCAGACGGTGATCGCTCTCCTCCTCGTCGGGGGGAGCCGCCGTCCGGCGTTAATTCATTAATCTCTGCTACTTCCCAGGCCACCAACTGGTGTGTGGACACAGGAGAGAAAGACACAGCCACAAAGGCCATTAAAGGTTCTTTAATTGGATGTTTGTGTGTGTGAGAGTGTGTGTGCATCACGTCAACGCCCACCGGCGTGAAGTCCATCGTCCCTGACCGCGTTGAAATGGATAATCCATGTAATCCATTTCTCCATAAAACCGCAGTCATTATAAAGAACATGGTGGTAATTATATACGAGGGCCTGGCTCATCAAACATCCCGGGGTAATTACGTCCCCGCGACGGAGATGTGGGTAAACATTCATTACGTGGAGCTCGTGCCTGATTGCACACGAGTGGAGAAAACAACAAGCGCAGATAATACGAAACAAACGTTATCAAGCACCCACAGTGTGCAATGTGGTTATTGAATGTTTACTAATTGTGTTACCAATGTAGATTTATTATCTGTTCATCTGGCGTGTCTGGAAATACATTTAAATCGGCCAATCAGAGCTTTGCTGTCAGACATGAAGGGGGAGGAGCCTACTCAGCTAAACATCCCTGAGCCTCACTAGGATGATTTGGGCTTTTAACATTTGATTATATAACTGTGGTTATGCTAATAGACATCTTACTTTTTGACAATAATATCTCCATTGAAAAAATATTCAATCAAATTATATTATTGTTATATATATTTACTCTCCATAATTACAAGTAGGAGGCAGATAATTGATCCATTATTGATTAAACGATTGACGGAAAAGGATTCAACAAAAGTTCTGAACATATTTTTGCTGTGAAATTATTTATATCATTACAAATTAACGTTGGATGTCGCTCAAACAAAGCAAGCCATTGGATGGCATCACCTGTGGGGTCATTGTTTCACTAACTTCTGATATTTAATTGGGTAAATGATTAATCAGTGTGTATAAAACAGCTGCTTGTGGAAATAATGCACAGTTGTAGCTCCAGTAGGAATATAAATATCTGTAAACTTAAACTGGCCTGCTGCATGTTTTCCTAACCCTGCTCTGCGACGTGCTTTGTTGCCTTTCTAAATCTTCTTCCACGTTTTAATGCCGGCTTCCAAATCGTTATTGTAATTCCTCGACCTTCACGCCTCACTGACCTTCAAATAGCTTCTCCGTGGCAAAATGGAGGAGTCGTAAGGCCAGATGCTTCCTTATTGATGAGGATCTGTCTCCCCCTTTGTTCACTTTGTCTGTGTTTGTGTGTGTGTGTGTGTGTGTATGTGTGTGTGTGCGTGTGTGTGTGTAGCTGTGTTCAACCTGATCCCAGTGGGGCTTCGTGTGGTGGCCATCCAGGGCGTCCAGACCAAACTCTACCTGGCAATGAACAACGAAGGCTTTCTCTACACATCTGTAGGTTTACCTCACTCTCTCAGACACACACCGCCGTCATCACCCTCATTACAGACTATGGGGGCCTGAAACATTACATGACATGTCATTTAGCAGACACTTTTATCCAAAGCGACTTACAATAAGTGCATTTCAACCTAGAGTACAAACTAAGAACAACAAGAATACAGAACGTAAAATTTCCTCAACATAGTCAAACTACAAAAGTACCACAATAAGAGCCTTTTAAGAGCCACCGAAGTGCAAATCTGTGTTTTAATCCTGTTCTCTGGGTCAGGTCGGGTACTGAAGCAGCAGCTCTCAGTGTGACCGGGCTCATTATCGTCCCGTCGTCACGGCGAGGCGTTAGTGTGAGTCATCTGCCACCGGGTGTTATGATCCGGCGTGTGAAACTCCTCTCTCCGTCTCCTGGTATCGTGGCTCCACTCGATTGATTTCACATCATTCCCCGAGCCTCCTCTTGTCGATCTCCCCGTGGCTATTCTTTGAAAGGGAGATTACTTTTCGTCCATTTTTATTCATGCCTTCCCCCCAGCGAGATTTACACGTTCATCCCCAGTGTGCGTGGCGTTTCTCAGAGGCCGGCGGTGTTGGCTGCAGCGCAGTGCACTAAGTGCCTCGCTTTAGCTTGTGAGTGGTAATGCTGGGTGGTGATGATGCAATAACAACAAAAACAACAATAACACACACTAGCCGCAATCTAAACAAGTCTGCGAGCCGAAGAGATGAAAACGAACAAAGTGGAAAATGAAAAAAAAACGGGCGAAGTAGTAACAGCCATGCTGCTCCGCCCGTGCAGGCATGGGCACCACCCTCCATATCTGGCCCATCGTGTCCAGTCCTGGAGGCTTATTATAACACTCTTATCACTTCATCTTCTCCCCTGATATGAAACACACACACACACACACACACACACACACACACACACACACACACACACACACACACACACACACACACACACACACACACACACACACACACACACACACACACGGCTTGATTAAAACATGAACTAATGGTTGTCAGAGAGAAAGAGCACCCCCCCCCCCTCCCCTCCCCCCGGCAACCTGGGTATCATCTTTCTCTCAGTGGGCCGGTTAATATTCAAGGGAGTAGCCGGTTGCTATGGAGATGCAGGAATAAGGATGTGCAAATGTCAGCTGTCCTAAATTGGTGCAGTTTATTTCCGGAGACTGTCGCACGACTCAGACGGGGTGGATGATCACACCGATGACATCACGGTGGAATGATTTCACACGTTTCTGTGTCTCCTTCATCACCTTCCTGTCTTCTTCTTTTTGTGTGCGATGTGTTCTAATGTCTGACCCACTTTCCCCTCAGGAACAATTTACCCCTGAGTGTAAGTTCAAGGAGTCGGTGTTCGAGAACTACTACGTCACCTACTCCTCCATGCTGTACCGGCAGCAGGCCTCGGGTCGGGCCTGGTACCTGGGGCTCAACAAGGAGGGAGGAGTCATGAAGGGAAACCACGTGAAGAAGAACAAGGCCGCCGCACATTTCATCCCCAAACCGCTCAAAGGTAAAGGACGCAAAGTTACCCTTCAGGGCACTTTATTATTATTATCGGTACATATTAATAAAAACTTTTAAAGCACCAGAGAACTCGGTGTCCTCGGTAACATTAACTACATTTCTCGATACCAAAACTAGTTTGGAAGGCACTCGTGGTCCAATATTCAACTTTCAGACGTGTGAATACATAAAGAGACTCTGCATGGGCTCTGTAGGGAAAGAGAGACATGTTGTGTTACACTTCAAACGAAAAACATTAACATCGTCGTAGATTTGAGCTTTGAGTCGTCATGTAATTTTTAGAACATTTTAAGTGATCAGACAAATTAATATTTAAAGAAGTTAAATGTCATATTCCTTTTAAAGAATGCGAAAACATGGCATTGAAACAGAAAATATGTCTCTGTGATTATAAATATTCATGACATGAAAAGCAGTAAGACGAAGAGGAGATGAAGAGAAACACCCTGAGGGGACGATCTCAAAAATGTGAGCAAAACGTGTGCTACGATGAAGATGATGATGAAGACGATGATGAAGTTGCCGTAAATGGTCGGGAAGCCTCACTGAATAAACAAAACAAAGATTAGTGGATTTACAGCTCTAAAGTTTGATAAGGGGACGGATAATAAAGCTTTAGTTTGTTTTTATAATTAAATGATTGACTTCTCCACCATTAATTTAAGGTTATTTATGTGAGGAATGAAATTAATTCATTAAAGCAGATATGACAGGAACATACCCAGTGTAACATTTTTCTGGGAACAAAGCAAGGAACAAAAACAGAACGAGAGAGAAAGATATAGATCCATGACTTATGACTTACATTACAGTTAAAAATGCAGTTTTTAAGGAACATGCTCTAAAAAGATTGTATCGTACGTATACGAGTTACACCACCAAGCTGGAGGCGGTCTATTGTTCCACGGGAGATGCTTTGTCGTCTCATTTAGACACTTCTTAGCAACGGCCTTTTTTTAAAGACACGTCAAAGCTTAAGAATTCACAAGATGGGTATTTATTGAAATATGTTTTAACCGTGCGGAACAAGACATCCAACTTGCTGACGCCTTTGATAACCACGGAGCTTATCTCTAACGTGCAGCCAGAAACCCACTCGAGAAAAAAAACATTGACTTTGAGATGCAACTCATTTCAGCTGAAGAGACAGATTTTACCTCTGAGAGAAGTGGAGAGCAAAAGGGAGCTGAAAGGAGACGAGTAGTGGACTTAAACACGACTCACATGGATGCTGATGCTGCTCGGTACCTGCTGGGGGTCGAAAAGACAACTGTTATACACGCGTGTAGCTAAAATACAATATGTATATATATATATATATATATATATATATATATATATATATATATATCGGCGTGTATTTGTATGTGTGAGTGGGTGCGTGTTACTCGCACAAGTCAAAAAGTATTAAACCGAATCGCATGATATTTGGTTTGATGATTGGTTATTATCCGGGGACCATTTGATTAGATTTTGGGATCGATCGGGTCAAAGGTCAACATCTTCTTTTTACCATCATTTTCTATCCAATTGGCATGCAACTAATGCCAAAATGTTCATAATTCAATGCTCAATCTTGTGATATGCGAAGGTATGCACTCTACCGAGTGCCCGTTCTAGTTTCTATTGTCTCTGTGTGGGTAAAAATAAATAAAAAATAATTGTTTATTATTGTTTAATAATAGAGATCATCATTACTTAGAATTGGGATATGGATCATTGCATTACAGATGAGCATTTTTTCCATTGGCTTTAAGTAAAAACTTGTTCTAAAACCAGAGTTAAATAGACTTTCAATAAAGTAAACCTTTCATCTGTTTTACTGCCTGACCATACCAAACATGAGCGATGTCTTTGATCCACGGTTCTTGTCTCCTGTGTGTGTGTGTGTGTGTGTGTGTGTGTGTGTGTGTGTGTGTGTGTGTGTGTGCAGTGGCCATGTACAGGGAGCCCTCCCTCCACGACCTGACAGAACTCTCCCGGTCCGGCAGCGGCACGCCGATCAAGAGCCGCAGCGCTTCGGCCCTCCTTAACGGCGGGGGGAAGTCGCCCAGCAACAACGACTTATCCTAGCCCCCCACACACACACACACACACACACACACAATTACACTCGCGCTCACACACACACACACACACACACACACACACACACACACACACACACACACACAGATCTCAGGCCGACATGCCCACACATCCGGCTGGTGAGGAGGAGGAGGAGGAGGTGAGGCGTCCTGACGGAGGACAGGAATGTGTTCTTCCACTTAACGGAGCCCACTGTGACTGACTGTGATGTAAATAAATCCGGGACAATCAATATGTCTGGCTCCGCTGCTCTGCTCTGCAGAGGGACAGGACTTATGGATCTCTGCCCTCGACTACTCTTCCTGCTGTATGATGACCAGAGAGAACGAGGGCGGACGACGGAGAGTCAGTCAGTCACTAAGGCCGATAAACAGACTGTTACCGAGAACCAAAGAGTCACAGCTCACTCCGTCGCTGCAGTGAAGGAGCCGAGGAGGAGGAGGAGGAGGAGGAGGAGGAGGAGGAGGAGGAGGAGGGGGGGGGGCCGCTCCACCTGAAGTTTACTCAGAGCTCATGGGCTGAAGTCATATTTTTAAAACAACGTATTCCTTGTTCACTTATGAGGACTCGTCAGTTGCTGGCATGCATGCAGGTGCACCTGTGTGTGTGTGTGTGTGTGTGTGTGATTAAGTACACAACGTGCTTGCAGTGTGTGTGTGTGTGTGTGTGTGTTTGTGAGTGATCAAGTACACAACGTGCTTGCAGTGTGTGTGTTTGTGAGTGATCAAGTACACAACGTGCTTGCAGTGTGTGTGTGTGCGTGTGTGTTTGTGAGTGATCAAGTACACAACGTGCTTGCAGTGTGTGTGTGTGCGTGTGTGTTTGTGAGTGATCAGGTACACAACGTGCTTGCAGTGTGTGTGTGTGCGTTTACGTTTGTGAGTGAACAAGTACACGACGTGCTTGCAGTGTGTGTGTGTGTGTGTTTGTGAGTGATCAGGTACACAACGTGCTTGCAGTGTGTGTGTGTGTGTTTGTGAGTGATCAAGTACACAACGTGCTTGCAGTGTGTGTGTGTGCGTGTGTGTTTGTGAGTGATCAGGTACACAACGTGCTTGCAGTGTGTGTGTGTGTGCGTTTACGTTTGTGAGTGAACAAGTACACGACGTGCTTGCAGTGTGTGTGTGTGTGTGTTTGTGAGTGATCAGGTACACAACGTGCTTGCAGTGTGTGTGTGTGTGTTTGTGAGTGATCAGGTACACACCTTGCTTGAAGTCGGAGTGGTTGTGTGTCTCTGTGTGTGTCTCTGTGTGTGTCTGTGTGTGTGCGTGTGTTGGCAAGCGAGTGTGTGTGTGCGCAACCATGTAGGAGGTGGGGGGTTTGACCTTTGTGAGATCCGTGGTGTATCAGACGAAGCTCCCGAGGGCCTCAGCAGGTCGAGAAACGTTTACTGTATATGCTTCCATGCTTTCTTCTTACAAGCAACGCCGTTGTTTACCTTTCCGTTTAGTTGTTGTTGTCCCTTGCTCTTTGTTTATTGTTGCATGGAAGCTTGTGGACCTCTGCTCAGTAGCAGCATGCCGAAGGTCCGTTTTTTATTTCTGGTCTTACGTGTTCCTGACCTAAAGTGAACACTAGTGAGCCGATAGTGTCGTACCAGAACACTAGTGAGCCAATGGGAGGGTGTTGGAACACTACTGGACCAATAGTATTGCACCACAACATGTAATGGACCAATGGTGTTGGACCAGAGCCAGAACCACCTGGACCAATGGGAGCACAGATTAACCTAATATTTTAGTTCCTGCTGTGGACAAACTAGAAATGCACTAAATAAACACTTTTTAAAAAACATTCTAGTATTGTGTTATTTTATTTACCATCTGCACTTGTTACACAGTGTTGTGTTGAAATGCTTTGAATATTCATCAATATTAGAAATGGAATGAACCGTATACACTTTAACTGTTTTACAGAAATATGTCGTCATACTGATATCGATAATCTCAGATTTCGGCCGTCACTTCGCTACAATGGAGTCGAATGGATTTATGTTGTTTTTCTAACGAAAAAGGCTCTTTAAAAAATGTGTTGACGAGTTGGTTATCAGAGTAATGGAGACGATGTACCGATTTCTTACAATCCATTTTTATATTTACGGTGTTGCAAAATAAATCAGATTCCTTTCACCTCCATTGTAATGGATTAGAGACGTGGTTTAAACAAAAGGAGAATACTCTGTAAACCGTGTAGCGCAGGAGTGCTCAATACGTCGATCGCGGCGACCTGCCAGTCGATCGCGGCGTAGTATTGGTAGGTCGCATCCCAGATAGCAGTCAGTTCTGGGCCGACTCTGGCTGTCTTCCGCCAGTGTCGGCTGACTCACGTACAGATTATCAGTGTATATGCCAGACTTGAGACCAGTGCTTGAGCCTGCTCTCTATCCCTCCACCCCCCCCCACCCCCCACCCCCCAAGTCTACTTGTACCTAGGTTACACATCCTGGGTCCATATTCTGGTACCCAGGACTCTCCCAGGTCCTCAAGTATGCTTGAGACCATTGCTAGAGCCTGCTCTTTACCCCAAGCCTACTTGAGTAGGCTTGAGACCATTGCTAGAGCCTGCTCTTTATCCCACGCCTACATGCTTGAGTAGGCTTGAGACCAGTGTTTGAGCCTGCTCTCTATCCCTCCCTCGCATACATAAACAAAAATTGGACCGCCCCCTGTAACTTTCTCTATAGCGCCAGATTACAGCACAGTACCTACTTTATTCAGCGTGTTGACGCATTTTCCTCCAACAGCACTATTAGGCTACTATGACTCTTACGAAGAAAAACAACTGGATCATAACATTATTTTTGTTTAAAGTGTGTTTTCTCCCACAATGCAACGACAGGAAGTGAAGTTGGGGAACACAGCTACAGGGCTGAGGATGTAGATGCACTGGAAGAGACCTCTGCTAGTCTCCTCACATATCATTCTCAATAAATACCGCCTGATACGTCGTGGTGATTTGTTGAGTCGCCAACAAACAGCCAACCTGTGGTATTTGGATGCCCTTCAAACAAGTGCTTACACCTCATTTCACCACTAGGTGGTGCCTAAAGTTCAGAGTTGTGATTCTTCTACTGAGAGGCTGAAACAAAGGAAACCAAAGGAAGACAAAGGAACACGAAGGAACTCAAAGGAACAGTTCAGTGGAGAACTTGCTTTGATAAAGTAATCATTCACTCCGACATGTGTGTTCGCTCATGTCGCTGTGACGATCACGGAAAGCGTTTATTTACAGGAATTCAAAGTCACAAAATACAACAAGATAAAGTGCAAAAGGCAAAGAGATTACACAAAGGTTCAAAAACAAACGTTTCACATTGCAGTAACAAACATCGACTCAGGAACAGTGTCATACTCAATATGCTTTTCTTATGGCTTAAATACACCAACATGTGGGATACTCCTGTTATGAATAAAGATAACTTTATAATAATAATAATAATAATAATAATAATAATAATAATAATAATTTCTTTCCTTTTTTATTTTACATTGACAAGTATCCTGTTAAAAGGAATACTTCTGTTGACGTCTTGCCTGTAACTCTGGACTCAGTGTGTGAACCACATTTCTATGACATCATCACATGTTTACGTTGTGCATGTGAACACACATGTGAACTCTGCTGTTCATGGTGATCCACATCAATACTGTCCTGGTGCATCAGTGACGCCTGTCATCTTTACACCGTGCTGCTCCACTTGCTCAGACTCCTCTTTTTCTTGATCGGTAAGAGGAGGGAAGATTGTGTCAGTCTGTCCTCTTCCTCTTTTACCTCTGCTTCTTCTTCCTCATCTCTTTCCTCTTCTTCCCAGTGCCAGTTTCTTCTTTTAACACATCCTCCCCTCACAGCTCAGCTTCATTCCTCCATGAATCCATCTGTAGATCCGCTTCTGTTCAGTCTAGGTGCCCTTCTTTGACTCCCACTCCTGGAAACCATGACACAGCAAAAAGTGAGGATAACATTTGTAGCTCTCACACACACACACACACACGCACACAAATGCACACACACTCCTTACCTTTGCCTTCTGCATGACGTTCCCCTTGGAGGAGGCGTAAAGAGGCGGTGAGCGTTTACGAATCTCAGTTGCTGAGTTGACGGGCCCGGTCTCGTTGTAGACCTTCTCCACCTTTCTGCCCTGTGGCTACACACACACACACACGCACACGCACACACAAACACGCAAATGTCAGATTTCAGTCAATCAGGATTTACAGTAATTGTATGCCTCGTGTCCAGAGCTTGATCAATGACTGATCATAAAAGCTGCCCACCTTGACGTAGATCTTGGGGTCAGTGGGCGGAGTCAGGGCTCCTCGAGCCAATGATTTCTTCAGGTTTTCTTTGACCTCTGTCAGTCTGAGCTCCAGTTCCACCCTCTCCTCCTCTTTCTGTTTACACAGCGTCTCCAGCTTGGCTAACCGCTGCTCCACACCATGACCTGCACCCACACACACACACACACACACACACACACACACACACACACACACACACACACACACACACACACACACACACACACACACGTTAGTAGTGGTCCTAAGCTGAAGTCTAAACAGTGCTACAGTGAGTAGGATGTGTCTCTGACCTGTCGCCTCCTTCACCTCCTTCTTCTCCCTGCGGAGCGACACCAGTGCGTGTCGGAGCTCCTCCTTTTGCTTCTCCAGTTCCTCTTGCTGAGTCCGGTAGCGCCTGGCGTCCTCCTCCGCACGCGTCTTGCCGTACCGTCCGTACTGAATCACATCTAACAGAATATAAATACACAAAGTGATGCTGGTGCAGAATATTTGTTTTATTCTTCGCCACATTCAGGAGAACAATCATCGCCCACATGTCCTGCCAACAATCTCAGCCCGTCTAATTAGTGATGAAAGGAAAGGAGGCTCACTTGACGCGTGTCTCTTGACGGCGGCCTGTTGTTCAGTCTTTTCAGAGTCCCTGCTGGAGAAGGAGGCGTGACGTCTCACCTGTCCAGATGTGCTCTCGACATCCCCTTCCTGGAGGAAGAACAAGTACATTTTCAAAATCTACATTTCTAGAGCCCCTTTTATTCTAATGGACCTATGTGTCTTTTTAAAAAGTGAATCTGAGCAGCCGAAGCCACGAGGGGCGATTTATCTGTGTGATTGAATCACGTTTGATTCCAAACAAATCAAACAGATAGATAGATAGATACGTAGATAGATAGATGGATAGATAGATGGATAGATAGATAGATGGATAGATACTTTATTAATCCCCAAGGGGTAATTTATCGTCACAGTAGCAGCACCAATGAACTAAACACACGAGAATAAAATATAAAATATAAAAAACAGTGACTGTGCAAAGTATACAAAGTGAAATATAAAATACAAAATAAAATATATATGTCTATATATATATATATATATATATATATATATATATATATATATATATATACACACACACAACATATATGCATACACAAATATAATACAGGTTGAAATGCACTTATTGTAAGTCGCTTTGGATAAAAGCGACTGCTAAATGACATGTGATGTGATGTAATGTAATGTAATACTAATGACAATGACTTCAGTGTAACATTTAATTAAATATAGACGGAGTGTGCAAAATGCAAAGTGTGTGTATGTGTGTAGTGTAAATGTGTGAAGTGCAGATCAACACAGTGTAAATATGAATGCGGAAACAGGTGCATTAGCAGAACAATCAAGGCAGAATTCTCATGATGATTTAAGTCATTATCAATAAATCTGCCAATGAACATGAAAGGAAGAGGAGAGGATCAGGGGGGAGGAGCTTCACAGCGTCACCATGTTCACGGGTATTTTATTCCTCACCGCCACACTTTCATAGACCTCATCATACGTTCCGAAGTCCGTGGAAGCGACGCTGGAGGAGGTCGCCGTGGTCGTGGCCCACCTGAGAGGAACGGCCCCGAGACAGAAGAACATCGGGACAAGAGCCGATAATAAGAGACAGAAAACTTGAGTCAAACACGTGGAGACACGCAGACGCGACTCACAGGAAGGAGTTTCTGGCGGCGTGCCGGATGTCGGTGAGCGTGTCCACGTCGATGTAGTCGTAATGCAGCTCTTCGGGCAGAGTGGCGCTGCCCGTCTCGGCAAACAACACGCCCAGCCAGCGGCCGAGGTCCTCCGAGCAGCCGGCCTGACGGACACACAGGCAGAGATGGTTTCTCGGGGAAAAAAGATGGAGGTGTGTCACCCGGTTGAATCGTGCGTGCCGGTGAACCACGGTCTTGTGCGGCCGCCGTGGCGTACCTCTAGAGACGCCAGCTCGCTGCCGGCCTGCAGGATGCAGAAGGAGAAGGGGTGCTTGGGGCCCAGGCCGCCCGTCGCCACCTCCGCGCCGTGGAGCGGTACCACGGCGACCGGGGGCCGCCGGTCCCCCGGCTCCTTGTGGAGGTACAAGCTTCCTCCTCGCACCACACACCAGCGCTCCTTCCAAGAGCCGCTCACACACACACTGAGGAAGCCTGCGGGGAGGAGGGAGGGAGGGGGGGGGGGGTGAAGGTGATGAAAAGATGGGAGGCATGGACAGTCATTTTTAAGTTAATCTAATGACAAACTTCCAATACTTCAGTCACTTAAATAAGCAATCCACACAAACTGACCAACCAGCCAGTGAATCAAGTGTCCTCACCACAGCGTGGGTTGTCATGGTGACCAGAAGACGAGGGAGGCTCTCCTGGTAACGGAGGTTTCCGCTTGGAGAAGGTGATGATCCGGTTGATCTTCTTCCCGGCCGCTCTGCTCATCGACCCCGTCAGCTCGGAGAAGGCTCCGCGCTTCCCCCGGTCTGAGATGGTCAAACACACCCCGGTCAGACCCAAAGGTCATCCCATGTCGACGGGCGCTTGATAAACACATTTTGGGGGTGTGACTCGTACAGGATGTAGGTCCCTAGTGTCGAATCTATCTGTCAGCCGCGCGCTGCGATCCAAACTAAAGTGCCAGCATGCAGCTGCACGGATCTGTGGCAGATCACACGTCCACCCTAAAGGTCATTTGATCCTATCAGAGACCTGGAGGAAATTGAATTCTGGACTTATGGTCAGTAATGTATTTTGTGAGGTCACAGTGACCTTTGACCACCGAGTTCTAATCAGAGTCAGGTGGACGTTCCTCCGATGTTGCCTTCTGGAGAACGGACCGGACTGATGGACAGAGAACCGGAGAACACAACACCTCCGGCCGAGGCGGTAACCGGGGTAACGCACATTAGATCAATTACATAAAAATAAAAAAAAAGGAATGGAAAGAGCAACATTCTCCTTTCAGGACTCGATCATAAAACATTGTATCCAGGTCTGTTTCAGTTTCTTCCTCGCGTGGCGGGAGTGTGGCGGCGTGCTCGTGCCTCATGGAGCAGGTGCGGCGGCGCTCCGTCCGCCCTGCTCCTCTGACGTCAGCGGGAGACAATCGCAGGAAGACGGGACAGGAAGGATGTCGTATCCGTGCGCGCCTCACTTCCTGTCTCTCCCTCTCTCTCTTGTCTCTTTAGGTTCAGAGGCGGTCAGTAAACAGGTTGTAACAACACTGAGACAATACGACTGTCTGACCCCACGCCTCAGACCCTCTGGTTTACCCTTCCTGATGCTGTGGCTAGATCGACAGAAACAATGTTTGTGCATAGATAAGATTCTTAAAAAAAGATTGTAAATGGGTGTTTTTGTATTTTTGACTTCTGTATTTTTGACATCTTTGGAAAGCAGAGACATTTTAGTCTTCACTGCCTCTAGTTTACAGACAGCTGTTTTGTCCATAAGATTCTGCTTTGCTCCTCCCTCCATAATGCTGTTATTAATCACAACATAACTGATGATCGATGGTAGACACACTAGAAAACCCACCAGGAGAGCTTTCTCCACCAGAGCAGCTCACACATGGGACAGTCTGCCGACGCAGTAACACACGTTTTTCGTTTTGAATCCAGTCATTTGTGACATGTTGCTCTACATCTCTGGGGCTGCAGTGGGGAATTAAAAACTAGCACATTGGTGGAAATGTCTAACAACGTGCTCCGTCCCTGTGACTTTAATGAGGACCATGTGTGGGCTAAGTCGAGGCTTTAGGTATAAATTAAGGTTCAAGTTTGAGGTAAAAGAACACATAAGTTGAATAAAGACCCATTTAAATGGGTTTCACCAAAACAATGAACATAATAACCTTCATTTCTTTAAACTATTGCTCTCTTTTTTACATTACATTACATGCCATTTAGCTGACGCTTACAATAAGTGCATTCAACCTAGAGTACAAACTAAGAAGAACGAGAATACAGAAAGTAACATTTCCTCAACATACTCAAACTACAAAAGTACCACAATAAGAGCCATTCAAGTGCCACTTTTCTCTCTAAGAAACAATAGAATGTTTTTGATGACTAATCTAGAACTGTGCGGTGACAGAAATGCATCCACTGAAATGTGCTTTGGGGTCGTAGCCCCGCCCCTCAGACTGGGAGGAGAGTGTTTGGGTTCAAGTTGGCAAAAAACTGTCTTTACATTTCCAAAGGATGTGGTTGAATTCATTAAATTCATCTTCCTCCCGATCGAACAAAGAACTTTTGAATATTCGTCATAATTGAAGTAAATAGTGTCTGATTTATAATAACAACAGACACGTTCAGTAGATTCTATCGCAGACATCACAACACAAATCTACTGTTCAACTTCTTGATGATAATTACCTTCAGCATTCAATGAAAACAACAATAAAAAAAGAGTAGCAAAGGGCAGTTGAGTCCAGAACTGTTTGCTTATGAAAGTAATAAACCTACTGAGGGAGTCACTGGGGTCCCGTCCTGGTCCCAGTGCAGCCGACTGGTTCTCAGCTGTGGGCCCGCTGTCCGAGTCTGAAGCCTGCCGCTCACACTGCAGCACCTGGCAAAGAGAAGGGGAAACCTCCAGCACTTGTGTTTACACAATAACCTCATACATCGACACTGTTTTAACAAATTCATCTTTCCGCTGACTGAGCAGAAATGTCAACACCGGTTACAAGTCGTATTGACTCGATGTATTTTTAAAACTCCTCTCATGGTCGTGTAGCTGCCGCTCGGCTCTGCGGCTCCGGGCCGACGCTTCGTGGAGGGGGGGAGGCTCTTTGAAGACGACCACAACAATGTCCCCCCCGCTCGCTACAGCCAGCAGCCAAAGGAACAGTCGTGTCACGCGTGGGCTGAAAGTGCTGATGTCAGCGGCGGACGATGTAATGTAAAAACTAAAGTGAAGAACAAAGAAGGGCGAGAGGAAACCGTTTGGCTTGTCGTATCTTCCCGCCGATCGTGGGATGGTTTGAAGAAATCGATGGAAAAAGGATCGTCGAGAGAAACTGCACTTTCATAAGAATAGTCAGTTAATTCTTAAAGGTACAGGTCAGGAACAGACGCCCGGGAACGCCTGGAGACTCTCGGGAAGCCGAATTGAGAGTCTACCGGTGATACGTTTTACCGTACGTTTTACGCTAAAGACAATAGGAGGAGTTTATTATTCCCGGCCTTCGTGGTCCAATCACCTTGACCTCATTGACCTCATCCTGGGACTGATCTACCAGGTTGAACCCAGACTCGTTGAACCCCCAAGGTCAAACCTGAACGAGGCCTTGTGACTCGAGTAAAGACAGGTAGGAACACGTTATGCTCTAGGAATGATCTACTAGCCCCCGCGCCCACGTTCCGACAGTGGCGTGATTTTCCAAGGTCGAGGCACGTCGTATAGATGACCTCTGACTTTGAGTGTTTTGGATAAACTGATGTTATCGAGTAGATGGAAACATACTACAGGCTAAACAGGGAGAACCAGAGAATCTATGACATTTGATTAATCTGGCAAAAACACAACAGGTCATACTGCAGCACACACACACAAAGACACACACACACACACACACAAAGACACACACACACACACCTTGTCAAGCTCCAACTTCCTCTGTATGATGGGGGAGGTGGATCCTTCAGTGTTGTTACATTGGCTTCCAACGTCTTGCACCACCTGGTTGTACAGACAAAGGAACACCTCAGTTCTCCCCGCCGCCATGTTGCCCCGCCTCCTCCGCCACTCTGACGGAGCGCCTGACGGTACCTTGAGCCACCGCTGGGCCTGCTCTTTACTCTGAACCGCCAGGACCAGGACTTCGCCTCCCGGCAACGAGAAGCGCAGTTCGTGTCTCTTCTTCCGGCCTTCCTTTGGGACGTATATGACGTTGCAGAGATTCAGCGGGAGCTCCGTGTAGGGAGTGCTCTCTTTGATGCTCTTGTAGCACTAGAAGAGAGATCGGGGGGAGCCGTGATTAAAGGAAAATGCATGGATGTGTCATTCAATTCAATTCAATTCAGTTTATTTGTATAGCCCAATTTCACAAATTACTAATTTGTCTCGGAGTGCTTTACAATCTGTACACATAGACATTCCTGCCCCAAAATCTCAAATCGGATCAGGGAAAACTCCCAAATAACCCTTCAGGGGAAAAAAAGAAACCTTGAGGAGAGAACAGAGGAGGATCCCTCTCCAGGATGGACAGATGCAATAGATGTAATGTGTACAGAAGGACAGATTTAGAGTTAAAATACTGTCAATGAATTTGACAGAGTTTGTGAATAGTTCATAGTAGGCATATTCAGGAGGAGTGGGCGGAGTCTCAACAGTGGGTCATGTGATGCGCTTTCACTTTGGTACTAAAATAGAAACTTTGAAAAGAGTTTGTGAATTGACATGCATTATTCTCACACACACACACACACACACACACACACACACACACACACACACACACACACACACACACACACACACACACACACACACACACACACACTCGGCTCCATTTACCTGCAGTTTATTGTCTCTGACAACGACTAACTGCTTGGCCCACTGGCCGAAGCGTTTCTTCCGCAGGAGGAAGGCACAGATGTGGCAGTCTTTGACGGGGCCATCGGGACTCTCCTCAGCCGTCCATCCCTGAGATTGTTCTCGTCCTTTGGCCTCCTCTTCCTCTTCCTCTTCGTAAGATTCATATGAGCTGCTCAGAGCATCAGAGTCATTGTCTGGGCACCAAGAACAACACATCTGATTAATTTACAAGGTTAATTCTGGTTCTGTTCACTCATGCGTTCCATCGTCTTCGTGATCGTAGCACGCCTCTGTTTATTATTTGTGAATTTGATTATCAATTTGAGTAAGCACAAAAGAGGGAAGACCCACAGGAGCTTTTGGGCCGCCCGTTAATCCTGGTGATGGGGTAGTTATCGTCTGCGTCTTCGTAGTAGGCGTCCTCCACAGAGTTCCTGGAAGCTGCAGGAGAGGAGCGTCAGAGTGGAGATGAGCTGACAGAACTTCGGATAATTCGGATTTGAGATTTTAGTTTTGGAGTTAGTGTACAGAACTGGTCATGTTGGTGGTAAAGTACTGGGGGGTGGATCCAGGATCCAGAGGAACAGCCTCTTCATAGTAGTCATCGGGGAGGGAGGTGGTTGGCAGAGGAGGGGGCGTGTCCGTCGGCGTCTGAGGTGAAGGTGAAAACAAAGTTTGAGTTGCGAGGCCAACAGCGGCAAATGGACTGATGGTTACATAACGTGTGGACGACTTACAGATTTATTGAGATGAGTCTTCTCCTCCTCTTCTTCTTCTTCTTCTTCTTCTTCTTCTTCTTCTTCTTGTTCTTTCTGCTCGTTCTGCTCCACTGGAGATGCACTGAGCATGTGCAAATCACAGTCTAATGGAACAGCAGAGGATTCACGTAATCGCAAAGATAACATATAAGACATTTTACGATATATTGGATCATTGGTAATATACACTCATGCTAGTGTCTTTATGAGACTTTATACCACTGAACTGGTTTGACTGGTCTACTCACCAAAATCCTCAAACAGCGACTCTACAAAACTGGTGCCGTTGCCATAGAGACAGCTGTTCATGTAGACGTCTGATCCATTGACTGTGGACAAGATCAAGTGGGGGTTGTAAATAGTGTGAGAGTTCTTGTTAGGACTGTGGTGTCTGCTCGGGTCAGAAGGGTCAGGATTACCAGAGGGCGCAGAGACAAGTGAGTGCTCAGCGAAACATCCCCGACGTTTTGGAACGAATAAACACATAATAAATCCCTATTATTAATTATAATGAGCTGAGGAAACCCCTCCAGAGGGAGTATGGGCGTCAGACTATTGAGGGAATGTGTCACTATCAGGGTGTTTTGCCTTTCTCCTTTCCTTGACCCCTCATTATCCTCTACATTTCCTTATCCTCTTACCTCAATCCTTTTATCCCTCAGATGTCCTTCTGTTCATCCCCCACACAGACCAGACCTCGCTAAGATGCAGCGTCCATGGGCGTGTCTCTTAATGCAATACAAATACTGGGTTCTTACACACTTTGACCGATGAATTTCCAGGACTTTTCCATGGCTTTCAAATAAAATTTCCATGAACAAACTGAAATCTCGGTATAAACATGAACAATTTAGAACATGTTGCGTATTGAGAGCGTACGCCGGCTTATATTTTGAGCGTCTTTCTTTAAAAAACATGTGATTATAACACATTACCATGACTTTTCCAAAACTTTTATGATGCAAGTTTTTTCCATGACTTTTCCAGGCCTGGAAATTACCATTTTAAAAATGAAATGTGCGTCATTAAATATCACGAGGGAGAAAGAAACGCTCCGTCCTCGCATGAATTAACCCCGTGATCGCGTGACCTCGAACACACTTCTCGCTGCAACAATGCAGCGAGAGTCAAGAAAATCAAAGCTTACTCCCAGATGAAAGGAAACTCCATTCAGTCCGAATTAAACGTAAGACTTCACTCCGTACCTGACAGCTGCATGGAGTCCAGGATGTTACGGACGGAGGCCATCTTGTCGGCCGTGGCGGGACTGACCGTCTCGTGGTCCAGCATCTTCAGCAGAGAGCCCAGCTCGTTCACCAGTCGCTCCGTCACCACTGAAAGCCACAAAACAACATATTAGGATGAGCGGAGTGACAATAAGTGATGCTTTGGAAAGGAGGCCCACACGAATATGCTGAAAAAGACACGACTGGCGCACATCTGGGCGTCTGGAGGGCCGACCGACCCGCAAACTGTTTCTAAACTGTTTTTTTTGTGGGCTGCCGAGATATGATTCATCAAGCCATTTAGATGTAGCTCCCTTCTTATGTCACATGACGGCTCATTACCCTGAAAGAGAAGTATAACTTTGCACATCTGTCCCACGTTCTTCTTGGAAGCCAACAAGGGCCGACTGGGCTGTTTCCTGAGGGGGGCGGGGCTTAAAGAGGCAGGGGACCCGAGAGTTCCCCTATTTATTATTTTATATCGGACAATTAATAAGTAATAACAAAAACAATTTGAGGATGTTATGATATATCATTCACTTGGACATGCTCGAAAATAAAGGACACAACTAGAAAAATAAAGAAAAGATTAGAGAAAGAAGAGAGAATGCCAGATCTCGGCTTTATTCTTCTTTACTAAATACTCTGTCATTTATTTTCTGCTTTACTTTATTAGTCGACCTTTGCAGAGAGACTCGTCCCATACTGCACTATGATTTAGGAAAGGTTTAAACCGCCAGCCGCATCATTCCTAAATATTTCTCCTCCTAAAAATACCGACAACTTTTTAATTTGTGCTGTGTGCCAACTTCATTTAATAATAACCGTATTATAACATATCGACTGATATTTACACATCTGAACAAAAGCTCACAGTTACAATTGTTATTACAAACACAGAACATATTAAAATAGACCTTGTGGTTGCAGAGATACGTCCTCTTTAGTTTGGATATGCAAGTTTCAAGCAGCGGCCTCATAAATAGGTTTGTTTTTAAGATGAACATGGCTCACATTCTGATGCTATTGCATCAAGTGCATCAAATATAAATGTAACACATGCGTGCGAGGCTACGCACACAAGTGTGACCGACACTGGTCACCAGTCCGGAGCTCATCTCGCCGCCTGTTGCGACAGCTGAGGGGGAGGAGCCGCTCGCCGCGCCGCCGTCCTCCATCAGAACGTCTGTTCGCGGATATTTTTAAGCTTTTTTCCTTGAAGAATAATTGTTTTCATGTCCAACACTGGCGTCCTGTGCGTTTCGTTGACCCTGACATTGTTTCAAAAACTCAGACACACTCTCACACATCCTGCCTGGACGGAGGAGGCGGGGGAGTCGGAGGAGGAGGGAGGATGGGGAAGGAAGCTTCCTTCCCTCAAGGAAACGTCGCCAAAGTAAAGAATAAAATCTGTATTTCCACTTGAGATAGAAAAGTATTCGGTTACCGAGCGGCCCGCGAGTCCATTCAGGTGATTGTTCATTCATAGCTGTCTGAGAGGCACACCAAGGACATTAGATGAAGTTTTTAAACAAACAGCTCCGGGTCTAGAGAGTAAAAACCTGAGCTTTCATTATATTGGCCACTATTGATAAGATGAAGTATTATTCCTGCCATTGACTAGAAGGACTTGACATGTAAACGTTTAAAAACTGCTCACCCTAACTCTCTTTTCAGTTTGGGTCTGGTGGAAAGTTGGCCACGATGCTCTTTAAGTGGCTTTTTCCACACTGCCAACGGAGATATTTGGGGGGGAATATTACATCTTTGTCATTTTTGGCCATAAAATTGTAAAATCAACAAATGTTGCTTTACCAAAAACACAAACAAGGTCGAGTGGGTAGTTCAAGGACACGTCAGCACAAGTCACTGTGCAGCCCATGGAGAAATTAATCTACCTCCTTTATAATCTTCTCTAGGAATACAAAACAAAACAAATCCTTGCAGTCTGAATAACAGCTGAGAGCATTATATTTGATTTCATTTTGATCGGTAAGAATGTTCTAAAGTGCCATAAAAGAGAAACTTCAGACGTAACAACGAGACAGATGTTAAAATGACTGTGAAAAACTATTTTCTTAAAGCTGCAGCAGGTAAATATGGATGTAAGAATGAAGGGGGTTACACATCGTCTCTCTTCTCTCACAGGGAGGAGAGAGAGAGAAAACATCTCACCGCCTCCTTCGTCACCCCCCAGGTCTGACAACACTCGATTGTCTCCACGAGGGCCAGAATTAGACGAGCACAATGCAACGCAAGACCACAGCAAACAATACGATGTCAGAAAGTCCAACACAAAGAAAAACAGGAAGAGGGGCGTGGTGCGACACAGCTGCATCGCCTCCATCCATTCAGGGCGAAGGGATATACTTCAAGCTGTGTGTGTGCGCGTGTGTGCGTGTGTGTGTGCGTGTGTGTGCGCGTGTAGTATTTCTCAGCCAACAGCTGTGGTTTTCCATCGTTCCACTCCTTCTCGATCTCGGCTCTCTCCTCCATCCATACTGTGAGCCGCTGCCCTTCTCCCCGTTTTCTATGTATTGAAGCAGCAGTTGAGGAATGTTCTCTATTGATCTATCGTACTTCCCTAATCTATCGGAAGTGTTGCAACACAGGCTGAACAAACACAGGATTCAATGTCATTAGTCTCATAAACAAAGCCTGATGTGGCGGTGGACTCACGGAGAGTCAGAATGGGCCTTTGGTCTATTTTCTATTTCTTCTTTCTTCTTTATTTTCTCAAGTCTGGTTTGACATCTAAGGCTGATCGTTCAATTGCTCTCTCTCTCTCTCTCTCTCTCTCTCTGTCTCTCTGTCTCTCTCTCATTCTCTCTCTCTCATTCTCTCGGGGGACCGGAGGGTTCAGAGGCTGAGAATCAGCTGCTCTGGAGGCTTGTGGTCGGTCTCACCCACAGAGGGATCTTTGTAACCCCCCATTCCACACACACACACACACACACACACACACACACACACACACACACACACACACACACACACACACAACTGGCACATATTTCCTCTCCAAATTTGCACAAATAGACATTCACGTAACTTACTGGGAGCACTATTAATGTTCCTCTCCACAGAGAGATGTCGTCTTACAGAGCAGAGACACAGTCACAAGACCGTTGGGAAGTGTGTGTGTGTGTGTGTGTGTGTTCACCCCACATGTTGGTGTGGCCTCCGGAGGAGGAGGAGGAGGAGGAGGAGGGTCGGTCATGAGACCTGAGCCATAAGACTCTTATTTGAACTGTTTGGTTGCAGCTCAGAACAAAACAACGACTACTTCCTGCTGCCACATAATGAGTTAGAAAGATACGGCTCTCCTCCTGACATGAAGCTGTTGCTCCCATCCACTCCCAATAAAACCATCAATCACACCAATCCAAGACGAAACCTCCTCCCTGACTCGCCTCTACCATTTGAACTATTTTTATTTCATTTCCCTCCAGGACAAGGAATAAAACGACGAGCATATGTTGATAACTAATTTAAATCATGTTGATTATCTGGAACGTTCAAGTTTTACTGAAGTGACACAGACATCCGCTTGAATCCATCCGAGGCGTACGGAGCCGCCTCCCTCTTCCTGCCTCCCGAGGTCCCTCCAGATCCCACATTCTCCCTTCCACTCCTTTATTTCTCTCCCTCCCTCTCCAATCCTTTGTTTTTAATTTGTTTCCCTCGCCTGCCTTCATCCATCCCTTCTCCCCACACACACACACACACACACACACACACATTCTCTTCATGCGGAGGTCAGAGTTCGAGTCTTGGCGTCCCCAGCCAGCTCCCTCGAGGACAAAAGTCTTCTTCAGAGATTCAGCATCCTGTAATTCATATTTTGGGGGCAACAGTCGATGGTGTCACGGCGCTGGTCAGCGCTCCGTCTGACGCTTTCAAAATAAAACTCCCTCAGAAACTCACTGGTGAGAGCTTTAAAAAGAAACAGCTGGGGGGGGGGAAACAGTTGCGGGTTCCTCTCTTTTTTACATTCTTTCAGTATCTTATCAGTTTCCTCTGATGGTAATCGGCCACTCAGGAAACAGAGGAGCAGGACACGGGCACAGACACTGCAGCGCAGCACCAGTCTGAGACCCCGTTTACATGATGGGAAAACGCATATATTTTCATGAGTTTTGGCCTTTCGTTTACACAAAAAAGGAGGTTTTATCACGGAAAACGATCATTTCTAAAAACTCCGGCCAAAGTGGAGATTTCTGAAAACTCTGTTTTTGTGTTTGCGTGTGAACGAGGTCAAACAGAGTTTTAGGTTGTCAAACGTCACAGTATGCGACTAAAGATGCTTCACGTCATGTGAGCGTCCTGTGGGACGTATGCGGACGGCGTATTTATGCGGGTTCATATAAACAGAAACTTTTTTGAAAACGACCTTGTGTGTTATTTTTTAAAACGGAGGGTCAGAAATATTTGTTTCTGTAAATGTGGTATAATGCAACACCCAGACTGCTGGGATTAACCAGCTTAGGAGTCATCAAATACGGACTATCAGCACCAGGTCATTCAATTCAGTTTATTTGTAAAGCCCAATTTCACAAATTACGAATTTGTCTCAGAGTACTTTACAATCTGTACACATAGACAGGGTTCTTACACATGTTGACTGATGACTTTCCAGGACTTTTCCATGACCTTAAACCAAATGCCCGTGACCAAACTGAAATCTTGGTATAAGCATGAACAATGTTGAAAATGTTGCGTATTGAGAGCGTACGCCGGCTTATATTTTGAGCGTCTTTCTTTAAAAAAACATATTCATTATTTGAATGAACTTTTCCCAAACTTTTATGATTTAAGTTTTTTCCATGACTTTTCCAGGCCTGGAAATTACCATTTTAAAATTCCATTACTTTTACAGGTTTTCCATGACCGTACGAACCCTGCATAGACATCCCTGTCCCAAAACCTCACATTGGATCAGGAAAAACTCCAAAATAACCCTACCACGGCTCATAAACCCAAATAAGTAGATGTTGTAGATGTGCTGGTGTAAAAATTAATCCCTATTTCACCAACTAAAAGAAAAGTAAGACTGAAAGAAAGGGCCTTCCTCAAGAGTTAGATGAGTAGATAAATATCACTCTAATGTCTCTACTGTGAACAGGGTTCTTACACATTTTGACCGATGGATTTCCAGGACTTTTCCAGGACTTTAAACCAAATTTTCACCACCAAACTGAAATCTCAGTATTAACATGAACAATTTAGAAAATGTTGAGCGTTTTTGAGCGTCTTTCTTTAAAAAAAACATATCAATTACTTCAAACTCGGCGTAAATGAACATGTGAATGTAACAACATTTCCATGACTTTTCCAAAACGTTTATAATTTGAGTTTATGCCATGAATTTTCCAGGCCTGGAAATGACCATTTTGAAATGACATGACTTTTACAGGTTTTCCATGACCCTGTGTGAATATGAAGAGGATGCTAAGCTTAGCTTAGCACAAAGACTGGTCTGACTCTGTCCAAAGGGCAACACTATCTGCTTGTACCAGCACCTCTAGAGACCACTGAAGAAGTCAACACGTTGTTTTTGATACGGGCATCAAGTGGTTTCACGTCATGTGATGGCGCTGCTTGCGTTGAAACCGCTGGAAGAAAAAAACACCTAACTAGAAAGTTTAAAGGAATAGTTCAACATGTGTGAACAAGTCTTTGATTTGCTTTCTGATGAAAAGACGCACACAAACGTAAACAGAGACACCCACCAAAACACTGTTTATTCAATGTTTTTTGTGTGCCAGTATTTCCTGGGTGTGATGTGGTAGTCGTAGAAACATATCCGTCAGCCGGACAACACACGATGGACTTTTTCCTGTTTTTCCGGAATAGAAAACTATTATGACCGCATCAGCTGTGTTTCCACCTGGTCAACACCGACATGGACTGACCTGCTGCTTCGGATATCGCTGTCGCAGAACATTTTAAAGTATGTAGACGTGCGGCAGAGCTTACGCCGACTTAAAACAAACGCGAGAGGAAAGAGAGGCGTGGGTGGAGGATTACTGGGTGAGAAGGAAGAGGGGAAAGGAAATGTAAAGGAACCCTGCACGGTCGAGGTCACGGCGTGTCAGTCATTAAACAGAGATGGTTAATCCCCCAGTGCTAATGCTGCATCGTCCAAAGACATTTTACAACTTCAACTTCTCCCGTTTGTCGCAGCAGCTGCAATATTGGCTCAGAACATCATTATCAATGGTTCCAGTTGTATCCACAGCTAGAATACTTCACTTTTAGAGCGCACAGCTGCTCAAAGTGGCCAAACAGCTTGTATTTGGAGGAAAGAACACGGGTGTGAACAATACATGTAACACAGGATTACTGGTGATGGCCTCAGGTCATTGGTGCTGGAGCTTACTGTCCCGACTTACAGGGACACGGGAATGAAATACAGCCATCGTCCCTTATTGATTACTGCTTCTCTTACTAGTAAGTCAAAATGTGACTACGGTAATATCGATAGTGAGTGGATGCTGCACCCACAGGGGCATTATTCATATTATTATCACAGTCATCACCAACATGACATTACATCCAAAAATCTCAACATACTCAACACCTTATCCTGGACACTTCAACCTGCTGAAAATTCACTTTAATCACTACTGTAAGTATATATATATATATATATATATATATATATATATATATATATATATATATATATATATGTATGTTGTATTCCTCTATATATTTAATATTGTTGTTGTATTTTGTATTTTATTTGTATCTGTTATTACTGCTCTAATGTACACCTGCTGCTGTAATCCTGCAATGTCCCCACTGTGGGACTAAAGGAGGAATATCTAATCTAATCTAATCACAAGATCATCAAGATTAACCAGCTGTATAAAATCAGACCCCAGTGCTGTTATTTCAGATGTAAGGAGATGTAAGGCTTTAAATAGTGTCACGGGTTAGACTAAATTGCGTTTAAAAAACATTTAACCTCAATTTATCAATCTATTTAGTTAATCCGTTAGAATGTGTGTGTAATTTCACTCCTTGCCTAAATATTGAGCCTATTGAGTCAATTACCTGCAGGCAAACATGACTTCACAGGGATGCTTTCCCCCTTACTGATTGATGTGTGTGCACAATGGTCATTGTTTCCCCTTCAGACAATCACTGGTGAGCCTCGTTTCCCAGATTTCCAAATGAAGACCGCAGCTTCATCACCTGGCGTCACATAAAGCAGCTTCCGGAAGGAGGTTTAAAAGCGGAGCAGCCATTCTGCTGCAGCGCACTTCTCCGATGGCATCGGATTGCGTCACACTACCTGAGCGAGGAGGACACGCCTCCTCCATTCACGCCAAAATACACGCACACACACACGCACGCGCACACAGCGGCGCGTGGGTGATGTGACGTCACTCGCCCGTTACTCCAGCGGTCGGATGGGAGCAGGGCGCGAGGCGGTTCGCTCAGATAAACTGACTAATGGGATTAGGACGTTAATAAAATAAAACTCAGTTGTTTCAAAGTTTTAGGCTACACAGCTATTCTTGTGATGGGTTTAAGTGACAAGTACTGGAGGAGTTATTGTTATTATAGAGTATCTATCATGTTTTTAACTGTGTCGCGCGGTTGTAAAACATTTAAAAAGTGTGCTTCAATTAACTTGCATGGCGTTACGTGTAAGATATAACATGTTATATGTAGCTACGATAGGTTAACGCTAGTTAGTTAACGCTAACTGTGAGGCTTCTTTGCAAAGTTACTGTGATTCTTCTGTCGCGAATAATTAAGTGTGATATTAAAAGAGAGAGTACTGACTCACCACTTTGGCGTTTGGAGTCCATGTCGCGTGTACACTCGCTGTGCTTATATCCGGTAGTAATCCTTCAGTATCTTCATTTATAAGTTACGGTTGTCACCATGTGAGACGTGGTCGCCACACCGGAGATTCGCCAGCCTCCGTGCGGCCAAGTGAGTCAGAGTGGCGGCTGCAGTTTATAGTTTGAGTCGGTAGCCGCTGGTTCATCGGCCAAAGCTCCCCCGGGTCCTAGTGCTAGTCATATTAACGCTACTAAACGTTGGGTTTACCCCGCCGTCTATTGGTTCCCCACACATTTCATAAACATGACTCTTAAAAAAAGTCTGATAATGAAGCGACGTTAGTCACATTTGATGAGATGCAATCCACAACATGTTGTCCATGAGTGTTTTTTATTGTATGACGGTAGAATGAGACACTTGTAAGATAAAACTGCAGCACATTCAAATTACAAAGTCCAGTGGTTCATGGATGCCTTGTAATTCAAGAGTATTTATAAGTCTTCTAGTCCACCAGAATTCAGAAATAAATATTTGTATTAGTTTTACTTAGGTTATGGTTAAGTATTCAAAACGTTACTTTATAAAATGTGATGACATGTTATAGATTACACTTCAGAATAGTAGCCTTTATACAATACATTAGTGTACAAGTAAAACCAAAATATATATATTTCTTCAATGTGTGCCATTTTTTTAGTGAATCATTTGGCATAGCCTCTATAAATTAAATAGGGGGCAATTGGTAATGAGGTGTCACAATGATACGGTGCTTTGTATTGTGTAATCAAAGGCCAACAAGGTAACACAAACTCAGAATCAAATTACAATGAAGTCTAACATTTCTAGATATTTTTAGAGAACCCCTTGAATCCCTTCAAGAAACCACTGAGCCAATAATAAAAAAAACGAAAACCAATCATGTACATTCAGGGGTCGTCAAAAATATTAATGAAGGCAATAAATAATATAATAGTAATGCTTTAGTCCTTTATTCAGAAGTTGTAGTTACAGATACAGGTTTGCAAATTATAGATGTTACTCAAATAAATAAATGAAAAATAAATTAGTATCAAATAAATTGATTTGTGTGCTATACTGAATTGTTGAAGACCTATAGACACACACACACACACACACACACACACACACACACGCACACACTTTTAGCAACATCTTTTTACAATTGACTTTTGTGACAACCATTTTCATCTTTCTTCGTTTACCTCCTCACACATTCCTTCCGTTGTTACGTGTTGCTCAATCCTCTTTTCCTTCACCTCTTCCTTTCCTTCCTTCCTTCACTTGAGCATTGTGTGTGTTCTCTGCATTCAGATGGTCTGAATATTCATCAGTGGAAAATCCTGGGCAGCTGCAAGTTGTTAATTAACAAAACCGTTCATTTCTTAGAATAAAAAAAGTGAAACAAAGATGTCTTATTTTAACATGTATAGTGCTAAAACCTGATTACTATGACATTATTTTAACAATAAACCAGTTAGTGAACTGTACAGTCTGCTGAGGTCATGAACAAGAACTTTAAACACTCATATGGCTTTAGAAATACTGACATCAAAATAAATACATGCCAGTATAAAAAGAAGAAGAAAACCTTTGGGTTTCATTATTTGCACATTGGGATGTCTTCCAGCCTATTCTCCTCCTAAACGGTCTCTGGAGTGGCGTGGCAGACCCTCAGTATGAGAAGAAATATTCAGCTTACAGTCCCCTCTGAGCACACTGCCATCTGCTGGGAAGAGAGTGGGGAGCAGAAGGACTCCGCCCACTTTATGTCGTACAGACTGTTTATGTCTCCAGAGTGGCTCCTCCGCTGCCTCTCTCAGTCTTCACGCTCTGCTTCCACTTCTTTTCCATCCCATTTGGGTTGTGTTGCCGTTATGGCCAGTTGGTTTCAAAAGGCCGAGAGTTCCGCTTCTGCCACCTCAGAGGAGGAGAGACTTATTTCATTCAGTTCCTCTTCCCTGTAGCTTTTTTTCTTCTCCAGAGCACCCTAATGGACCTGAATTGGGTTAGAGGTTCTGGTGACCTCCTTTTCTCAAAAGAGTCGGACCTGTTTCTTCATTTCGTTTTTTTTCCACTGAGCAAGATGATCAAAGGCGGACATGGACATGCCAAAGACCCTGTGGAACTCCTCTGGCGAGAGGTGGCGCTGAGAGTGGAGAGAGATGAAGAACAGGAAAGGTCAATGATAAATGTTTGTGTATAGAAAATTGCTTCAAATAGCTTCAAGTGAAATCTTAAATCTGATATTTTAGCAATTTAAAAAAAAATCATGGCTCAATTAAAAGTAAGGTCGGTCAGTCTGTGTTTATAAGACAGTTATTGAAGAAGAGATTACCTCCAGTCTGGCCCGGTCCACATCACTCGGTAGACACTGCTGTCCTCTGACTGACACTATTATGGCTTCATATGGGTAGATCTAACACACACACACACACACACACACACACACACACACACACACACACACACACACACACACACACAAGTAACTTGTATTTAACTTGCACTAAAAAGGCACACCAACTACACTGAAACTGTGAATCTGACTGCATTCAGATGCCCCGCCAAGGGACTTTCACTACTAATGTTATTCTAAAGGTCTGATTTTTGTACACAAATAATCAAATGCAGCACTAAAACAATACTCGTAACCTTTATTACTTTGTGTCATATTTGGCCTTGCACCAAAACCATTCTGCTGTCATTCTCAGACTAAATTGCCAGCAGGTGTGAATGTGAGTGTGAATGATTGTCCGTCTTTATATGTGCCATAAACTACACACAACCTGCACAGCGTGACTTCACCCAATGTCAGCTGAGATCGGCTCCTGTGGTTCGGAGGATGTAATTTGGGAACATCATTGTTTATGTTTTCATAGTTTCCACATTAAAGTGATGTGATTTCAAAAAGAGAGTGGGTTTGAGATTTCCTTCTAACTCTTTCCAACGCGTCACACAAATGACAAGAAATGCACCTGAGGATGTTTGACAAAGGTTTTCCCTTACAATGTTTGAATCTAGTTTGTTGTTGTTTAAGAAAGAAAGTTGAACTCTTATTGAGTTGTTTGAGCATTGCTGAAATCCCTTCTCCCTCATAAAAACATACATCCTTTATTCTCATGAATCACTTTCTGATCTCTACTCTTTGATTATTATTGTAGTAGAAGGAAAAACAAGGAGAAATATGAGGAAGTGCAACTATTATTACCCCCTAGTTTCCACTGAAGCTGGTACACTTTCTAGTGTTTACAGCATTGTAAATAATGTTCAATATTTGAGTCATTCAGCTTTACAAACTTTCACTGAGTCAAGTTGGTGTCATTGAGCGATATTAATTCAATATGAACTTTGAACAGACAACACATCATCCTTATCTCGTAGCCATTGATCTAGACCTTTCACTCAGTAACAGTTTTCTGGGTCTCACCTTGTATTCTGAAGAAGAAGAAGAAGAAGAAGAAGAAGAAGAAGAAGAAGAAGAAGAAGAAGAAGAAGAAGAAGAAGAAGAAGAAAGCAGAAGAGAACATCTGTTATCACTCATGTTCACTGTTGCATTCATCGTATCTTCTCTCCATCATTGTAAACCAGGAAGAAGATAGGCAAATTGAAGCTGTCCAATAGTCTTACCTCTGATCTGCCAGTTCACTGCATTACTGCTGTCATACTGGTAATAATCTGCGCCAGCGCTCCCAGGCTGCCAGGACACAAGAACAGTTTAGTGAGAATGAGTGAGAAGATGAATTTGATCATCAAAATGGAGGGAAAAGATGGAGCAAAGCAGAAAGAAATCACAACATATGGTCTAAAAAAGCCAATCAGCAGTGGGGTTGTCTGTCTCATAATTTATCACACCAAATATCATAATAATAATAATATCAAGTTGTTAGTTACTGTCTCTTGAAGGACTTTGCTACATCTTGAGTGGTGGTACTCTCACTATCACACACACAGACACACCAGGAGTGAGCGTGGCCGCTTACCCTGTTTAGTCCATTCCTGCGGTAGCCTGGCAACGAGGACGACTTGGCAATGTATGAGTCTGCAGGAACAAGTATAAACACATCACCACAAACAAACACGGGAATCATGCAAAATGATACAAACACACTGAATTTATGAATATGAGTGCAGCATCGCTTGATACTGACAGCTGGTGAAGGATT
Source organism: Liparis tanakae (assembly GCA_036178185.1). Classification (NCBI taxonomy): domain Eukaryota; kingdom Metazoa; phylum Chordata; class Actinopteri; order Perciformes; family Liparidae; genus Liparis; species Liparis tanakae. The sequence goes on along the minus strand of CM070088.1, from coordinate 7,318,681 downwards.
AGAAAGAGGTGTCTGACATCTTTGTCAGACAATTCTGTGAGAACGTCACAATGGGGTCACACCATTATTATTATTATTATTATTATTATTATTATTATTATTATATTACATATTACATATTATCCCATTTGGTTCAAGAATTTAATGAAACAAATAATTAAAATAAATAAATAATAATAATAATAATAATAATAATAATAATAAATAAATAAATCATAAATAATAAATACTGTTGCTGTGTCGTAAACCTCAAGCCTCCCACTGCCTCTCCATCACCCACCTGACAGACTCCGGAAGACAAAATATGACTCTGATCACACACAGATTGACATTTCAGTCAACAACTTTATGAAATACAAATAAATACTGCAGTACATCTACCTTCACTTTCACAAACATATGTGTATTGCTGCTTCCCATCATCATTTTACATTTTTTTTATGAACACCGTCCGCAACATTACATCAAAGTAAAATCTTAAAGCCTGGCCACACCTCTGTTGTAACCATTGGTAACCACCAGCATCCATTGGCTGTCCCTTCCGTTTGTGCTGCACGTCTTCAGCTGAAGCAGCAGAGGGCAGTGGAGTCACACAGATCCCCTCAACTTCTTCTTCAGTCTCCCACTCATCCTCCCTATCCATCTGTTTTTTTTGCTTTTCACTTCCCTACCCTCCCTCGCTTTTGCCTTCTCGCTCTGCCAACTTTATCTTCTTCCATCCCTCTGTTTCTTGTTCACTCTGTTGTTGAAGGAAATTAAATTACACAGCAATGTCAAAGAGCTTGGACAAAACGCCGCGATCGAGTAGAACGCTGGCTGACGTGCACAGCAGGATTGAGACGCTGCACTGTAATGACTTTTCTCATCGACAACCCTCTCTTTCTCAAGTAAGAAATAAGTCTCATAGATTAGTCATCTGGTGTGTCTGGTTGTTTCATCAAAGTGGGCCCTGAGCATCTCGCTCTGTATTCTTGTTGTTCTTAGTTTGTACTCTAGGTTGAAATGCACTTATTGTAAGTCGCTTTGGATAAAAGCGTCTGCTAAATGACATGTGATGTAATGTAATGTAATTGATCATTCATCATATATAGTAGTGAGCTATAATCTCTGCTGCCACCTTTATGGTTTTGGTTTATGTTGCACATGTATCTATTATTCTATTATAATGGCATGCTTTTACCCTTATATATAAGTGTGCATGCACAAAAATGCCAAGTTGGGTTGTTATTGGGTTCAAATCCATGCAACAGCGATACAATAGAGTGTTAGGGGGGTCCTGATGGACCACTCACCGCTGTCTGCACTGCAGACGGACTTGGGAGCTGAGGACAGAGTGACAGAGGAGGGAGAAAGCACACGGAACAGTACATTAATGTCATCACAATACATCTTGGACATCCTTTATCTTGAGTCCAAAAACTCTGTATTCATCAAGTTCATGGCACATGGTGTGTGTTCGATGAGCTTCATCGGCAGTTTCCTCACCACTGTAACTGAAAGTTTGGATAACCTAAAACTGTATTTAAGAAACCCATCATGTGTGTGTGTTTGTGCAAATGGATACGTGCGTATATATGTGTCTGTGTGATTATGTAAACAAGTGTGTAGTGTAGGGCTCAGGAACCTTTTTGACTGGCAGAGCCATACAAGCTAAATATTTCTAAATATATTTCATCGAGAGCCATATAGTATTTTTAATGTGTACTACATTTAATATGTCTTGCTGTTAATGTGACTTCTGGTGATGCTACGGGGGTGCAGGTGACTTTTCTTTGCTCCGCAGACGTTTAGTTTAATACAAGAACAAAGACGTCTTTAACAAAAGGACCGTATATTACTTCTGCTGTAATCTGGCTCGATAGATAAAATTACAGGGGGGCGGGCGGAGATTTTCTTTTTAGGTTCCCGACCCCTGTGTGTGAGTTTAAGTGGAGCTCATAAACCTGTCAGATAGTAAAAGTATGAGGACAAACAGTGAACTGAAATGAGAGAGTTAGTCTTCAGTGGAGGGGAAATAAAGAAGGCCGGCTGTTCTGGGACATCTATAAAACATCGGCTGTGTGACGATACGCCCGGGACAGCGTCGACATGCAGACAAATCTCCATCACGACCTACACATCTTATAACATATGAAGCAGTCAGTGACCACAAACCCTTTTAATGAGAATATAATTATATATATATGTATACTTCCTGAATTTTGTCGCCCCCACCCAAACATTTTTTCTTTCTTTTTCTTTCTCTCTTAAGCAACTAATTGATTAATCAAATAATATTTTTAGCTGAACTTTGGTATTTTTGGGTAGGGGGGGGGGGGGGGGGTCCTCCGCTCTGACTAGGTCAGTAATCAGGCCCTATAATGATAGTAATAACACATATGCATTGTCATCATATGGTTAAAGTCATTCATGAACCAACTTCCCACATTATAACTTCTATATGATACCTGCCATAAATATCATGTTACCAGAATTCGATACAATACCATAAAAACAACATGATACCATAAATACGATACTGGTGTATTTATCTATAAAAGTAATAAAAAAACCATCTGTATGCTTCACTATTTACCAACTTTTTAAAAACTTAACAAATGGCAGTAATATTAGTATAAGCCTACAGCAAGATATTAAGAAAACTACATGGTGCCATCATAGCATTGATTATACACTAAGTGGCCTTTTATCTGACTAGAAGATACACAGTTCATCAGTATGAGCAGCTGTAGAGATAGATAACGTTACTAACTGTCTGCATTGGAGACAAAGTACTTAAACATTTCCCTTCTGGAATCATCTTTTCTTTTCTTTTAAAGCCGAAGACTTTAAGTCTCCACCCCCCCCCCCCCCCACCCCACCCACCCCAAAACAAAAACTCTTTGGATCTACACGATTCACGTGGATGACCTATTTTGATTTAAAAACGGCGAATTTCAACGAAAGGTGAAAAGTTTGCAGGTATGTAGTTAGCATAACAACAAAGTATAGATATTTCAAAAGCCGGTTGTAGTCATAAACCAAAGGACAAATTGAAATGTGGTGATGGTGGCGATGGATGAGAAGTCATTGCGAACCACCCAATAGTTGTTGGGAGTGAGACATATCGGTTCAAACCACATCTACGTGATGTGAGCGCTTGAGGAAACGTCAGGCTGTAGGATTCAGGGACAAACAGACGTAGGTTTTAAATGTATTGGCAATTCATCGTCGTTGAGACAATTCATCGTCAGACTGACGCTGCCAACGACGGAATGAAGCAACATCCGTCAGCCGGTCAATTATTTAGTGGGAGTTCATGTGGCTTCTATCAAACAGTAGACGTCCCATTTTGGAATTAACCTCCTCTGAAGAATAGATGAGCACACGTCTCAGTATTTGTCTAATCAGTATAATAACATCGGTCGATGTAAACCCACAGTGGTTACGCCGCGATGAACTCCCACGTTGTCAACGCCTCTCTCCGTCTGACCTCCCGGAGCACAGAGCTAATCTCCCCCTCTCTCCGCCGCTCTCTGACCCTGATTTACCTCCTCGGCTCCATGTCATACATCTTCTCTGAACAGCTCCAAATTGCTTTAGCTCCTCACTCCCTCTCTCTTTCGAATTTAATTCACTCTCTATCTCGCTCAATCTCTCTCAGGCTCTCCTGTTATTACGCCCTCTCTTTTATTCCAATTTGACCAAAACACTGTCTTTCTTTCTTTCTTTCTTTCTTTCTCCCAGTCGCTCCATCTTTGTCTCGATCTTACTCGTGCTGAATGCAATGAGGAATGGGATCAATGGGAGAGTTATTACGGGGACACTCCCCCACTACAGCTCGCTCAGCATCACAATAAGACACACATTTATCCTCCTCTTAAGGTGACTCGATTCATTTCCTAACCTGTAACCTTCACCACAGCAGCCACATCATCATCATCATCATCATCATCATCATCATCATCATCATCATCATCATCATCATCATCATCATCATCATCATCATCATCATCATCATCATCATCATCATCATCATCATCATCATCATCATCACACAAACTGAAACCTGATCCTATGTCAGCCATGAGCCACATTCTTGACCCTAACGCAATCTTAAGGGACAAAGTCCATGCTTTACAGATAACGGATACATTATGCTTGTAAAAAACACTTTTTTTATCCCGTCAGTCGGCCCGCCACTTTGGTCCAAACTGAAATTTCTCAACATCTATATTTATGTTGCATGAATGTTGTAAAGTCATTTTTTGATCGTCTGACTCGCCAGGACGTCATGTAAATTGTAATTATGGTAACTCTTAATAAAAGCTGCAGCCTATAAGTGTTAGTTTCACATGAGTAAACACTTAATTAATTAATTTAGAAAGCGGTGTTCCACACTTTATAAAAAATGTATTCAAAATGTGTAAATGAAGTATTATATAATGCTTCATAGCGTGCAGTTATTATAAAGGGTTACCGTTTATGTTTGTCTCTGTAATATTTAGTCATGTTAGAGGCAGCAGTGGCCGAGAGAAGTCTCTCTCTGGTCCAATAACTCGCTATATATATATATATATATATATATATATATATATATATATATTATATGACATTATTTGTAATGACTTTGGTGATCCGTTTACTTTTCATTTACTGCCATCAATAGATGAATGGTCAACTTTGGGAGTACTTTAGTTTGTGAACAAATAAATAAAAAATAAATGTTGTTCATCCGCCTCAGTTATATTCAACTTTGTATTTAGTGCTAATTCACAAACGACCAAGAAACTATCACGCACAGTGAAGTAAAGTTTGCCTCATGTAGTAAATGGAGTAAATCTACCAACCCTTACTGGCAGATTTAGGAAATCCAAAAAAAAGACCCCCCCCCCCCCACACACACACACACACAGCCACAGACTTACAGCCGTTGATGGAGCTGTATCCCAGGTTGTTCAGCGCCTCCCTGCTGCTACAGCGGGAACTGCGTCTGCTCCCCCACTGGTCATTGTCGTGACAAGCTGACCGCGCTTTCATCTCCTCCTTCAGGATCATCCTGCCAATTCCCTGTGGGGAGGGAGGGAAGGAGGGTGGGAAGGAGGGATAGAATGATGGGTTAAATAAAGGGGCCAGAAAAGAAGGCGGGCAAACGGACAGATAGAAGGAGCAATACAAGTTGAGCGGGATGGATGCAGAGGTCGATAGACGGTGGCGGAACAAGGCAGAAGGAGACAAGGAAAAGTGATGGTTGATGTCTGGACAGATGGATGGATGATTATGAAATGCTAGAAGGAGAGAGGAGCATCCTTCTGTATTATGGTGGGGTTGGAAAGAAGCATTTAATTAACTAGCTCATTAAATATTAACAAACACATTTCAAATATAAAAAAAGAGAGACGCAGGGGATTGTCTTCCTTTCTCACCTTGTTTATGTTGTGATTCCATCCATCTTCCTCTCCTCCGGACGAAAACCTCCTCACTCGGGAGACTAGAGAGAGAGAGATTGAGGAAAGGAAAGGAAGAGAGGGATGGGAAGTGTAAATATGTGTTTCTAGGCATGGGTTGGTGCCAAAGTGTGTGTGTTTCAGAAGGAGAGGCAGCAGCACCTTTAGGAGAGCCGGTGTACGGGTAGTAGTTGGAGTCGGGGTGGTACATGCTGTTACAGTTGGAGGTGGAAAGGCCACTGGAATGGAGGAGGTTCTCATTGGTCTTACTCTTATTGGCTGTTGGCGAGGCGGACGTGTCTGAGGGAGAGACGATGAGAGAAGAAGAGAGAGAGAAGTTGCTGAATTCCTCAACACAATTTTCGATTAAAAAAAAACTTTTTACCAGAAGCATTCCTAGTCTGATTCACATTTTTTTAAATAACAAGAGAAGAGTCAACCATGGGGCAAGAATTGTAAAACATGTTTTGCTTCAACTAAAAATAATTGGTTTGTTTGTTTGTTTGTTTACTGATCGTCTCTAAGTAGCGTAGTTACTTACAGAGAGGGGAGGGCTCAGCAGGGGGGAGGAAGGGAGGAGGAGGAGGCATCAAAAGCAAGGGAAACGGAAAAGAAGGTCAGCGAAGATGTGATTGGATATAATGCACAAGCAAAGTTATCAAGGGTGTTGATTTCCTCGTAAGGATGAAAGGACGCCATATCTTTGAGAACATCGTTGAAGGGCTTCTGTGGCTTTTGTTAGACAGCGAACAGCGAACAGAGAACACGGGTGACATATAACAAAGGTCATCTTTTAGATTGATGCTATGTATGCATGTGTCTTTTAGTCTTTGGACCAAAACAAGGAAGCAATCGTCCCCTATTTGTTCTTTTCTGAGGTCATTTCTAAAAAAAAAATTAGAAATATGTTTTTAACATAGACAAATGCATTCATCCATTTTTCAGGATCAGATGCCGAGGCAGCTTCCTCCACCTCAATCCTGTTCATATTGTTATATCTAAAACAGATATGTAATCCTCTGTAATCACTTGCTTTTCACAAACTCTCTCCATCTTTCACTTGTTTTGCAGTCTGGTAATGTAACCCGACGCCTCCTCGAGTCGCTCTAAAACGTTTGTTTTTGAGCTGCAGCGAGTTTTGACTGTGCCATACATCACGCTACTAAATATACAACATAAATACCCGATTATGGAACTTTGCCTTGAAATGAAAACTGCTCCACAAAAAAGATTCGTAGGGTAAATTATAATTCTCCCCCCACACAGCCCAGATTGTCTGTCAGCACTTTGCAGCTCAGCGTAAATCATCCAGAGGTGATTGTGAGGAACTGTATGTCTTTAGGAGCCGCCACCTGAGCGCTGATGGATCGCCTACACACTCACGGCATTTGGCACTGCTTCTCAATTTCACTTCCCCTTTTTTATCATCTATTGAATACGTGATAGAGCCTCTAATGTGGTGGGGACAACTACCCAACATCTCAACTGGAGTTTAATTACCTTCGCATTGAAAATGTGGAAGGTAATGTTTTGATCGCCGTGTATTTGTATGCGTGCGTGCGTGTTATTCGCATAAGTCAAAAAGTATTAAACCGAATAGCATGAAATTTGGTGGGATGATTGTTTAGTATCCGGGAACCGTTTGATTAGATTTTGGGATCGATTGGGTAAAAGCTCATGAAAGGTCAAAATCTTCTTTTTACTATAGCACGGTCCATTTTTATCCAATTGGCATGCAACTAATGCAAAAATGTTAATAATTCAATGCCCAATCGTGTGATATGCGAAGCTATGCGCTCTACCGAGTGCCCATTCTTGTTCAAGTCATGTTATTAACGAGGGACGTGATGCGTGGTTCCGACATAAATTTCCGATTCAATCCTCTTGTTTAATCAAATAAAAAAATATTTTATTTCAAGGTAACATAAAGTCGTGGATTCCTGCAATTCCTGTGTTCTTTGCAGCAGAAAAACTAAATTTCACTTTGAATATAGATCGATGACATCATAACAGACATGCTCTCCTTATCAAGGCCAGTATGGGGGCTGCTATGAAGCCTCCCAGTGATGATACTGTGGGAGTTACCTGTGGGTGTTCATGGCTTATAACTAACTATATGTAGCATTAAAAACGTCCATGTCTGTTGTTGTAGCCACTGGGTGGTTTCTTTGTTGCACATTTTGGAGGATGTGTTGATGTCTTTCTACTTGCAACTCCATTATCCATCCACCCTAAAATATGACAAGGTCACTCACAAATTCACTCCCCATCAGATTACCGTGTAACGCTTACTCACCTACGTACATACTCATATTTGTAACTTTTAAACAGCTGGAATGTATCGTAATTCAAACCGTCCAAAAGGCCGTTTGGAGTTTTCCTAACAGTTGGATGACCTCCTTCCTTCGATAAATGCTGACTCATTAGCTTTTGCATACAACCTCAGTACACTGTATTTAAACTCCAGCATAAAATCCAAATGTATCTAATCTTTAATTGTATAACACAGAGAAAAGCAGCAAATCACATTTGAGAAGCTGAATCTAAATGGTTTCAATCGGCTACTTAAAAGCAGACATAATATTAGAAACCCGGCGGCTGTATCGGGCTTGTGTACCTCCTGACTACTTCTCTTTGGACAACTGAATGTCGTAAGAAGCTCCAGATGTTCGGCATGTTTCTTACTGAGACGGTGTTAACTGTGACAAGCAACTGACTAACAGGTAGACTAATAAAAGCTAATAAAAGCTAATAAAAGCTATAAAAAGCACAACATTGTGAAGAATCCACTGACCTTTTCTTTTATAGATGGGGGGTTTCCTGTAGATGTTGGTTTCCTCAGAAGCTGAGAACAAAAGCAACATAATGATGATGAGTGTGGCGGGCAAAGCGAAGAGCGGGTATAGAGGAATGTGGATTTCCTGACTAAACCCGTCCCTCCAAATGAGTTGGATGCATTTACAGTCTCCTTAACCATAAAGCTGACAGCGTGGGGGACAAACTGCCACGGCGGGCGACAGTGCCGTGCATCCAGGCTGATTAATACAGATTCACAGGCGTATTACTGGAAAGAGCAGCAGATGGCACAGGAATGAAGAAGAGGGAGGAGAGCGGTTGAAGGGTGGATAGAGGGCTGGATGGAGAGGCAGAGGAAAACAGGGAGAAACCTAGAAATGAACGGAGCATGTGGTACCGTGTGGCTCCGGTTGGTGGATTATTCTGTATAATCACTCAGTTATTTATTTTTAAAATATACTTTATTAGAGAATGTGCACAATATAGCGACAGGGATCAGCGAACGAGTATCTTTTTTTCTTTTTTTTTAAACAATTGAAAATAAGGAAAAAGAATGACGTATAACGTAATTATGAGTAGTGCAAAAGCAATACACATTACAGTGAATAAAAAAAGAATTGGTGTCAGCAGCTGCAATTAAACAACTAGCATGACAAAAAAAAACATTTAAACATATTTCCAAGCTCTGCACAGTGTGCCATTAAATCTGCTAAAGTTAGAGGTCCAACTCCCAACGGGATGTCCATGCTAAATTTGTAAACGCTTGTGATGCTGTGAGGCACTTTGTATAAAAGCATCTACCAAACACATTTTGTTCCAAGTTGAAAAGCATAAAGAGAGGGATGTTGCTGGGGTTGGCGGGGAATAACAGACTCAGAAAAAAACAGAGGGAACATGCAGTGAGAGGAAAGGATGGAGGGAAAGTGAATGTACGGCTTGCAGTGAAAGGTGAAGGCCTTTTCAAAGGAAGGAACAAAGACAGTAAAACATCCAGGGAGGAGAGAGGCCTTCACTTGATGAAACGGAGGGTTGATGAAGTGTTTAAATCAAATGGACTGGTTAGTTACATTAAAGCACTCGTACGGTGAGATAAATCAGACGGACTCCCCGCGGGAGAACAATGAAATATGAATAACTGCTGCGATTTCTACAGGCGGATGACTTCACTCTGCTGAGATGGTGTGTGTGGGACATTTCTTGGGGCATGAAAAATCAAATCACAAATATTTGTAATTATTGATAAATCTTCATAAAATATAAAGTGAAAAAGAAAAAGAAAAAGAAAAAGAGATTTTCCACAGCCTCAACTTTTCTTTCTTTCTTTTAGTCCATTCAAAATCAAAATCTAAAGAAATACTAACAAATAAAAATATGTGCAAGCCACACATTCTCACAGTTGGCAGATTTGCTTAATAAATGTTGATTCATTTATTATTACATTTTTTTTGTTGACTTTTTCAACAACTAACTTCAGAATTTATAATAATACTGATTATAATGTCCTATTACCATGGTCAGGCTCACTGGGAATGATGTTGTAGGTATGTTAGGGGAACAGCTGATCTGGGGTCAGAATGTGTGTTAATGATAACTGAGTCTGGGCTCTCAGTATGAGTAAATATCAGGAGGGTGGGTTCGGTTGCGATCTGATGTGGTTATTTTCAGGTTAGCAAACAGGTCGGAGGTCAGTCAGCGTTACGGATGACGGCCTACCTGGTACATGGAAATGCTTGGGGGCTTGGAAGGTGGTGGTGGTGGGTGTGGTACACCTGGGCTCAGGCTGACTGTAATAGGGTGAACTCCTGCCACTCTCATTGCCTATAGCCAGCGCAGCCAATCACAGTGAGGGAAACCAAAGCATGAGCAACAGAATGGCCCCCGCCCCCCACAGACAGACAGACAGACAAACAGGTAACACGGAGAAGTACATGGATGAGTCTTTTTGTGTCAGGGGTGCTGCTGGAACGGGACATGACACCCCCTGTTGCATCCACTCAAAGAGCTAGTCGGCAGTTAGGGACCTCGTACTTTCTGTGTGTGTGTGTGTGTGTGTGTGTGTGTGTGTGTGTGTGTGTGTGTCTCTGCTTGAGTGGGCACATTACCGGGGAGGTAACAATGCATCGGGGACCCTCCGTGGCGACTGTGTGCAGGGGACTCAGTGAAAGCAGAGCTGGAGGAACGCCGCGTTCTCCCCTCCAAACCGTCCAAGAGATCCTGGATATCAAAAAAGAGAAACAGAGAGAGTCCATCGGAGAGAGTGAGCTTTCATTTAGTAAATGCAGCACAGGATCAAGGACAGACACAAGGATCCTTTCAAAACACCATTTTAATCATGTTGAGAGCAGTTTAATATTGTGTAATTACATAGTAAGTAAGTAAGTTGGAAAAGTTTATTTATATTGCCCATATCACAGACAAAGTCTCACAAAGTGCAGTACAGTAGTCAAATAAAAGATGTCAACACATTTCAACAGTTAAAATAGCAAATTACGATACACATTAAAATATGATGCAATAAAATAAATAAACAGAGAAGATACAAAGCAGGACATAGAATATTTAAATGAAACAAATGGCAGTGCAAACAGGTATGTTTTGAGATGGAGTTTAAATGATGCTATTGTACACACGCACATGTAATAGTTAGACATTGACATTACACTCAGTCACGTGTTTGCCAACAGTTGGAGGAGAAGAGCGATTCCCCTCTTTTCTGTTTGATATACATGGAGCTGGAGCAGCTGGTTAGCTAAGCGGAGCATAAAGAATGGAAACAGACGGAAACCTCTCCCAAGTCTGCGAGATTGTGTATAACATGTATCTAATCTACACAACGACAGAAATGTGTACAATTGTTTGATGGGGAATGTATTCCCAATGTGGAGCTAAAAGCGTGTCGGTGGCTCTGTGGCTGAAGGCTTCCAACAGATAGAGCTGTGGATGATAAACTGTATTTAACCTCGTGTTCGGTCTTTTGGGGCGGATCCCTGCTGCAGATAGTTGAACCCTCAAAATGAACGTTACCATCTTTACCGTTCCTAAATCGGCTTTAAACACTACATAACGATTGTACCTTAGAATAACAGCTTGAAAAAGATTGTGCCGCTACAATGACTTTTAATATGGCGATTTGCGCCTCCGCCACTGCCATCGGGGGTCTGTGGGCTAAATACCCGACTATGTAAGATTTTGTAGCCGCCCGGTCGCAGATGACCTGCTTTCTGGCAGTGATTACATAATGTCACATAGTGCCAGTCCACGCTCGCAGGTGACTTTTTATTTGCTCCGCTACGCGACGCGTAGAGACAGAGTGACATGCTGCTGTGGAGACGATCAACAACAGACGTTTAGTTTAATAAAAGAACAAAGACGTCTTTAAGAAAGGGAGCTGACATTACTGCTGCTGTCATCTGAAGGATAGAGAAAATTACAGAGTTGCGTGCAGGGATTTTTTATTTTTTCTACTCAAACTCAAAAGAGCCATATGCGTCACCAGAAGAGCCATATATTGCTCGAGAGCCAGAGGTTCACGACACCTGATCTGTCGTATTTACGACACTGAAGTAAACGTTAAATACCTGAAGGGGGCGCTACATGGGAAAAACTACATAGTGGGGCTTTAATATACCTCCAAGTACTTGATTCCAAGTACAACTATTACCATAAGCAAACCTCTGGAATTAAATAGTCGGATGGAGTACTTACATGAGAGTATGGTGATATGGAGCCCAATGACTGGATGAGAAGAAAAATATATATTTCTTATTATTATGACAACAAAAGTGATCAGTTTACTGCCATTAAATAGTTTGTCATAACAGACTCAGACCAGCCCACTGTAACTTTCATTATTGATGTATGTGTGTATGCGTGTGTGTATGTGTGTGCATGTGTGTGTCTGTGTGTGTCTGTGTGTGTCTGTGTGTGTCTGTGTGTGTCTGTGTGAGTGTGTGTGAGTGTGTGTGTGTGTGTTTGTGTGTATGTGTGTGCATGTGTGTGTCTGTGTGTGTCTGTGTGTGTCTGTGTGTGTCTGTGTGAGTGTGTGTGAGTGTGTGTGTGTGTGTTTGTGTGTATGTGTGTGCATGTGTGTGTCTGTGTGAGTGTGTGTGAGTGTGTGTGTGTGTGTTTGTGTGTATGTGTGTGCATGTGTGTGTCTGTGTGTGTCTGTGTGTGTCTGTGTGTGTCTGTGTGAGTGTGTGTGATTGTGTGTCTGTGTATGTATACCTGTCCGCAGCTGTATCGCTCCAGAGTGTCATCTGAGAGGTGTGTGTGTGCATGGTCGCTCTGATAAGGGATGATGTCAGGCCTCTGGATGTCGTATATGGCTTTGACCCTGGGCAGAGCTGCAAGCTGCTTATAGTCCAAAACATCAGCTTTAGACTGGAAGAGAGAGAGAGAGAGAGAGAGAGAGAGAGAGAGAGAGAGAGAGAGAAGAGGAAATGTAAAACTGTATTGAAAAAAGCGTGTGTGCATACAAAGAGACGCACAGGTAGAGGAAGCAAAATGGACAAACATAAATTACAGAGAGGTGTGATGATAAACGTAAACAGACAGTTGGTAGAGCTACACAAACACATAAACATAGAGCAGACTGACGGGTGGGACAGTCACATCAACATAAAAGGTTCTGGAGTGACGGATGCTTGAAGGTGCTGCAGACAGCCTCGTCTTAGGGCTCACGCGGGGACGGGGGGGGGACCGATAGCACACCAGGAAGAGCTTTCAGGGACTCGTTGTGCGTCCGTCGCCGTCGGTTACATTTTGATTGAAAGATGTGACAGCGGAGGGCGCCAGCGTAGCCGTGTTAGCATAACCATGGCGACTTACACAGATGAGCCGGTGAGGGGAGCCGAGGAGCGGAGAGGAGCCCGGGGGGGAAATGGACGCCGTCTCAGAAGTGCGTCTCAGCTGGTAGGACAGATGTAAGAGTCAGAGCACGCCTGAGGTCAAAGTAGAGTTAGCTCAACCACAGCCGTAAAGATATACAACAACAACAACAACAACATTACCCCTAAGTATTTAAGTTCAGGCGAGTCTTTCCGATGTAAAATCCTGCACACACACACACACACACACACACACACACACACACACACACACACACACACACACACACACACACACACAGTACAGTTCCTATTGTTACAGGTGGCTGCAGCTATCTGACAGACTCCCCAACAGGTGCAGATCACTCAAGCACCAATCATGTAGGAGGATCCAGGCATTAGATAGATTTTATAAAAGTTCTACCGTACGGCTTGATTTAAACTGAAAAACCTCAACGTATTGAGTATTATTTGTCATACAAAGGGTGAGGCCTACTAGTTAAGACGTCCAACAGAGCCGGTGACTCCAGTGTGAGGCCTGATAACCTACGATCTTTAGCTTTGAGTTTAGCATATTCCTCTTTATGTGTAAATAACAAAGGAGATAACCGTTGAGCTTGTTTGGTAAGGATAAGTCCGAATGTAGTAAATATGAGAAAATAGGTGACCAAATCCAAAAAGCTAGATACCAAACAATAGTGTATTCATGTGGAGAGCCTAGTATTAGTTTGTTTCTTAAAATGCAAAAAAAATTGAACCAAGCATCAAACATTTCAGGGACAGAGAGAAACTGAAATAGAGAAGAATGGCGGGGGGGGGGGGGGGGGGGGGGGTTGTGGGTATTCTGAGTATCGCTCACCCTCAGTTTTCTCGCCAGCCGAGCCGCTTCTTTACACATGGGGTGCCAAACCTCTGAACCTGCACATAAACACAGACCATTTTAACTCAGTTTATTTTGTTTACTGCGTGTGGGCGGCGGCTGTACAGTTTTATGGGATGCTGTGAAGATCAGATCAGCCTCTCTCAAGTGCATCACACAGCACACAGGAGGCCGTGCAGGAGGCTGAGGAGGCAGAGTGACTGGGCTGAGGACAGAGGATGCAAGTATGCTTGTCTCAGAGAGAGAGAGAGAGAGAGAGAGAGAGAGAGAGAGAGAGACAGAGACAGAGACAGAGAGACAGAGAGAGAGAGAGAGAGAGAGACAGAGACAGAGAGAGAGAGCTTCTTTAGCCATGCTAGCAGAGTGGTTTAACCCTCCTGTGACCTTTATGACCCCATTCAATGTTTAACGTCGATGTTCTTTGGGGTCAGTTTGACCCCAGGCTGTTTTTCACTGTGTCAAACATATAAGAAATATCAACTTTTTTATATATTTAAAGGGCTATTTAGGTAGTCAACAAACAAACAAAAAGTACCTGACACTAATAATGTTCTGGAGGTTTTAATTGCTGGGGTCAAATTGACCCCGAGGGTAAAATATGTGAGTAAATGTGAAGGTAACAGGAGGGTTAAGATGGTTCAGTCCACCATTTTGTTATGGCGGGAAACATCTCAACAACTATTTTATGGACTGACATGAAATTCTGTTCAGATTGAATGTCCTACTAACTTTAGTGATCCGCTGACTTTTCCTCCACGACTTCTACATTCTCTGGTTCTGAGTGATGGAGTGATGTGTCAACAACTATCAGACAACAAATATGGATGGCAATAAAATTGGGGACACCCATTAATGACCCTTCAAGGGTAATTGTAATAGCTTTGGGGAACTTTTCTTTTTGCATTAGCATCAAGTCAAAATGTAATTTTGGACAGAGGACGACGTATATAATATTGATTAACAGGGTCATGCTTTATGGAAATGACGTTGCTGTTAAGTTTTTTAAACAGCTCTCTCTCAAATGTATTTTCTTTGCCCTTTGAGCATCACCCGCTAAATGCCATATAGTTCCATCATATTCAAGAGACGGCAGACATCTCTACGGCTGATACGTCCAAGATTCGGCAACTCACACCAAAACAATCCAGATGGACGAACAGCCCTGCAGCTGAGGGGATGACATGTATTTGGGATTTTTGGGTGAGTGCTAAACTAAGATTGTGATCACGGTAAACACCATACTTGCTATACGTCATAATATTAGCATTGACACTGTACACCCTGTGCATGCTCATAGGCTCAACTGAACTTGGAAAGCATTGTGCTCGAACAGTCGACTCCCGATTGTGTTGAACTAATTGAACAATAACAAGAAGAGAGAGAAAAGAAACCAGGAAGAGGAACGAATGAACGCTCTGAGATCATATTCATAATAATAAACCACTGATATCAGGATGCGAGTGCACATGGAGCTGATAGTGATAATGACAGTAATGTATCCCCTTTGAACACACACACACACACACACACTCACAGACTCTCTCTCCCTCTCGCTCTCTCTATCTCTCTCTCTCAGGCCTTGAGGCAACGCAGGAATCGAATGGACTCAGTTAGCTGATCATGACTCTAATATACAACTACTATCAACATCATGAATCTAACCTGCACACACACACACACACACACAAACACACACACACACACACACAGATATATAGAGACTACACACACACATACACCCACACACAAAATCAATAGTGTAGACAGGAACCATGCGTGGTGATTCAGTGCCCCCCCCCCCCCCCCCCCATCCCGCCCACGCTCCTCAACCCTGCTGCCGAACAGACGCAGGGCCTTGGACTTGAGGTCCTTTATCTCCTGCATGAGGAGAATCTAAACTGAGAAAAGAAATTCAATTCAAAACAGCAGGGTTGAATATCATTTCTGAGAAATATAGCTGTCTGGAATTTGTCTAAAATTATAATTAAAATGCATCTCCTGACTCCTTTTTGTTATTTTAATCTAGAATATTTTTAAATAAGTCTCAGCTATGTTTCTACTGTCTTTTACTCTTTTATTAAGTTCATGCAAAATGAGGTCAGTGGACAAAACGGGCCTCCTGATGTCGTATTCAACAGGGATGAATGCAGTCTGTGAAATCTAGGGAAGCAATATTGTCATTTATGCTTGTGTCATTTGAAATGCTCATGCCATAAAGCAGCAGATATTTAAATGGCCTCAGGAGTTTTGCTTTCTGCTGAATCATGCTGGCATGAGAAACAGCAGACACATCAGACCAATGTCACCCGCCAGATATATGTGCACCGATTACTTGCATTCTTTCAGCCTCCTGATGTCTGTTGCTCCTCTTTTCTTATACTTTATTCAGAGTAAGACAAGAGGTAAAGATGCATGAATCCAATCAGTTTCTCCTCGACTGCCTGAGACCATTAGTTTGAAAGAAAATTACCTGACAACAATTAGGAGAATCAAAGAGTCATCTTAATTCCATCTTAAAAACATGTGCTCTTATGTTTTATATTTCTAGATAATGAAAGTAAGCAAACATCAGTTTGGGCTCTTGTAACTTGATAATGACCGTGAATCATTCTTTTTTACATTTTACAATCAATTAGTGGACCAATGACACCAGCCAACACACACACACACACACACACACACACACACACACACACACACACACACACACACACACACACACACACACACCACTTCATATTCCGAACATGCATCGTGAGATTGATTGAGTGTTTGAATGCGTGTGTGCATGGATTGTGTGTGTGTGTGTGTGTGTGTGTGTGTGTGTGTGTGCGTTGTAATGCAGCGTGCCTCACGAGGGCGATTGCTCGGCCCTCCCACATGTCTGAAGTCATCAAAAGGAGTGAGTGTAACCTTGGGGCAGCTCTCCGGAGCGCAGCGCACAAACAAACACACCTGCATTCAGATTCAGACGCACAAATTGTGAAAAACATATTGCTAAGCCGATTCACAGGAATGCACGGAAAATGTACAATATGCACATTCTTAGTTGTGCGGTTGGTCATGAGCAGGTGAGCATCTGAATGTTAATGAGGAGAAACAGGAGATGTCACATGTCACATGTTAGGCTCTGCGTGGAATCTGGATTCAAGTTACTTAAAACATCTGCGTCTGGACTGTTTGCACGTTTTCATCCATTTCCCCTTATCTTAAGGACCCATGCGGGCCATTTAGGATTTTAGCGCCCATATTTTCACATGTGGACTGTTTACAAAACCATATCTCCTTCAGTACAGTATGTTCATGTGCATCTCATTTGCATTAATATCATATTTTCAAAATCATATTAAATAAACATGTTGGAATTGTATTTATGTGTAAAATGTTCCTCCAACATAAGGATGCATCAGGATGAACTGGTTGAGGTGTGATTACGATACACCTCGGCACTTCATTATCTGGACCTTTAGAAATGATATGCGGCTTTCATAAAAATATTACGGCCGACATTACGCTGCAGTTTTAAAATTGCTAATGCAAAACAGATGCTTGTCAGGCACATTTCTTCAGGGCATTCGGTTGGATATTAAGCAAAATGCATATAAAAGCCACGTTGTACCGCATTGTCAAGAAGGTTTGCCAGTTCCTCCTGTCAACCTCAACGAATGAGCTAATGAGCTTATTAACTTTAATTACTGTTATCTCATCTGTAAAAACAGAAGATCCTGGATGATTCAATCCAAACCTCCGGGGGAAGTCGGTTTCATTCAGATTAATTCTGTCTGGCGCGACGCAGAGTAATGGACACAGCAGGAGAAGGTGGAGCGGTAATTGACTCCAACCTTTGTGTACAAAGAACACATCAGCTGGGGGAGAGGGTGTGTATGTGTGTGTCTTTACCACCCAGCGTGGTAAAGAGTGGTGTGTGTGTGTGTGTGTGTGTGAGATCAATAAGCTATATAACGGTGCTTTGTTAAAAGCACCCACTTATCAAGTGGCCTTATATTCTACAGATCTCTACTCTTTGACACACACACACACATACACACACACAACATCCGGATACGTTTAGGGTTCATCTAAATCACTGTATATACCTGTTTATAGACAGGAACCCGTTTATATCACGACACCAACCATCTATTCTATTGGTTTTACATGTATTGGTCGTCCACTCTCCCCTCGTCTCCTTCCCTCCTTCACCTGTGAGGTACATTTCTTCTCCTTCCATGAACATCATGTGACAGCGGGCACACCTGGCACAGCTGGGGTGGTATCGCTTGCCTCCAGCCTAGGGGAAGAAGAACAGGAAAGGGAAGTGAAATCGAGAGGAAATAAATAAGGCGGAGAGAGACGACGGCGACGGGCGACACAAATTAGCAAACCAGAACAAAGTGGTGATGAGAAATGGAGAAAGAGAACGAGGAATGACGACAGAGGAGAGGCGCGATAGGAGATAGGAATGAAAAGGGGGCAGAGGAGATGGGAGAGTGATGCTTTGTTGGTTCTGCAAAGCTGCTTCGTCATCAGTCAACACTTCAGTCATTTAAAGAGGGACAGCTGCGTTTTTTCGCAGCTTTTTATAGACGGACACACACACACACACACACACACACACGCACACACACACGTACTGGCACCCACACTTTCCTCCACAAAGACACATCCAGTCAGAAGATGCGCTCTCCCTCTTGTTCCCATCTGTCTCTGCACACACATCCTCCCATGCAGCGGTGCTCTCACCTCCAGCACTCTGCCGCTGATGTAGCCGCTGCAGCTGTCACAGCGGATCCCAAACTGGGCGTGGTAGTCCGTCTCACAGTAAGGCGTCCCGTCCCTGACAACAACAAAGTCCACTCAATATTCATCCTGCAACTTTTTGATGCAAGATTCAGCTCGTGAAACAAAGATTGTTCATTGTGACATCCGAGTGATGCTTTTTTTTTTAAAGCAGATGGAATGATTGTCCTTTTTATTTTGTTTTACAAATAAATAATGGATATACACTACAGTTCGAAAGTTAGAGGTCACCCAGATAATTTGGTTTCACACTTTTATTTATCAAATGAATTCAAAATTAATCTTAAATCTAGTCAAGGCATTGACGAGATTATAAATAATGATATATAATAATATAGTAAATATTAATGTAGTTCTTCTTGTGGCTCAAAGGAAGGCCAGTTTTATAGCTTCTCTCAGCAGCACAACTGTTTTCAGCTGCGCTCACATAAAAAGGGTTTTCGAGGGTTTTCTACCCCTCTGTTAGTCTTGTAAGGCGATAACACAATGTACCATTAGAACACTGGAGATGGGCCTCTACACACCTCTGAAGAGACTTCATTACACACCAGAGAATAATCATGTACTTCATTAACTATGTAGAGAGAGTATTTATAATTCATTTAATGTTATCTTCATTGAATAAAGGTGCTTTGATAAATAAGGACATTTCTACGTGAGCCCAAACTTTTGAACGGTTGTGTACAAAAAATCCTACTTTTCCATAACTTGCCACAATAAGTGCTCCTATAGCGCTCCTAAAGCACACACGTGGTCGCAGTGGGAAGCTCCAGGTATGAAGGGAAGATATTGGGTTTGGGCTCAAACCGTGCACGCGGGCCACCTACTTGCTGATGTACTCTCCAGTGAGCGCACAGCCGCACGTTCGGCATTTAAAGCAACTGACGTGCCACTGCCGCTCCAGAGCCAGCAGAGACTGGCCCTGCTTGATCTCCTCGCCGCAGCCCGAGCAGTCTGGAGGAGGGAGAGGAGGGTCAGGAAACGAGGCAAACCGACACCAACAGAAGATCAGAGCAGCTTCAAACGTGTTCGACCTGCCACTCGGTCCTCGTCTCTCTCTGCTCTGCCGCACTCTCATCCCTCCTCTCCTCCTCCTTCCCCTCTCCTCTTCATCCCTCTTTGCTAAAGTCACACTGGCGTTGCCAGATGGAGCTACAAGAACCAGGCTACATGACGACCTGGAGCAGCAGGACACCCTCTGTGTGTGTGTGTGTGTGTGTGTGTGTGTGTGTGTGTGTGTGTGTCTCAGATGTGGCTCTGTTTGGCGGTGTCCAGCAGGTGGACAGTGGACCTCTTCAGGTTTTATTTTTTAATCCGTAGGGGAATAAACGGTTTTACGTGCTATAGGTGGATTAGTTATGGAGGTAATTCCATTTAGATATCGGTAGGCGACATAAAATGATGGCCACAGAGGATCTGTGCTACTAAACGATCAACAGATCTGCATTATTTGGAGGTAATTGCACAGCAAAGGTGTGTTTAGTTTATTGGTGCTACTGTGTCGACAAATTTCCCCTTGGAGATTAATAAAGTATATTTCTATTCTATTCTATTCTAGCAGATTTATTCTGTCGCGCTGCTATTAGAGACGAAAACAAACAATGACTTGTCCGTGTAGCTAGAGACAGATTATTATGAACAGATGAGGCATTGGTTGACCTGTCCCTTCATTACCATTACATGAGCACTGGAGTTTGTTTTCACCTTCTTGCTGGTTTAAATACTCACTATAGCTCTTATTACTGTGTATTAAGGTACCCGAAGGTGCCAGAGTCTCCAACAAATGCAAATATTTACTCCATGTCTGATAAATACTGTAGTACACGTGGCGTTGTAAGAACATACTTAACCTTCATAAAGAAGATGAAAACTTTATGTCTGTGAATAGTTTTGAAAATTGTTTCTTTCTCTTTCCTCCGAGAAAGAAGACTCTGATTTGAATTGCCAATGCCACAAATACAATTCACCTCCGCAATACCTTTTAATTATTTTAATATATTTCTCATGGCACACTTATACATGCACACACACACTCTGCGGGTGTTTGTATGGGAATGTGGATCCTTCAGATCTGGACTCGGTCTCGCTCTGCCTCGGCCTTGACTTATTCCCCTCCCTTCAGAGTCTTGATTTTTTTAATCTTTTGTGCTACCTACTGTACTACAAAATCATCTTTTATAAATAACTTCATGCATTGTTTTTGTATAACTGCACAGCTTGTCAAGAATTTTCCTTCGTAGCGTGTATTAAACATTCTGAATGAACATCACATGTAGGGGGAGGTTTGAATGTGTGTGTTGTTTTCTTACAGCTTGGTCCATGGACCTTGATGGCCTTGTCACTTTTCAGAGTGTGTGAGCACTGCTGACACACACACTTCTTCCCGCAGAAGGTCACCCTGTCTCCAATTGGGAACGGACTCCTAAAAACACACACGTACACACAAACAAAAACACACATACACACACACACACACGCACACACACACACCGTTTCAGTGAAGATATGCAGATATGGTGTTGCAGACGCTCTTCTTGGGTCAGTTCACCCAGAACACAAAATAACATTTCAACTCCTCCCCCCTCGTGGTGCAGTATCCGTCTGTGCAGATGGTAACAACATTTTGGTTTGCAGATATTTTGGGAAACGCAACTGACAGTAGTTTCCTCGCACAATGGATTCAAATGGCACGGCAGCTGTGGTTTTAGCACTGAAAGAAACAGATGTATTTATGTTTTTGCTCTTCTTTATTCAGAATTAGCAAGAAAATCGTACTCCCACATAACTTACATTGTTTCTCAAATTCCCCACTGACAATAAATCTTTTTGCAACAGTTCAGCAGCTGTCCTTAAAGTCAACTTTGCCAGAGTTTAGCTATCTGGAGAGGAAAAAAAACATAACAATGACGAGAGGAACTTTTTTTGATATCTGCTTAGTTTCAGGAAAATCCAGTTACACGTCAAATAGTCTGGCTGACGTCCCACACACTGGAAGTCAGAAACAATGTGAGGCTCAGCTCTATGAGACGTCGGCTCTGGTTTCATTCCTACACCCTGCACACATCAGCGTGAGAGTTCGGTCAATGCTTGGGCAAAGGTTCGTTTGAGAGACACAATTTAATGAAAAACGATGACACAGTCGTTTTCACAATGAATGAACTTCATTCAAATTTCAGTGCAGTATGTTGTTATTCAGTAGAGTGGGTGCACACACAAACACATACACACAAACACATACACATAAACACGTACACACAAACACGTACAAACAAGCACGTACACACAAACACTTACACACAAGCACGTACACGCAAACACGTACACGCAAACACGTACATGCATACACGTACACACAAACACGTACACGCAAACACATACACGCAAACACGTACACGCAAACACGTACACGCAAACACGTACACGCAAACACGTACACACAGACACGTACACACAGACACACAAACACGTACACGCAAACACGTACACACAGACACACAAACACGTACACGCAAACACGTACACGCAAACACGTACACACAGACACACAAACACGTACACGCAAACACGTACACACAGACACACAAACACGTACACGCAAACACGTACACGCAAACACGTACACGCAAACACGTACACGCAAACACGTACACACAGACACACAAACACGTACACACAAACATGTACACGCAAACACAGACACACAAACACGTACACGCAAACACGTACACGCAAACACGTACACGCAAACACGTACACGCTAACACGTACAAACACGTACACGCAAACACATACACACAAACACGTACACACAAACACGTACACACAAACACAGACACACAAACACGTACACGCAAACACGTACACGCAAACACAGACACACAAACACGTACACGCAAACACGTACACGCAAACACGTACACGCAAACACGTACACGCTAACACGTACAAACACGTACACGCAAACACATACACACAAACACGTACACAAACACGTACACACAAACACGTACACACAAACACAGACACACAAACACGTACACGCAAACACGTACACGCTAACACGTACAAACACGTACACGCAAACACATACACACAAACACGTACACACATAGACACACAACTGGGGGACCAGAACTGTCAATATCAGCAACCCTAACCCAATGATCCATTTCTACACAACACACTCACGGACAGTTGGCCTTTTATATTATATTAAATATCATATTCATATTCATATAGTCACCCTTCACTCATCAGCCACTCATCACTTTCCCACCAGCGTTGAAGTCACTGAACTGAAGCCAATAAACATCTACATAATGTATAATGAATAAAGGGAGAGAAGCCAACCCCCACAGACACAAGGAAGCGCTTCATATTATGAATATTTTAAATAATTACTTGTTTGATGTTTGAAGTCTCATCAAATACTTGCTTACACTGAAGCACATAAGGACAATAATCGGTACTCCAAAACATATTTTACGGATACTATACTTAAAAGGGCCACTCTACTAATGGTGTATGCATTTATAAGTATAGATTATATTGCCTTTGAAAGTTGTATAATCTCATTCTAATAACTAGGTGTGAGAATTGAGTGCTTTTCAGTTGTTTGTGTTTTCATCTTCGAACTTTCACAGCGTCTTTCTAGTTCACGGAAGTTAATTGTAAAAATGTCAGTCAGCTTTAAAAGTGTTATTCAGAGTTTTGTTTTGTACTTAGCTAAGCCGTACTCTCTCGAGTCACGTCTAGTTGGAAAAAGCCAAGACAGCGACGAGCGGCGGCCAGAAGGGCTCACTTGATGAGGACGTTAAGTTAAAATGATGATGTTAAGCAAAAAAGAAATATCGGAGCTCATCAGAGAGGCGCGGTTGAGGGAAGTACGACATCAACCTGCATTATGGGAGTTTTAGAGGCCAACAACTTTGATTTATTACTTGCAATCAGCTCTATCTCACTGTATTGACTGTGAAAGTAAAACATCTCCTGCACGGATCGTGCAGCATAGCTTGGCTGCACTCTGAGCAGTGATGCCCAACACAGACACGGGATTGTACTGTCATACATCAGTGCATTTTAATTGTAAAGGGCCACCTGCGGTACGCAAGAAGTCGTGAACAGACTTGCGGATTCATTAAACCGCGGTATGTGGCGCTCGGTGACAATCTCATTAATTGTTTTTTAGTTTTTTAGTAATCACAAGTTACGAAAAAAGCGGCGCCAAGAGGATCCCCGATGACTCGACACGCAGAGCTGTAAACTATGGTGCTACAATGTAGAAATATTGCATTCCAATCCTCCGCTATCAATGCCAAACCTACAAATGAATTCCCAGAGCAGGAGAAAACAATGTTTCTGAATACGAGGCCAGCGAGTGCAGAGTGTGTGTAGCGACTCTACCTGCAGATGCTGCAGACGAAGCAGTGCGGGTGGTACGTCCTCCCCAGAGCGGAGACCACCTCCCCGGTGATGTACTGGTCACAGCTGTCACACTGGGTCCCGTACAGCCGCTGGTAGTCCTCTGTGCAGATGTACTCGCCAGAGTGGTGGAAGAAACCCGAGTGCACCAGATCACAGCCGCAGACTGGACACACGGGGGGGAAAGCAGAAGAAATACAATCAATGCTTAGAAATACAAGGAGAGAACACACAGCCTTGTATGTAGCCACTGTCTGGCTGCATCCGCTATTTCATTTGTTGATTATTTTGTAGCTAATTGTGTAGATTATGTTCATTTCTTAACCATTTGGACCCTTGTCCCACAGACCCTTCACCCATAACGTCACTCATCGGGAATGCATTACAGTCTATGAGAGGGAATCCTAATGCAACAGGTATTTAAGTCTGACTTAAAGTTATATTTAAGACAAAGACTGTTAAAGTCTTTTTTTATTCACCCGCCAGCCGGGTTAGAGGGTCGTGACAGTACACATGGGGAGTATGGAGCATGTGTGTGTGGTAGTCGGGAGGGGGCGGGGCTATTAAGAGTGCAATCTGTTGTTCCTTCTGACCTTTAAAGGGTTAATACGCTAATCTGGTTTTCAGGATTAGACCAGTAACTAACTAATCCGTTCACTTTTTTTTCCCAGTGTGTTTTGTTTGTCTCCGCATTAGGTATGAAGAAAAGTGTGAACCTGGTTTTGTCAATATGTACCTGCATTCACACACAATACAGATGTTCCTATGCAGCTATTGGAGTGTGATGGATGGACGTCCAGGCCGAGGGGCACACGGCCACTGTGTTCACCTCATCCACTGACAGCATGATGTATGACTTTTATTTAGCAAAATGCAAAGTCCTTCAGCCAAATGATTGCTTCTGGTGCGGGTGTGCTGGAGGATGACGGGTCTGAGCTGAGCCGGATGGTCAGATTGTTTAAAAAGGAGCCGGACGATGACTTGCTCCAGCTACCCGGGAGGCAGGGAGCTTAGCGGTTCCTCTCATCGCTCGTGTTTTAAAGACCAGATCCTTTCATGCATGTCCTAAAACCAAATTAAATCCCTCGAGCTGTCGGCGCCACGCGTTTCCCATCCAGCTGTGCACAAGTCAACTTATCTGTTATGTCAGTGGTTCTCAAATGGGGGTCCGCGTACTCCAGGGGGTACGTGAGTTTTTTTTTTTAAATCTATTTAAAATTAGTATCCATTCAAAAATCCTTTAAAAATAGTTATTTAATAATTATTCAATAAAACACAAGTGTAAGTTCATAAACTGAATTTTATATTAAGTAGGCAATTTAATTTAATTAACCTAAAAAACCAGAGCTCCGTGGAAATTAGGACTAGGATGCAATGAATCAAGTTTAACAGTATTTAATGGCAAGGAGGATAAACGAAAGTCTAACAAATAATCAGTGTTGCTGCCTGACCAGCATCAGGACCAAAGGGACGAGTCCCCAGTACATCATGTGTTAGCTGCATATCAGCCAATCACCTACTCTCAAAGGTTAGTCAAACCCTGAACGCCTTCTCGTTGGTTCAAAGTCCCGCTAGAACAATGAGGGGTCAAATGTCATGAACCCCCGGTCAAAACGTCATTTTCGGTCAAATCGCGAAACAAGTATTTTCACAATAAAAGCCCCGTCTATTATTGTCTGAATTTAAGTCACTTTCACAATAAAAGTCCTGTCTATTATTGTCTGAATTAAAGTCACTTTCACAATAAAAGCCCTGTCTATTATTGTCTGTATTTAAGTCACTTTCACAATAAAAGTCCTGTCTATTATTGTCTGTATTTAAGTCACTTTCACAATAAAAGTCCTGTCTATTATTGTCTGAATTAAAGTCACTTTCAGAATAAAAGTCCTGTCTATTATTGTCTGAATTAAAGTCACTTTCACAATAAAAGCCCTGTCTATTATTGTCTGTATTTAAGTCACTTTCACAATAAAAGTCCTGTCTATTATTGTCTGTATTTAAGTCATTTTCACAATAAAAGCCCCGTCTATTATTGTCTGAATTTAAGTCACTTTCACAATAAAAGTCCTGTCTATTATTGTCTGAATTAAAGTCACTTTCACAATAAAAGCCCTGTCTATTATTGTCTGTATTTAAGTCACTTTCACAATAAAAGTCCTGTCTATTATTGTCTGTATTTAAGTCACTTTCACAATAAAAGTCCTGTCTATTATTGTCTGAATTAAAGTCACTTTCAGAATAAAAGTCCTGTCTATTATTGTCTATATTAAAGTCACTTTCACAATAAAAGTCCCGTCTATTATTGTCTATATTAAAGTCACTTTCACAATAAAAGCCCCGTCTATTATTGTCTGTATTTAAGTCACTTTCACAATAAAAGTCCTGTCTATTATTGTCTGAATTAAAGTCACTTTCAGAATAAAAGTCCTGTCTATTATTGTCTATATTAAAGTCACTTTCACAATAAAATTCCTGTCTATTATTGTCTATATTAAAGTCACTTTCACAATAAAAGTCCCGTCTATTATTGTCTGTATTAAAGTCACTTTCACGGGCTTCAACCGGCTCCGACCGTTCTGAAATACTTAACTAACATTCACTCCATGCACATACATAACATTACTTCTTGCCATCGACATATACATAGAGTAAACATTACCCTATGCTTCATAACACATTAACAACAATATCAATATTCTCCCTAATATTTCCTATTGCAATATCGTTCTATATGTATTAATTTAAAGCATAAGACCTCTCTGTACATGTGCAATATCAAAATAAACTATCACAACCTAACATTATATAACCTGTACTGCACAACGCCGGTCCGTGGATGCATAGAATGTAGGCCTCCAGTACGTTAGGCTTCTGAAAGGCAGCCAGCGGATTACAAATTTCTGACAGTGAGTTGAATGGCTGCGCTCTAATTAAGCTAATGGCTCTAAACCCAACGGAGTGAATGGATCTGATCTGATCCGAGCCAGTGTGTTAAGTGGCTCAGACAGAGAAAGAGACACGGTGGACAGAGACGAGCAGTCCAGCTGCTTGTGTATCCGTCTATTGGAGACACCCTGCAGTCATAAAGACAAAACACATGAGCGAGGAAGACTTCCATGAACCCGCGTTACATCCGTTAAAACGTAAACAATGCCATTATTGCCGAGAGCGCCATAACAGTACGGGCAGGTTGTTTATGTGAATAGCACCTTCCAACAACAAGACCATTAAAAGTGCTTTACAAGACACATTAAAAGGTATTATTGCAGGATATGAAAGCAGCGCAAAAAGGCTGATTAGTCTGTGTAGTCGTCTAAATGTGGCCATTTAAATTCTAAACCAGTGTTATGGTGTTCTTGCCAGAAAGACACTTCATCAGGATGGGACTCCGTCACGCCGCTCACTGTATTCAAAGTGTTTACCTGCATGATGCAGAGTACGGGGACTTTACGTCACAGATGGGATGCCTTGAACATCGACTTCATTGTTGTTACCTTCGCATTTTCAACGCGAAGGTAACAACAATGAAGTCGGTTATGTTTTGATCGCCGTGTATTTGTATGCGTGCGTGAGTGTTATTCGCCTGAGTAAAAAAGTATGAAACCGAATCGCATGTGATTTGGTGGGATGATTGGTTATTATCTGGGGACCATTTGATTAGATTTTGGGATTGATCGGGTCAAAGGTCAAGGACAAGGTCATGAAAAGGTCAAAATATTCTTCTTACTATAGCGCGGTTAATTTATATCCAATCGACATGCAACTAATGCCAACCTGTTCATAATTCAATGCCCAATCTTGTGATATGGGAAGGTATGCGCTCTACCCAGTGACCGTTCTAGTTACCTTCGCATTGAAAACGCGGATGGTAATGTTTTGATCGCCGTGTATTTGTATGCGTGCGTGTGTGCGTGCGTGTTATTTGCATAAGTCAAAAAGTATTAAACCGAATCGTATGAGTTTTGGTGGGATGATTGGTTATTATCCGGGGACCATTTGATTCGATTTTGGGCTTGATCGGGTCAAAGGTCAAGGTCATAAAAAGGTAAACATCTTCTTTTTACCATAGAGCGGTCAATTTGTATCCAATTGTCATGCAACTAAAGCCAACCTTTTTATAATTCAATGCTCAATCTTGTGATATGCGAAGGTATGCGCTCTACCGAGTGCCTGTTCTAGTTTTAAAATAGAATGATCTTCTTATTTTTGTGTTAGTTTGAAGAGGGGATACATTTTTTACACAAAAAGGAAATAAAAACTAAGCCATCGTTGTCAAACGCGGGAAGCGCTGGACGGTATTTTAGTTTTCTCCCACTGTCTTTTTTAATTGCATTCCTGTCATGACAAAGCTGCCGTCGCACAACGTTGAAACGCCTTCCTGACACTTATCGGTCCGCCTGAGACAAAAGCTGCTCACAAAACCATGTTCAACAAGGCAACATTGTTTTCTTAATATCCACTGGGAATTAAAAAAAGATGGAGCTATGTTGTTTTCAGCCAGCTGTGACACTGTGATACTTACAAACCATCATATAGATAAAAAGCCTCTTTCCCTCTACTTCCCAGAGACACACACTTAGAAAGAAGGAAGGAAGATAGCCGCGTACCTTTTATCCTTTTTCACTCTCTGCTGATAGCATTCACACATCCATCGCTGTCTAAATGGAAAGCCATTACGATGTGGAGGCAAACAGGAAAGACGGGGGGAGTTGAGGCCTGGCCGGTCTCCAGAGGGACTCTGGTATATTGGGATGTTCAGATCACAGGCCACTTTCAAAGGACTGTCACTGGGCATGTAGACTGGCTGGGCCTATTGGTGTCCATTTTAATATTCAACTCGGGTGTCATCATTTTGACATTGAAGAACAACAAATAATATTTAAAGATAAGTTTGATCTGTCTTTTATACTTGAGTTTCTATATTTCTATACTTATATACTTATCAGCATCTTTGGGACTACAGATGAAAAATAGCCTCTTCAATTTCAATCTGTCAATGTGCACTGTCCCTTATTAAATAAACCATTTAAAAAAAATACTATATATACTTATTTAACTGGTGTTTTTATTAGACAAGTGTTATTAACCATGTAGTGAGATGGCTCATGAAGGCAATGCATACCAGTCCACCCCGTTGGTTGCAATGTCTCTACTGCTGATGGACAATCTTGTGTAGACATTCACATGCACATTAGCAAAGGAGCAGTATACTAACACGATAAATAAATATGGCAAACATAATTGTGATAAATATCAGAATGTTTATATCTCCGCACTATTTAAATGTTAATTTCATCCGTCTACTGTTTTTATAATCTGTATATCCTGTATTTACGATACTTTCTGTTGCACTTCTGGTTGGATGCCAAACTGCATTTCGTTGCTCTGTACTTGTACATGTGTAATGACAATAAAGTTTAATCTAATCTAATAATTCTGATACATGTCAGGACATAGGGATTATCATTGTAAGTGTATTAGCATTGTGTTGAAAGCACAGCTTTGCTATCAGGGCTCTTTATTCAAACAACAATTAGCAAAGCTCAGCAGATTTGATGGAAAGGTTGTTTTCTTCTTCTTTAAGACAGTAAAGTAAATGGGAACCGATTTATCCCAAAATGAGTTGATATATCTAAATATTCCAACACGCACTTGCGTAAAAGTACAGAGGGGTCCCACAAAATGTGAATGATGAGCGTGAGGTCACAACCCAGAACAAAAGCATCCAACCTGTCAGGAATCACATTCAATGAGTACAACAGTGTGTCTGAGCCTAAATCATGTGGTGAAGCTTTTCATTTTGCAGATTTACAATGTGCTAATAGAAGACACAATTGCAACACAGCCTCTATGAGTATCGGCCTGCCTGCAACCCTCGATTACTCCCTCTGTCACATGACATTTGAGTCTTCCGGGGACAGTTGAGACCAATCGTCCCGTTGACACTTCAACTTGCTGACTGAAGCTTAATGTTCGAAAAAGGTCAAAGACATGTCACTCACCTCCATGACCTGTCAAGAAAAAAAAAAGAAAAAATTGACCCCGAGTGACCCCACGTGACCCCTGTTGCTCCAAACTCTGGCGGTTTTCTGTGCTACGTCAGCATCAACCGGACAGTTAAATGAAACAGTAGAGTCCTATTCACAGGAACAAGCCGCTTTCATCAATTAAAAATTGGCATCTTGGATTTAAGTGAATTCCACCTTTCCTGGTTGTTTCTGCCGGACGGTTGAAGCGCCGGCAGAAGAGGGTAACAGCATTTTTATGACCGTCTACGGCCATCAAGAGAGTCATCCAGCCTCCGCTCCGTCTCACTGTACCCATACGCAGTCTGCGGCGGGACTCGTGTAATGTATCATCAGCAGACAGAAATAACGATCAAAAGAGATTTTATGGGAAATTATTTAGGCCATTTTATGAAATGAAAGGACGGCGAAATGGCTCGTTTGTAAGCCGTCATATCGGATCAGTAAGAAGTGAATGACACCATCACTGCTGCAGTTGTCACTCAATGTGGGTTAGAAACCCCAAATAAATGATCAGTATTAATTCAAAATAAATGTATGATTCAAACATAATGTTGTGTTAGTACTCTAGAACACAAATACCTGACTATTGGCTGTTTTGCATTGCAGGTATTGCTGCAACTGAGCCATCAGTCCTACTTGTGCTTCTCAAAATTAGTGATGGCAAGAAATAGAGCTTAAATCCCAAGAAGATGAGGCCTGAATGGAAAGCAAACAGAAAAATACATTTCATGTCACAAATAATTAAAAGAAATACGAATCGATGAATAGAATTGTGTTTTCGCCGCGTCGTCCGTCTCCTCCCCTTTCATTCCCTTGACCGTCACCTTCTTCTCTCTCTGCTCCATCAGCTCCACTCATCACCAGCCTCCCGCTGCCCCTCCCATTCTTCTACATCTGTTCCCAGTGATTTGTAGCCTATTATAATTGAAGTGCTCGGGGTCTGGATGCACGCAAACAAACACAATTGGCAGAAAGTCAACAGATAATGATTTATTTGTTTACTGCCAGCGGCGCGGGTACAGGGACTCAGGGATGAAAGAAGGAGGCAACGCAAGAAGTGATTTAAAAAGAAAGGATAAACATGATGGAGAAACCATAACTCCCGGAGGCTTGATACGAGCGTCGTACCGATACCAATATCGGAAATGCCTCATTTTTAAGCAGAATCGGGTATCGGCAAATCTGTGATTTTATGGAGCTAATATCACGTTATCATTCACAAGCACAGGAACAACAACATGTGGCTATCTGATCGCCGCCATGAGAAGGAAGTGAGATGGCTCGCTCGTTATAGCTACTTCCTTCATTAGCTCTTTCATACTATTACTATTCATACTCTGTCATACTCAATAAATGTGTTTATATAACTATGTAATGTTCATTCTGGTCACATGACATCTCTTGTTTCTGTCCCTCCTGGAGAGGGATCCTCCTCTGTTGCTCTCCTGAAGGTTTCTTCCCTTTTTTCCCCTAAACGTTTTTTTTATATTTCTTAGGATCCGATTTTTTTTTCCTGATCCGATGTGAGGTCAAAGGTCAGGGATGTCTATGTGTACAGATTGTAAAGCCCTCTGAGGATTTTTTTAAATTTCTGACATTGGGCTATGTAAAATAAACTGAATTGAAATTGAATTGGAGAAAAGAAACAACAGCTTTATTATTATCATTATTACATTCGAAGAATTTTCATTAATTCCTTTCGATTTATGGGGAAAAAACAGTTTGACTAACTGTCAAACTGGATAATTCATTCTCTCTATGTATCTGTTCATAATTTACAAAGAGTGTACCTGAACCAGGCCATGCAACAGTATTCATGCGCAAGTTCAGATATCGGTATTAATATCAGGGAGGAAAGAAGAGTATGGAAACATCTCTCTACTTGGTATGCAGATGGAAGGTCTCTTCTTTGTGATATAGCATCCAGACACACAAGGAAACATACGACTGTGCACAAAAACACGTAGCAGCACACTGAGCCTCACTGCTAATGCTCACACTAAGACACACACACACACACACACACACACACACACACACACACACACAAAAGAGTGCCGCACAGCTGAGCTGATACAGCGATAAATGCTTCTCGGTTCGTCCTTGAAGTCTTTTCTGGAGAAAGAGCCATGCGTGACTCAGCATGGCTGAGCATACACTCATAAACACTGATAAAACTCAGCGCTATACGTGATGTGAAAACTTGTTTAAAACCAAAGAATCGTAAGTCTGTTTAATATTCGGTTGAGAAGGTGAAGACCCTGCAGGTGTACAATAAATCCAAATACATGGAGTGGTGCACTTCACCTTCAAGGAGGGCTAATTTTCTTCCTGAAAATGATCCAATAAAAGTCTCCGTGGATGGGACGACATGGTTCGATGCCCAGTAAGAATCAGACTATGTGGGATATTTGTCATTTCCCCCAGGAATGACTGAGTTTGCTCCTCACTGAGAGAGATGCTTTAAGGTCACGGACGATGAACGCGGGTTCATTTTGACGCCGCGGAAGAGGAGAGGGGAGGACTATTTTAGACACGGGTCGAAGACGAGCCAAGGAGAAACGGGAAAGAGACGCAAAGATGGGAGTCAAGGGAGAGATTAGGGGAAGAGGAAAGGAGAAGGCGTCATATGTGAGGAGAAAGGGAAGCAGACATCAAAGGGGATGAGGATGTGGAGGAGGAGACGGGCGGACCCAGGGGAGGTATCAAGGAGGCCATCGATCAGTCCGTCCGGCGCACGCCGCCCGCCCTGTCACCGGCCTCCCTCGTCTACTCGCATCGTCAACATGGGATGGATGTTCTTGCTCAGGCTCCTCTGCATTTGCATGAGTGTGATCAGAATGAGTGGCTTGATCAAAGAGGAGGAGGAGGAAGAGGAGGAGGAGGAGGGGGTCTAACAGTCTAACAGTCGAGCTGAGGAGTGTCCGGTAGAATCGGTACCATCATGTGCCCCGAATAAGGATTTTTTTTCGTCGTTACTTTGGAACTTTTCTCCGTCAAAGTGACGAGTTAAAAATGATTATAAATATGTGTCCACCCAGCAGGACATGGCCATAATGTTCTAAAAACTGGCTTCATTCACTTTAAAACGTGGGCAAATTTATGAAAGTGTTGCAGGTTTTATGAGAGCAGAAAGATAGTCATTCCAAAATTGCATTTTTACTTTAATGAAAGATGTAAAGATGACAAGGCGGTTGGGAAAAAATAGTGTAAGATGATAAAGTTGTCTACTCATTTTGCCACATGGATTATACCATATCATCTCTTTATCCCTTTAACACAAATAGCAGATACCCCTGGATGGAATATTTCATAAAGTATTTCTAAATTGATGTTTTAGAAAATCTATTGAGATGTAAAATTCTATACAAAAAGACAGTTTGGTATAATTTAAATCAACAATCTTCTTTAGAAATGTTCAAAGCTGGATCTGGATGGTTTTAATGTGAAGCTTGGTCTAATATCCCAAACTACTTACACTGAAATGACGATACGCACAACAACGTTACTATTTGATTGGCAGGTTTTGACCTGATGGTGGCTCTACAGGAAAAGTTAAGGAATCAATCAGGAATCGATTGATTCAACCTGAGGGAACCAGGAATATTGACATCATATTGAATGGCGATCCATCCAATAGTTGTTAGTTGAAGCCTGAACTAAAGCTAACCTGATAGTTGAATGTACACTTATTAAAATCAGGGGGAGAAAGTGTAGTTCTGAAGGATAACTCGATGCCAAGCAAACCTGAGAGCATGCCTCCTCCATCAGACACCATGCTGCCCAACAACAGGCACTCTGAAACCACACACTCATCTCTCTCACTCTGCTCATCTGCTTCCATTTCTCCTTCATCCCAAATCCCATCTCTCTGCTCTCCCCCCCCAAAAAAAAATCTTCAATCCGAAATAACCACATAAACTGGAGAATACACCATTAGCCAAACAAAGACGCGCTGTGACTGACGTTCACAGCTCCAAACGAAGCCAGACTAGAGAGCCACGGAGAGGGGGAGATGGGGGGGGGGAGGAGGAGGAGGAGAGAAGAGAACAAAATAAGACGCCTGTGTACTAAAAGCTGACAATTTGATTATTGTCCACTTCATCAGCTGATGAAGCCCATTAGCTCAAAGTCATTAAGCTTACTCTGCAAGATCAATTGTCCGTAATAATAAATACTGTAATATCAAAGGGGGGATTAGTCGAGCGTGGGTCCTCTCCTGTCAGGGATCACAGGCTTCAAATCTGTTATTTCAGCTCAAACGGTCTTTTTTAAGACTTAAAATAGAAAACCCTCTTGCGAGCATCCAGACGATGGAGCGGGCCGATCAGAGAGCAGACGGCGTGTCGGACGGCGTGTCGGACGGCGTGTCGGACGGCGCGTCCCGGCTGTGGAGGGAGGTTAGCTGGTTGGAGTCTGACTTTGGGCAAACTAGTTTGTGAAGGACCCAGGGAAACGCAAATATCCGACGAAGCAAAATCCCGGACGTTTTTGGAAACCCTGCCGGACGGGGTTTTTTTCTCAAAAAGAGGACATGTCCGGGGAAAACCGGACGTCTGGTCACTCTAGAAATACCTTCTTTTCTTTCGGACAAAATCAACATGTAAACTGGTGAGATGTGTAGACGGAGGGCCGAGCCAGCTGAGCCATTTTCCTCTGCCGCCAGTCTTTATGCTAAGCTAAGCTAATCAGCTGCTTTCGTTTTACATTTAATTTACAAACTTAACAGTGGTGTACATGTTCTCATCTAACTGTCATCTAACATAGACACAGATCTTCCTAATATGTGTAATATATACAGTGTAAATCCCATATTCCGGGATGTCAGACGACTCGAGGCCGGACCTCTCCCGGGAGGTCTGGGGTCTCCTCCCTGAGCACTTTTTAAAATAACCTATAGCTCCATTAGTTTATGTTGATGCATTTTGTTTAAAGGCACTCAAGCCCACTATTTATATATATATTTTTTTCATTGTAAATCAATTTATTTTCACTGTAAAAAGAGGAAACGGCGCAGTGCCTCAGCAGAGCCCGGCCTTGTGATATTTAGAAATAACTTGTGCACTGACGTGCAGCCGCTGGGATATTTACACCTTAAATTTTTTAAAGATCAAAGATCTCCCCCCCCCACACCATCTCCCGTTCACCGTGGAGACATCACATGTCACATGTTGGTGACACCAACGCTGAAGTCCGGTCATCAGCGTTGGTCCTGGTGAAGTCAGCTCAGTTTCTATTTCACTGAAGACATCATTGATTCAATTGTGCTGCTTCCTCCTTGTCTGAGTACTGGCACTTATTACATATGTAATTACACAAATTGGTGTGGGTGCAATCAAAATCCAAGATATATATATATATATATATATATATATATATATATATATATATATATATATATATATATATATATATATATATAAATACAATGAATAAGAGATGTTTGTATAAGGGAATCGAAGCGGATGCCAGTGTTCGTGAGGAGGCGTTAATGTGCGCTGAGTATGCAGAAGCGTGGTGGTGTGTAGGTGTGTGGCAGCTTCTTACCTTGGCAGGTGAAGCAGAGAACATGGAAGTGTGTGTTCTTGACGCGCACCACCTCCCCACGACACACCTCCCCACAACGCTCACACACGATGGGCGAGTTTCCGCGGCTGGAGAGAGGCGAGCTGCCGTTGTTGTTGTTTCCTCCGTAAAGGCCCGGCTGGTACTGAACTGAGGAAAGGATGAAAAACACGGCACAGGTCGTTATTTTGGAGACCTTTCTTCCTTCTGTCGTCCTGAACTGAATTCAAACGTCTCATCAACGCGACGGAGAAGAAGATGAACAATGGTACGGGAACGTTTGATAGCTAAACACACGCTTTAATTCATAATTTATCTGGAAACAGCTGCTCGGGTGTGTCTTGAAGATAAAGTAAATAACCCCCAAATCAAGATTCTCAAACATTCGTAGAGATCAGGGGGGGACATTTACATATTTTTAAGGGGGACATTTTTTTCCCCACTGACATAAAACAGGGGCATTTAAAAAGAAATTTGGGGCACTTTTTATACTTGTGAAATAACATTTGACCGTTGTTAAAAAATAATAAATATACTTATTTAGGCTTACATTATATGAGCAAATTTCATAAAAATGCCAATAATAAGATGATTAGGCAGTAGTCTAAAGATTCAAAGCCTTTTCTTAGATTCTTTGAACAAAAAACAACCTACAACAAAATCAGATCATCATCAATCAGTACACATCAATCATATAAAATTGTATTCTTATTTATTTGTGGTTATTTATTATTATGATTTTCTTGTGTACCTACCTAGTACATGCAGACACTACAGATAGGACACAAACAACGAACAAATAAAACGCTAATAAAGTATATACATTATAAGGGTATTTTTGGACCCCATCCTTGTGATATGAGGGGAAACATTATATTTCTTATGGTCAGTTTGACCTTTGCCCTCGTGTATTTCTCCGCAGATAGAGATGTTTTTTTGTTGTCCCTCTTAAGAGAAAAGACACTTATATGTACTGTCACGCACACAAACAAACAAACGCTATGGCAAACAATCCCAGTAAATCAATAAGACAAAAACACCCAAATACATACACACAAACACAAACACCATCACGCCATGGACTGCAGGTGTAAAGTCGATGAAGAAGGCTTAGCGGTTGACTTTGTGGCTCCAGGAAAGTGTGTGGCGCCAGAAGGTCAGCGCGACTTACAGACCTCGCTCTAAAGGAAGCGGCTTAAGAGACCGGCGGAGACCAACCAACGGACACACACACAAACTGCTGTCAGGAAATAAACAATTGATTCGCTATTAGAACTATAGCTTTACAGATTTGCATTAATATCGTACACTGTGTAGGTTTTGAGTTCTTCATCATGTCTCCGATCTATAATACAGTGGATTGTTTCTCCATTCACTTTCACTGTGTTCAGGACTTTCTTTATTTGCTCTCCAATCAGAGTCCATTCAAATGTGTGACGATGAAAATACAGCTTTGAAGATTGAATCTTGAAACATACATGCAGAACATGAGTCACACACACACAGGCACACACACACACACGCACACACACACACACACACACACACACACAATTAGAGACACAAAAGGCTAATTTATCTCTGTTATCCTTGCTATTGAAACTGGACAAATCCCTTTTAGGAAAACAAGTAATTTCTTTACCCTGAAACACACAAACACACACAGACAGGTTATGAAGAGAAAGAGAGAGAGAAAGAGGAAGAAAAAAGAGAAAGAGAGAGCAAGAAAAAAAGGAGAGAGAGAGAGAGAAGGGAAATTGGGACAACGTTTTTCCTAACAAATTGTATTACCAGTAGTGTTCTTGAGTGTGTGTGCGTGTGCGTGCGTGTATTTGTGTGTGTGTGTGTGTGTGTGTGTGCACCACAAAAGCTGGCATTCGCTCTGTAGCCAGATGGCCGCAGAAGGACTGGAACCACAGACATAGAAAGCCACCTGTGTGTTTGTGCATGTGCGTGTGTGTGTGCGTGTGCGTGTGTATGTGTGTGTGTGTGTGTGTGTGTGTGCGTGTTTGTGTGTGTGAGCGAGAAAGAGATTCTGAAAGTGTTCTTTTTTGTGTGCGTGTTGTTATTATTAGTATAGGTTTAAATGTTCTAGTTAACTATGTAATTAATGATGGTGGCAACATACTTATAGACTATACACATGTACTTTATGTACTTCAATGTGTGTGTGTGTGTGTGTGTGTGTGTGTGTGTGTGTGTTGTGCATTGTCTAAACACAAGCAGCCAGGTAGTCCTGTGCACACACAACCTCTAACCCTCGTCTACACTTTGAACATGATCTGTCACTCGTGATCCCGGACAAAAAAAATAAATAATGTTATTTGCCTACAATTCTGCACCGAGTGGCATCAAAGTAAACAACTTGACAGCAACATATTTATTCTGACCTTTGACCTGGGGGGTCTCTTAGTATGACTCAAACCACTCTGCTGAAAGGAAATCCTCTTCTTTTCTGTGGGAGATCTTCACTCGGCTGGGGGGACGTGGTCATTACTGCCTCAGTGGAGGCCCGCCGGAGCCCTTTGTAGGTTAAATACCTCCTTCAGGTGAGAGCTCTATAACTGAGTGGATGCCAGGAGGTGTGAGGACTCGCTTTGTCCACAGAACCGCTTTTGCTTTCGGAAAATAGATTTTGGGAACCAGTGGTTTCACATTAATAAAAAACATCCTGAAGTGGTTCTATGTTTAGACATCGGGACATATTAATAAGTGCCTGGCACTGTAGACCAAAGACGAGCAGCTTTGTCCTCCAGCTATCCAAGAACAGGTTTCCTGTTTCCTCTCTCCAAAATATCTGAATAGTTCTCGATACGAATAAAAAACAAGTTGGCACATTTGTTTAATGAAATGATGGATTAATTGTGTGGGTCCTGTGACAGTGGACATTTCTCCAGTGGAGGAACCCTGGGTTAAGGCACAGAACACCATCAGAATGATGAAAGTACTGATGAATGCTGTCAGACATCAATACCCAATATGAGCCTCTGTCTCTAACCTTCACTGACAGAGAGCCGGCTAATGACATGATGAAATACATCGTCAATAAGTGAGTCAGCGATCAATAACCTCATTGAAGGACTGTTTATGTCTACTTCAGGTTAAACACTCCCAGGACATTATGTTATTGATTATGCACCAACAAACATACATACAAACTCACATGGAAACACACACACACACACACACACACACACACACGCACATACACACACAGCCTACACATGTGCACCTCACCAGTACACACACACACGCACGCGCACGCACGCACACACACACACACACACACACACACACACACACACACATATATCTTACCATTTGTCGGTCCACTCATGATGAGTATGTATCTGCCCGATGAATTAAGCCTCCAGCTGCAGGAAAAAAGCTCCAGATATGACCAAGTCCTCCGGTCAACTCTGTGTCCCAGTCTGACTTAAATCTCTCTCTCTCTCTCTCTCTCTCTCTCTCTCTCTCTCTCTCTCTCTCTCTCTCTCTCTCTCTCTCTCTCTCTCTGGTGAGGGCTTTCCCTGCTCCTCCAAGCGGATTATACCTCTCCGCCCTGCGTAAGGTGCAGCCGGATGAGGAGTTAAATCGAAACTGACTGCACCTTCCCCCTCTTCCTCGCGCCTTCAGCCTCGGCCTCTCCCACCCGACCGACCCCAGCTGTCCTCTGGACCGGCGCAGAGGTGTCCATCCCTCCTTGAAAGCCAGTGCGCTCCCGCGCCCGCCCGCTCCAGTGTGGCGGCTGCGCTGCTGGGCGGAGAGTTTCTGAGGGTTTCCACCGAGCCGGAGCTCAGAGCGTCTTTCAGCCGGCAGGACGAGCTCCGTTAGCGGAGCGACAGCGCCGCGTAGCGTCCGATGTCTAAGACCACCTGCCCCATCGGAATAGATGGTCCTGTTTGGAGCTCGAACTAGTCCGGGCGCATGGCATGATATTACGCGTGTTCATTGACTAATATAGACCCTGCATGGACAATATTAACAGGCAAACAATATAACCACGATTAACTACTTCAAATGAAAAGTTAATCTCAAACCTGATACCCTAACCACGCAAAGAACATTAGAAAATGAAGGAAGCACGGGTTAAAAAAATTGAAATCAAGCAAAATGACAACATGTGTATGTTAATCTGACAATAACATATAATAGAGATAAACAAAC
Organism: Liparis tanakae; assembly: GCA_036178185.1. NCBI lineage: Eukaryota > Metazoa > Chordata > Actinopteri > Perciformes > Liparidae > Liparis > Liparis tanakae. The sequence goes on along the minus strand of CM070088.1, from coordinate 7,278,771 downwards.
GCCTGATTTAGAGAGAGCAACACAAAGTGAAGCTCCTCTGCGTTTGTTTTAATATCAGCTGGGTAGACTGTGATTGGCTGAGGTCTCCAGATTCACCAGCCAATAGCAGGAAGGAGGGGTGGGACCAGGCGCCGAGGCCCGCAGAGTGTGAGCACAGCACATAACAGCATGATTAAGACCTTTTATCACCTCCTTTACCTGTGGGGAAAGTTACAGCTACATATGTGAGGGACTCTCTATTGGGATTGTAGACGTGTTTGTAATTTGGTGTTTTGTCGGTCCTCTGTGGGATGTATGTAATACTCCTGTAATATTCCAATTAAGAAAGTGTGTCAATGGCTCTCCACCGTCACTTAATGTTGGCAAAACTGTGTTGGCCTCTTCATCAAGGTGTTTTTACCTCGTAGCTTGTCACTGTAACAACAAGCTATGAGATAAAAACCAACCCTAAATTGAATTTATATTGTGCTTTAACCCTTGTATGGTATTCATTTTTTTGTTACTCAGAAGGTGTTGTGGGTCTGCTGGACCCGCTGTATTTCTGGGCTTTTAATTCAACACAATCAAACAATTTGATGTTAAAATACTGAACAGATGTTTTCTTCATCCCAATTACGAGCAATATAAACAGCAAATATGGTTAAAAAAAGTATCCCTTTAATTTTGTTATAACACATTATGAATGTATGAATTCAACAAATATGAAAGTGCTAGTGTTTCTTTTTGTAGTTGTTGATCAAATCAAGAAAACTAATTTCAAACAAGATATGAGTGGACAATATTCCACAAATTTACAAATGAAGCAAGGTGGTTCATAACTATTGACTTTTATTCATTTGAATTTGTATTGAATTTCATTCACTCTGGGTTCAATGCCATCCAGATGACCAAGGCGTTGTACGCCGAAATGTCCAGCATGTCAAATAAAAATCCCCAATGGCCAGCGTAGGGTCCTCCTCTTGCAACTGTAGGCAGACACCAGCTTGTCCAAGTTGTCTCCTCCTTTTGAAGCATTGTAGTCCATAATTATCTCTGGTTTATGACGCTCCAGGCCACAGATTCTCCCATCCCAGTGTAGTGTACTAATTAGTACCACATTTTTGGTTTTCTTTGGCACATATGATACCAGGGATGTGTCAGCCGTGTAGACAAACTTAGACGAGTTGACATGCCTGTTCTTTGTAGGCAGAAATTGAGGTGGGACTTCAGACCTGTTTTTTCTCATCGTTCCAACCATGGTCAGTTTCCTCTTTAGGAGCTCCTGTCCCAGCTTGTACGATGTACAAAAATGGTCACATGTGATGTTATGTTCACTGACACACATACTTAGCTTACATACTTACATTAGCATACTTAGCTTACAGCAGGCCCACAAACACACACACACACACACACACACACTTACAGCAGGCCCACTCACATACACACGCATGCGAACACACACGCACACGCACACACACACACACACACAGTGTCTGTCCTCCTCATGTCTGGGCCTTCTGTAAGTACAGAAGGCCCAGACATGAGGACGACAGACTGAAGGTACACAGGACCAACAATTTCCACACTTTTATTAGCTCGGGTCCAGTGGACCCGAACACCCTGTATGTAATACAAATGTGTAGGGGGGGGGGGGGGTTACGGTGGGCTGTCGATTAAAATGTTGTCTGATATATGTTCTTCGCAGAAAATGAGCCAAGGCCAATAAGTCTGAGTTTGAAAAAATAATTAATCATATTATTTTTGTTTTGATGAAAAATGAAAATGGGTCCCACAGACCCGAATACCATACAAGGGTTAAAAAAATGTTTGACATGACAAACACTGTAGATATTGTTATTATTGACCGACGTAGTAGTTTGAATCTATGTGTTTCATTGTATCTGATTGATCAGAGATTTATTGATGGATAAAAGATTCACGACTGAATAAAGGCAAAAATGAGCCAATTATATGTAGCTACAAAGCAACACCAAAGGGTGGCAGCACACGATAAGACAACATGCATGGACCCATCTGAAGGGTGAATCTGAAGGGTACCCATGTATTGTATTGTGTCATGTTACTAAAATTAGAAAAGAAAACTAAAACTTAATACCTGAGATGCATCCTGGATAATGTAGTGGTGTCACTGGCATTATGAATTAATGATGTTGTGCCTTCGCCATGAATTGCATATAAGAACTATACACAGTCTTGACAATATCCACATTATTAAAACAACAAACTGGCATCGTGTTGATTTCTTTGTCACAAGTTTTCTTTTTGTTTAGTAAAAACGTGATTGCAGTTTAAACACTGACGTTCTCTCTTGGAGACGAAGGCCGTCCAACACAAAAACATGTTTATACCGTTACCTCTCAGTCCGTCTCGGCTCAGGTTCCTTTGAATTAAAACAATGTGCAGGATATACGGGTAAACCACGGACACTTCCTCACGCCTCATGCACGAGAAACATAACGTTTAAGAGAAAACTGGCTGCACAATTATAATGAGACAATAAATAGTTAAATTGTGGTGCATTTATGTTAAGAATGTGGAAAACTGCAGTTTGTGTGTGTGTGTGTGTGTGTGTGTGTGTGTGTGTGTGTGTGTGTGTGTTTGTGTGTGTGCGTGTGTGAGTGCGTGCCTGTTCAAAGGAGATGCATTACTGTCATTATCGCTATCAGCTCCGTGTGCACAAGCATCCTGACATTAGTGTTTTTATCATGAATATGATCTCAGAGCGTTCATTTGTTCATTCGTTCCTCTTCCTTGTTTCTTTTCTCTCTCCTCTTGTTATTATTCAATTCAGTTCAATAAATTCCAGGGCGTCTACAGGGATAAACCCGTACAATTTAAGACTTTCTAAGACTTTTTAATGCCACGTCTTAATAAAATTTATGACCAGATCCCTCAGATCCCAGTAGTTTTTCTGTGGCCTCTCTGCCTCCTCATGTGCTTCCAGAATAAGAGTCAGAGTTCAGTTCAGTTCTAGTTCTTGGCTGATGCCTTCAATCGGAAGTCAACTGGGGGACGTTCAGGTGTGATTAATCACCCATTGTCGAGTCTGGCTGCCTATTAAAAAGCATTTGGGAGACAATGGGGTGTTCCCTCAAAAGAAAATGTTCTGGCAACTGCACTGTGTTAAATATAACTTTGTGTGTGTGTGTGTGTGGGTGTGTGTGTGTGTGTGTGGGGGGGGGGGGTGGACATAATGTGAGTGTTAGTGCCATTTTCCATATTGTAATTCTAATTTGTAATTTAGACTCAGATTTAAATACTATATTATTTAGATTAATATTTAGATTTGATTTGTTATAATGATTGCATAACTGTATGTTATACTTTGCATTGTTTAGAATAGAATAGTTGTGACGTATTGAGCTCGCGCAGTGATATTCAACGTGCGGACTTGTTTCTCTGTTGCACCAGTTGTTCAGTAAAGAACGGAGCGAACTCATTGTTTTCTACCGTTGTTGAAACACATACACGTGTAGACTCGTTCTTTCCGTTTGAGAGTGACTAAAACAAATGAGGACGTCAAGAAACTTTTACTGATGACACCAAAGGAGTTTTAGCCGCTACAGTGAGCATAGCAAATGAATATATGTAATCCACAATTAAAACTGAGGCATGTAACAGGTTGTTGTTTCAAATCTAGGGCATCATTGGAGGTCTAAATACTCCCTAAAAAGCATCTTTTCTGTGATGAAGTTCGATATGTTATAAAGCCTTTGCACCAAATTATGTTCTAAAAGAGGAAATACAGAAGAAGTCTTTTGAAGGGACACTGTTGATAGTCGGAACAGATGCAGCTGATGGGGAAGTTGAGATTAGTGACCATGCACTCAAAGAAACTCCAACTCAAATTTAGCACATCAGTGCAATACAATGTAATTGAGTTAGTCCAACTCATTTTTATCAAACACATCTAAAATAAAATAACGATATTCATTAAATTTAATTAATTTGAGTTAGTCCAACTCATTTGTATCAAACACATCTAAAATAAAATAACAATATTCATTCAGTCTCACACCTATGGGCAATATAGAGATGAATTAACCTGACTGCAAGTCTTTGGACTGAGAGGAAGCTGGGGAACTCAGAGGGAACCCACACTGAGAACAAACTCCACACAATAGGACCGCCCTGACCGGGAATCAAACCCACAACCCTCTTGCTGTGAGGCGACAGTGCTACCCACCAGCCCTGAAAGCATGTTCACCTTTTGAAAACAACCGATTTTCAGCTGGCCCATTCGCAAAGGGTCGTCCCCAATTAAACATATTTATTTTGAGTTGACATGCACACCAACTAACCTAAATAAATCTAATAAATGAAAGAATTCCTATATTTTTTTAAAGAATGTGCACACAAACAAAATCAACCGCATGTTCCTCATGAACTGAGGAACACAATCAGACACATTCTGTTCTTCATCTGTTTCGGTGAAAAAAGAAAGACAATCCGACCCGAGAATTTAGTCAACTATCAATAATAGTAAATCATTTACATATTGACTTTTAGATGCTCATAGACTGAGTGTAACATCAAGTTGTGAGCCTCCACTCATATTTTCATACTGTGCACTACCAGGTCATGTGTTACATTAAACTAGCAGAGTTACACAAATACAGAACTGCGCTGTCACTTCTGTTCAGTGCAAACAGGTAAATCATTGTGTTTGCACATACAGTGCAGGAGTGTGTTGGTGGGTGGAGGAGCAAAGATGAAACAAACCCTCGTGGTGTGGTGCCTGAGGGGAGTAAGTAGTCACATCCTCTTGGACAGGAAGTAACGGGCTGTATAGGAAATGTGGCACAACACCAGCCTATAAATACCTTTGCAGTGAGATCGAGAGGGAAATATCTGTCTCCTTATAAAGACACCGTGGATCAGAGCAGTGAGCTTGGATCAAAACTGTACAATTTCAGGGCAGAAAGATACAAAACAATTAGTTAAAAAACTAAAGAAATGTCAATAGAGATGAGGAGAACTGCAAAGTCATGCAATTTTTGTGTTGCGTCGATATGAACGACTCCTTTCACTTTACGCTTTGGCATTGTGTCGATTGTTGAAATAAAATGATAAATGATCAAATGTGAAACACGTGTGTGCACCTTTAAACCTGTAGAAATCCAAATGTATTAATTCACTCATCACACTTCTCTAAAAAATAGAAATCATCGTTTGAGACGAAGAAAAAAAGAGACGTATTCAAACAATTAAGGTTCATTAAGCTCCGAAGCACAGGGCAAAGGTGTTGTGTCCAACATACTTTCAGTCGTCCAGCGTTTCATCCATCCCTATTTTGGCTGATGCTGCATATCTGGAAGATATTTATTTCTAAAAGTCTGAGGACCAAAAGTATGAGAGAAGATTCACCCGTGTTTTGTTTCCTGAGGGGCCGATGGTTCCTGAGGACTTCAGTTCATCTCTGCAGTCGCAGCACACTTTACACACCGGGGGACTTTTTTTCCCATGCGGTTAATTTGCACGCCATTATATATATTTATCGACCTTTTGTTTTGTTGCGAGTGCTTTCACACAAAACTACACTATGAAAAATCCACATCCTCTTGGTCTGAACAAGGCCGGCCACACTGCAAACCAACCAAACAGCCCGGGGTCAACAGGGTTCAGGTCGTCGGTCCTCTGCCTGCCCAAATCAAGTCAACCTTGTTTGAAAAGTGTTTTACTTCAGTTTATGTTGTTTATTCACTCCACCCCTGAGTGTAAAAGGCTGTAAGACTGGATATTGCCTGTGTGTGTTTATCCCGGTAAGGAGACACAAGTATGTTCTGTATATACAGTCACATTGAGGAGACTCTCCTCCTAAGTGCAGACACAAATGATTTCCTGGTACAAGTGTCAAAGGTCCTAGTACAGTGTGTGTGTGTGTGTGTGTGTGTGTGTGTGTGTGTGTGTTTGTCAGTCAGGAAATGTAACAAGGTGAAAGTGAGGTCACTGCCATTGTGTGCTTGGATGTCTGAGTATAATCACTGAGCTACGTCCCATTTCCATGATTAAGGGGGCGTGTCATAAGTGGACTATTTAATTCTCAGCGTCCTCAGGCTGAGAGACTCCTACATTACGGATGTTAATTTATGTATGTGTGTGTGTGTGTGTGTCTTATGTAGCAAAATGGGACTATAAACTGCATTTAGTTTCCCAACCCTGTTGCACAATTACAATAAATGAAACATCTAACCTTGTAACTTTGTACCTTAAGAGTTACCGTTATCTCGAGGTCAAAGGTCACAGTACCCTCCCTAAAAACACAAGCAATTTAACGGTAGATGAAAGTATGACTGATAAATCACAACATGTGCATGTTCTTTCTCTAAATATACGATAAAACACAACTTATCTTGAGAAAGATGATTAATACCTCGCCTCCCAAAATGCGTTGGCATGAAAACACATAGTTCAGGATGTTCCTCTCTCCCACTAAAGTCAGGATGAAATCACCTCAGCGCTTTCTCTAAGTGAGCGTTCATCTCCATCAGATGGTGATGATCTCAACCATCGTTCAGCCAAAGAACCTTTCTGTTCTGTGTTATCCCGCCACACCGACGGTACCATCGCTCACATTGGAAGGCATCAAACAATCTCACTCTGTGATAACACTACGAGAATTACACTCTTCCTTCATCTGCAAAGTCACAGAGACAAAAAACAGACGAGAACTCGAAATGCAGTGTTGAAGCCAAGAGGAAGCCTATACCAACTAAAAGACACTCTGGCTGTGTTTGACAGTTATTCACAGCCACATTGTAAGAGGGGGAGCGGACTGTAGCCGACGGAGCTGAAGCTTGAACGGTTCTCGTGTAACTCTGCTCGTAAGATTGAGTGTAAAGTAACGATAAATGCAATCTTGAATTTTTCAAATCATTTGTTTAAGCTGCAGTAACTCACACTATGAATGAAAATACCATATCTGACCCAATTTTGACTATAAAGGATCACATGTACATTTCTTAAGTAACATTAAATAAACAGTTTAAAAATGATAGGCCATCTGCACTTTTAAAACGCACAGTCAGCTAAAATGAATTGTTGTTACCCAGGCCCGGACAATATTTTATGTTGAATAATATACATGTTATGATCATTTTGTGGTATTGTGTTGATGTGCAGAGAATAAACAGTGTCAATTTGATAATTGAATGGCTTTTTCTATAACTAAAAACTAAATGTGTTCTACCAATGGTATTATAACATATAATAATTATATATATATATATATATATATATATATATATATATATATATATATATATATATATATATTCCAGTAAAAACTTTTTGCATAACATTATTACGTAGAAGAAGAAAAGCTGCTTTTTGTATGAATTACTCAATGTTATGTACGTATCAAATTCTTTTTAAAATGTATATCTATATTTTATAGGTTAAGTCAACTAAAATTTACAAGAAAAGTGTACAACATTTTTCAGATAATGTTAATTGACTTTCCAGTAAAGTCAACCTAATTTTGTAAGTTAATTCAACTTACATGTGCTTATACATTTAGATTGAATGTACTTTGAAAATAAGTTGACTTGACTTCACACATCAGGTTGACTTAACTTCAAAAATGTATTTGTTGCATACAAAAATATAAGTAATTCATACAAAAACTGTTTATTTTTTTATTTTATGCAATACATGTATTCAAAAAGTTGCCTCAATTTAATTAAGTAGATCAAGCAGGATATGTTTACCAGTGTACTTATTCGTGTTGGAGCTGAAACATTTGTTTGATTCATTAAACCGTCAGAAAAATCCAACTCAGAAGAATCGTACGCTTACACTCGAGCCAAAACCATCTTTAGAAAACTCTAGTGAGAAAGAATACCAAATAAATGTTTCTCTCTGTGTAAAACATCCACTTCCAAAGCTGTTGAGGGGCTTATTGGTTTAATTCAAGAACACTTGATCCATCTGCTGATCATGAAGAACTGTGGAGAATTATTTGGAAATTGTGTTACAAAGGGGATGAAAAGTCGAGGAAATGGAAGTGGGTAAAAGCGCCAGGTGAGTTGGGAAAATAAGTCCAGATGAAAGATGAGCTGCAGAGTATAGGAGCTCCTCAAGTGGGAAACACCCAAGGAAAGGAAGCAGAGACGCCGTGATGAGAGAGGCGGTGGAGGGGGAGTTATGAAAGATAAGGGAGAGCAGCTGAAAGAGGAGAGAGCGATGAGGGAGGAGACAAAAGGAGAGAGCGTGACTGATGGAAACAAAGGAAAAGTGGGAGGGAGACGATGATGACAGAGAGAGCCGGGGAAGGAAAGGAAAGGTGCTGACTGGCAGAAAGGGTGTGTACCTTTCTGCTCATATGCCTCGTCCGTGATCAGCAGGAGAGGTTGAGCTTTCATTCCACCCCTCCTGACCTGTCAAGACACACACACACACACACACACACACACACACACACACACACACACACACACACACACACACACACACACACACACACACACACACACACACACACACACACACACACACACACACACACACACACACACACACACACACACACACACACGCCATTTTATATTTATGAAAGGAACACCTGTGTAGAAAGGTGTACTCACTAAAGTGCAGACTTCAGCAGGTGTGTTATCACTGCTTTACTGTGTGTTACGAGTCCGACACACCCTTGGTTAAACCCTGTGACCCATGGGCGTTATACAAGACATTTCATACACAATCTTCAAAATGAAACTCACTGATAGCCAAGCACGCCGTCCAAAACAATAACGGCGTTCCTCCCACACAGCCCACTGTGTCTCTGGGCGCTCTGAGGGTGGTAGATGCTCTCGGCTGTGTTGTCACAGCTGTGTACTCACCACTCTCACCCACCCCTACCGGGAGGGTGAGGAGTCAACAAACTGTCGATGGCCGTATAAAAAAAGACAATAAAATGTGTTTTGAGTGCTAACTAACCTCGAGAGGGCGTTGAGCATCCAGCCATCACTGGAACACCGAAAGATCATTCGTGAGCTCACACATGATCGATTCCAACGGCGGACATAAGAACTGAAAACAACTGCAACCGTGACCCAGATGAGGCTCGTCGTCCTGTTTTCTCGCTACGGTGAATGTTTCTCCGCCGCCTTGTTTGACCTTTCTAATCATCACATCTGTCAAAACAGTTGTCTCAGCCTGGCAGAAGTGAAGCTGGGGGGGCTGTACACATAAACATTGTGGAGGATGAGTGAGCCTGAGCAGGAGATAGTAAAAGAAAAAGTGTATATTGTATGAGGTAATATGTGTTTGGATTTACTTCAGAACCATTCCACTCATATTCCCTTTTAAGTGCTACATGGCAAAGCCTGAAGAAGCTTCTCTACAGTACATCACACAGTACGTCACACCTCATAGTTCACATTCAGTATTCAACATTTCAACAACAAAAAACCAAAACATATTTCAATGCCAGTACATTTGACAACAATTTGGATTATTGCACAACTTTTCATTTGATTATGATCAACTTTGATGTTATTTTGCTCATGGTATTTCTGGTCAAGGAAAGATAACAAGCACAAATCCGAACCAGTTGGGGAAGATTGTTCTAGCAGCAGGAACCAGTATATTTTGGTATATTTAGTCCAGATGCACATACAGGATATGCTGTCCAAACTGGGCCTCTTTCAACAGAACAAATACGAAAAACCAAGAAACCAGATGAGGCTGGGAACGTTTCAGTTTTCCTAATGGGCGTTCACTCATTGCACATTAAAGAAATAATGACTGTTGCTTCATTCTGCTACCAATACCTTTCTTAGTACAGCGTGCATGTCCTGCTTTCAATGAAATTGTTCAAGTTAAAAGCCAAATGTTGTTTTAAAGGCATTCGGTTCTGCTCTGTGACGTGTCCTTGGCAACGGTATAGCATCTCATGTATGTTACAGCTGAAGAACTCATCTTATCATGTGGCTTATTACTACATTTCAGCCACCTGATTCACACATGTATTAGCTGCATTATAGATCAGTCTTACCACTCGAAGAAGCCACTCAATACCGAGGCCGGCGGCCTGATTTTTACGATTTTTTAAAGCTCTTCAGCTTCACTGGGGATTGGATTCCATGGAAAGTAACAGAGAAAATTATAGAGAGGAAACTCACAAAAAAGGACCTTGAGACCGATTCACACAGGCAAGGGAAGAGAGCTCAACTCAACACTGGTCATTTTCCTTGACTGATAATCAAAGACCTGGCTGCAGCCTGACTTTTGATCCCTTTATATTTGAGATTGTGAGTGTCACCTTGGCAGAACTTTGCTGAGGGCAATGGCAGAGAGTCAGGAGCAGAGGAAAATACGGGCGTCGAGGTGAGGTGAAAGCGCTCTTTATACTAGCAAAAAAACACACAAGAACCACGGGAAGTACAAAAAACAAGTAGAGTAGACGCAGAATAAATACACAGGGGAACGAGACACAGGTGGAAACAATGAGGGCGGGGCTTGCAATCAAAACAGGAGGCAGAGGAGTGTGCAGGTGAAGTGAATGAACAATCAGGGACAGGGCAGAAGATCACAAGGACAGGAAGTGCAGGGAAACAGAGGACACGGGAGACATGACTTTGAAATAAAACAGGAAGCACACGTGACAGTGAGTTTGGATCAGATGTAGCTGAAGTCCTATTAAAGTGTAAAAACGCTGCCTCAAGGTCAGCGACAATGTGTTCATGATCAAAAATAATGTTGTTATTGTTTTGTTTTTTTATTTTATTCAGTTCAGTAACAAGTAAAAACAAAATAGCGAAACCAAAAAAACGATTATGTTCAGTTGGACTAAAAAATTAAAGAATTATTTTTTTCCTGTTATTGTACAGTGGGTACGGAAAGTATTCAGACCACTTTACATTTTGGGGTTTGAATACTTATAAAAGTGTAAATTTTAAAGGGGTCTGAATACTTTGCATACCCACTGTATGTTCTATTGCAAGAAGTGATATAGTGTCAGCAAGGAAACCAATGAAAGACATTTTGCAGTGTCAGCATGTTGTAACTTGATGAAATAAGCTCATTAAAAACATTCCTCCACTATACCGATCAAAATCAAGATAGAATCAACAATGCAAAAATGTCGACATACAAAATTGTGAATACTACATTTGGATGTATGTGGGTTGAGGTCAGGTGACAGCCAATAGAAAAGCTGCCTTTGAGACGGCAGATTATACAAGGATGGGTTCTGCATAGGGAGCAGAGCTGTGACATAAAGGGATGGATATCGGGAGCTAAGGTGTGACAGCAAGAGGAGGATGTGGAGAGGGAGAAAGAGCAAGGTTTAGGGCAAGGACAGGAAGAGGTGGGAAGAGGAATGTGTTGGGGCTCGATAGACAGGAGGATATGGCCACACTGACCCATATGAATATGAAGGTATGACGCAACAATATGCCTCTGTTGAATTACAGTAAACTACTGGCAGCTACAACTAATTCTCCAGCGTACCTATTGTAACCTACAACAACAGTTTAATACTGTAGAAATGACTACAGTACTGAGTTGTATAGAAAAAAATACTGTTATTTAAGTGTAAATGCATTAAATAACCATATAATGAGAGGTTTACAGTATAGCACTGCTAGAAGCTGATGATTTTAAAATGTAACAGGGTTGGCAAAATTGTGGCAAAATTAAAACTCCTATAAATCACTACTATAGAAAGGACTAAGACAAGGGATGGACTGACATTACCAATATGGTATTAATGCTTTTGAAACGCATTAAGTAACAACCATTTCAAAGTAAAAGCATTTTTGCAAAATACACTTATTACAATTATCATTCTACATACTGAACAAATGCTTAATATGTGTACCCTACATGTACACAGATTTTTTGTAAAGTTTTCTGTACCCATCTATAATACATTCGATTATTTTGCATAATAATCTGCTTAAAGTACTGTATAGCCATAGTTATAAGGACTAATTTATAATGCTTATCAATAATCATAACAAACTATCAAACAAATTGAATTACTTAAATTATAAAATATTACAATATAAATAATAATTGTCTTCCATAAGTAAAGTGAAAAAATATAATTAAATATATGTACAACACACAAAATGTTGAAGCAAACAATGGGCACTTGGAGTGTATTATAATCACATTATAATACATAACAGTGATTACAATGCATTATTCAAATAATTATAATACAATTTTGAGACTTGTTAGGTACAACTGACAGCAGGAACACCTGGATGCAGTGTGGGCTGCTCCTCTTCCCTGGGATTCACAGCTGCTTCCTTTCTCTGGACCAGCTTCCCTGTCTACTTGGAAATGTCCTTGCATTGACTGGCCTCTGTGCAATGAAGCACCTACAAACTGTAATAACAGCGAAAGCATATCAAACATTAGGTGTGGTAAATTAAGATTATTTGCACTCAATCCCATTGGATTGAACAACAACAAAAATCTGAAAGGTTTTCTCATTATAATGACCTCTGTGTGCATAAAACATGAAAGAATAATCTCATCGAGAAACCCTTTTGAGAAAAGAAACAGACAGAATTGTTAATGTTAAAATTAACATGCAATGATTCATGGTGTCACGGTGCTTTTGGTGACCCAAAAGCACGACAGGAGTAACAAAGTTGAATGTCTTTACTTGAAAACAGGCTGGGTCAAAACCTGGAGATCAGTCCAAGAAGCAAACAAGTCCAAAAAGGGGCGGGGCCGAGAATCAGAGGTCAGTGCAGGCAGGTCAGGAATATACACTAATAACTCTGGAGAACGTGGCACGAAAACACAAGACAATCTGGCAGAGGAGAAGTGAGGGAACCTCAGTAGACGGGGACTAACGAGGGAATGAGCAACAGGTGGGATGGGCGTGAAGACCAGGTGAAGGTAATGAGGGACTAACGAGGTGATCAGCGGCAGGTGAAGGGAGCTGGACTAACGAGATGGGAAGCAGGATCTGGAACGACATGATAGTTAGTGAGACAGGATGAAAACAACTATATATATATATATACAAAAAAGAAGGTGTGGGGCTAAACTGTTTGGACTGGCTGAGAGGACACAGTGCGCTCAAACATCCTTAGAACATAGACAAAGGTATGAAAACTAAAAAAGACATTGTGTGCTTAAGGAAACTAGACATACAAAAACACACGTTACACCAGCAAGGAGAACCAGTCCCTCAGTTCTGTTGATCCAAGTGTTCATCAGCTGATCTTAGTGGCATCAGCGTGAATAATAAGCAAGTTCCCCTCCACTGTGAGGAGAAAAGCAACACAACACACAATGAGTGTTAAAGTAAAGCTTGGCCCTGAACTTATGGAGATTTTACAACACATCAAAATGGATTACATTGCATGTCGGCCCTTTGATTTAACATTCATAAAATCTAAATGAAATAAACGTACTGTAGCAAATTATATCACCTAGTTAACAGAGCCATTATGTTGAATGCAAATGAGCAAGTTATCATCAGCTCGTTTAACTCAGTTTGTTGATTTGATTGCTGAGAAATGCAATATCGAGGTTATGAAAATCCAATTACTCGACACGCTGGTAACGTGGTCAGAGAAAGCGATAACGATATCAGGTTGTATCCCTCTGTCACGGCTGGATTAAGGGTGGACCCAAATGCACGACTCAGGAGACATGAAATGCTGATCAAGATGTTTTACTATAATTCTAATCAGGATGGAAACAAGAACACAAGGTAACGCGGGAGAGCTTGGTTACGGAGAACACAAAACAATCTGGCAGAGGACAAGCGGAAGTGAGGGAGCTAAATAGTGAGGGACTAATGAGGGGATGGGCTGCAAGAGAGAAGGACGTGAGGACCAGGTGAAGGGAATGAGGGACTAACGAGGGAGTGATCAGAGGCAGGTGAAGGGAGCAGAATCTGGAATGACAGGATAGTTAGTGACAGGATGAAAACAACAAAAAAGGAAATATGGAGCTGAACTGTTACACCCTCAGCAGTTCAAGGAGACTTCGCTATCAGCTAAAGTTGTTTGAAAGGGTTTGATTACATGCCGGCAACGTGCAGTGAATACTAATAAAACGTATATCATCGATCCGTCAATATTATATGAACTCAACCCACAAGGACGTAACAGGGTAACGATAACTTTGAAATCATCCAGATAACCTTGTGAAGTGAACCAAGGTCAGGAAGGAGGAGACCGCCATAATTCCTCTTCCTCTTATTCCACCTGGTATCTTCAATATGATGATGTTTTTTAAATTTATTTTATTAAGTTTACTGTGTGCTAATAAGTCAGTGGGACTCGAGGCAGCGAACTCAGAGTTGGAAGAAAAAAATACTTTAGTATACTGTAAGATGGGAAAGTAGCTTGCTGTTGATTCCATTAAATTATCCATACCGCTTCATCCTCATTAGGGTCACGGGGCGCTGGAGCTGATGCCAGTGGATATAGAGAGAAGGCAGGGTCACCTGGACAGGTCACCAATCCATCCAGGGCACACATAGAGACAGACAACCATTCATGCTCACATTCACACCTATGGGCAATTTAGAGATCAATTAACCTGACTGCATGTCAGAAGTCATGTCGGTGGTAACATCTCCATCTCCATCTCTTCGTCTGGTTTCCTCTGCGAACGGAAAGCCCTGTGAAGGAACTGCTCTCTGCTCAGCAGAGTGACGGCAGCAGAGAGAAAGTTTACCCGGCCAGAACGGTGTCAGCATATCAGCCGGTTCAGAACACAAAGTGCTCAGGCAGACGAATCCCGGTTGTTCGTATGGTCTCATATTGTCTCTAGTCACTCCTTTTGGCCACGGGGATGTTGCTCTGGGCTTCTTCACAAACCTGCTGCAAAAAAATGCATGTTGATGGAAATACAGATGCTCTGATTACGGTGGAGGCGTTTCCTGCAGAAGCACAACGTGTGACCGAGTAGACATCGTCAACAACTGAACATGCACAGCACATCGTTTGACTATCTTTCTTTAAATGAACTCCGCACTGAAGCAATTTGGCAACGTGGAGAAAATAAATGATGATGCGCCACACAGATGGCTGATGGTACATCCTGTGGGATTATGCCATGACTTATCTCCTCCAACATCACTAGTTGTGCTCGTTTTCACTCGTGAACTTACGTTGAACTCAATTGAACATACTTTACCTTATCGATACAGATGATTATTGATTATTGATTCGACATGTGATGAGCTATTTGACCACAGTTTATGATCAGCACAAGGCTGTCAGCACCGTGTGTGTATTAGCACATGAAAAACTTTAGTTCAATTGAAAATATAAGTCAAATACTCAACATTTTTTTCTGTGATTAGATGATAAAGACATATAATAATGCGGAAACATTGGTTTGGATCCACTGTGAAGCATGACTCATACAGTCGGTTACATTCATTAGACTTTCAGCTCTCATATTACTGAACCTACTGTTTCCTGTAGTGTCCTCTAACCTCCATTCAACATGCAAGAGGAAGTATTGTGTTTACAGTGTTTCTATACTGTCTCAATTCACCCCAACCACAACCTCGACCCAACCCAAAGTTGTTTTTTTAGTTGCTCAACTGCAACAACACTTTCAACAGGGTCGTTTTTAATGCAATAAGATATAATGAAGCATATGAGAAGACACTATAGTGTAAAGCATTCAGGTTTATGTGTTTTTAACTGCTCAACCGGAACCGTACAAACACCTTGCAGCCAAAGCCTGAAGGCTGTATGTTTTTGTTCTGCAGCTTTAATGTGTGAATGTAAAGTAGGGGAATGTTAAAAAGGACCTCAGAAGACCTTCTCTGAATAAACTAAAGGTATAAAAAAGTCATGTTTCCAAGTAATGAGTGTTGCCAAGCTGTCAGTCCACTGCAGACGTGCAGCCGGCACTAAAAGTGATTCCCTGTCCTCTGATAGGCTACTGTCTTGCTGTGATGTCATGAGGGCTCACTTATAAAAAAGGGTGAAGGGCTCAGCTGCTTCAAAAGGGCAAGTGTGGTCGAGGGCTGAAAGAGTGTGTTTACGTGTATGGAAAAGAAAGCGGGGCAGTGTGTGTGTATGTGTATGTGTGTGTGTGTGTGTTACACACAAAAGCAGATACTCACAACTCAGCAGAAGAGAAAAAGAGACCAGAAGCTCCTGACAAACACATTATGAAGAGACTTTGTGTTGTGGATTTAAAGGCATTTGGATGATAGAATCACAGGATTGTGAAGTGCAGGACGGCGCCTGGAGGTAGGAAAATTAACTGGAATGTCAAGTGTGGTGTTTGTACATAGATGCATGCAAATGTTTAATAAAACATTGACTCACGATGACATCACGGCTGTTTATTTTTACTGTTTCAGACGTTCCGTAATTATTAAATTATTCCACTGGTGAGGGATCAGCTCAACGCCATTACAAAACAAAACAAGCTCTCCTGGAGTTATTAAAACATGTTATATAACTTTAACACTGTAAAATAAAAAGAGCAGATGTTCACACATTTTAATAACCCTTGCCACAAAAATAAGACCTCTGACCAAATATGAGTGAAATGAGTCAGATCTCTTTACTTTCTTTAGTTAGTTTCTCAGATCCAGTGAATCCAAACTAAAGCTTTCATCTTTAATGTGGTTTATTAGATCAGGACAGCAACAGGTTGTATGGCTCAGTTGTTAGAGCATGTGTGTGTTCCATAAAGTGTACAAAGACATCTCTGTCATCAGTTCATCCTCTAAACACTGCACGAGCTATTGTGTGTGTATTTACGTGCTGAGTACAATCAGCACTAATCTCTGCCTAAATATTGGAATATGTATGTCACAGTAAATCCTTTATGTTTGATGCTATGCCTCAGAGAGTTGCTTTGTGTGTGTGTGTGTGTGTGTGTGTGTGTGTGTGTGTGTGTACGTGTAGGTGTTTAAACAGCAAAGGCAGGGTGTAGAGCAGAGTGACCGGAGACTTTTTTTTTCTCAGAAGCTTGACTCTGTGTTGTTGCCGCTTAGCTTATTGATCTGTTCGCTGCGCGCAGTGAACAGTCACAAGCACCGTTAAAGGGTCATAAGTATAAAGGGTGGCAGGTAATCTTCACGCTTCGTGAAGAAAGCTACAAATTCAGGTAACATGTTACAAACATGAATAAAACAGTCGTTACTGGGGTGATAAATAACCTGGTATTGGATTGGGTTCGATGGCCGTGCTGATTCATTACAAATGAAACAACCTCAGAATCCTCAGTAATGAAAAGATTGATTTTTAAAATGAGTCCTGCAGTCAACTTTTTTAACAGATCCATCACTGGCACCATTATGTTTCAGGAACATGTGCTGAGACATTTAAAAGAAGCAGCAATAAAAAAAGGAAATAATAATACAGAATCATCTTGTCATGGTCCATCACAAAAAAAATCCCCAAAGCCAAAATGTTGCTCATTAACCATGAGTAAGCTCTTGTGAATCAATGCTTCCCTTCACAGCTGGCATCGACTTGTGTTGTAAGTTTTTGGATTGTTTTGGATCAAAGCCAACACACATAAATCCAGCAAGCACACCGAATATCCAATTGACCAAACCACCTGTGGAGCCAATGAGCGCATTAAAACACTTAAACTCTTCTATAAGAGCATGGAGAACAAATAAACAGGTAGGATGCAGCTTAGACAACAAGCAGCTACTGTATGACGATCATAAACCAATGCTGATACTTGATCCCAGTGAAATATGTTCCCTACAATTAAGAGAACTATTTGCATTGTGATCCAGTATCGGCAGACAAGTCACTTCCACATAATGTTGCATATGTGTGTATTCTTCTCACTGCAACATACTGTAAGTCCAACCAGAGCCAAAAGGTGCAATAAGTTCATGCACTGCCTGGATTTGCTCTGCCAATGTTGATGCATCTGCTCTTTTGCAAATACCACTGCTGCATACGCTGGGGAGTGCTTAGGTCAGAGCCTTGACGCCCAACGTAAACAGGAACTTCTCTGCATGTCATCCCTCCTCTCTCTCCGCCGCGTATACATCAATCCTGCTGCAGTTCTTGGCAAGACCGACCCAACCGTGTAGCGGGTTGAGGCCGAGAAGATTTGGCACACTTGGCAAGTAGTTCGAGTGAGGATAGCTCATTGGTCATTGCATAGTAATTGAACTCATTTTGGGTCTTTCATCTGAAAATACTGCTCCAAGTTCCACATAAAATCGCACACTTTTCTGACAAGCAACCGGTCCCAAACACAAAACCTGCAAGGACTTAAAAAATCGGAACTCGAAGCTACAACACGTACGCCGTCTTAGACCACATTTACACATAGCCGGTATTTACAGAAACAAATATTTTCTGCCCCTCCGTTTTAAAAAATTACGTTGTACACGCAAGGTCGTTTTCAAAAAAGTTTCTGTTAATATGAACCCGCATAAACACTCCATCCGTATATGTCCGCATAGGACGCTCACATGACGTGAAGCATCTTTAGTCGCATACTGTGACGTTTGACAACCTAAAACTCTGTTTGACCTAGTTCACATGCAAACACCAAAGTTTTCAGAAATCTCCACTCTGGCCGGAGTTTTTAGAAATGATCGTTCTCCGTGATAAAACCTCAGTTTTTGTGTAAATGAAAGGCCAAAACGCATGAAAATATATGCGTTTTCCCATCATGTAAACGGGGTCTGAAGTTGCGATGAACAAAGCTGTTTTTTCTGACCGTAGATCATGGAACATGAGAGTGTTGTCTCAGCACCGGTGAACCAATCACAGTACGGCAACACCTCCCTGGTTTCCGATTTGTTGACGAGATCTTCGGAGTACAGCGATGCCGAGCTGGTGCTGCTGGGGGGTGCAATGGGTATTCTGGTTCTGGCCATTGTGTTTGGTAAGTTCTCGTTCGTTGGATGAATTGATTAAAGTATGAAGATTAAAATAAAAGAATGAAAACGTTAAATCAATCTTAAATCGATGTTATTCCTTCCAGGTAACGTGCTGGTGATCACCGCCATCCTGCGGTTCCAGCGGCTCCAGACAGTCACCAACTTCTTCATCGCCTCGCTGGCGGTCGCCGACCTCATCATGGGTCTGGTCGTGGTCCCCTTCGGCTCCAGCTACATCCTGCTGGGCACCTGGCAGTTCGGAAACTTCATGTGCGAATTCTGGACGGCGACCGACGTGCTGTTTGTGACGGCCAGCATCGAAACCCTGTGCGTGATTGCAGTGGACCGTTACCTCGCCATCACCTCGCCGCTTCGCTACCCAACGCTACTCACCAGGTATGAATCATTTAAGAAGCTTTTATTCAAAATGAAAAAATGCTGCTCCTCTCTGATGCTCAACCTAAAAATGAATGCGATCTAATTATGTTGTAGATATCGTACAAATTACACATCAATGCATATGTAATTCACGTAATCATGAACAAGGAAGAATAAAGACTGTAGAAATCCTGACAAAGTGAGTGGGAGGGGCCAAACCAACAAAGGTCTTTCACCCAGGAGGCCTCTATTTGTGTCCCGTGCCAAGTTTGATTTATTAAGTAATTTTCGTAATTAATTAACATCACTAACATTATTATTTTATGACCAGAATGTCAGGTTCTTGTGAGGCTCAGGTGCAGAGGGACAGGCTGGACGCAATATGAATAACAAAAAAAGCACTCTTTAAGGAGGCAAACAGTTTACAAACAACAAGGTCCAAAAGGGGCAGGCAGAGGATCCCGGTTCAGGGTCAACAGGCAGAACCAGGAACACGGACAGGACGACGGGTAAAAGACACAGAACTATAGACGAGAATCCGACAGGAGACAAAGGAAAGACTGACACAATATAGTGAGGGAACACAGGTGTACGACATCAGACAGTAACGAGACAAGAGTGGTCGAAGGCAGGTGCAGGGAATTAAACAATCAAGACAGATTCGACACAGAGGAGCCATAGGAGACACAGGAGAAACAGAACAGTGCGTTACACAGAACCCCGATCTTTCACGAAACGTAACCAGTTTTGTTACCCCAAAATAATTATGTTGTGAAGAAGGAAGTTTATTTCGAAAAGACTGTATGCATGTAACAAGTAGAAATGTCAGGATTTATGCTGTAATACCAACAAGAAATTAGCACTTTTTTGTAAAATCCCATTGAAAGAAGAAGCGTCGACTCTAGATGCTAAAAGCTTTCCAGCATTCGAAACATCGAAGCCAACCAGCATGATCGCAGCAGGCCTTTTATCTATCGTCAAGTCAGAAAAACTTTCTTTTATTTTGGTGTGGCCAGAGGTGCAACAGAAATCTAAACACAAGTGCAATGCATATGGGATAGTGTGTTAGTTAACCAATTGAGCCTATCAAGTTGCTTTTATTACACTTTTATTACACTTTTATTACACTTTTGGACCGCCAACATTTAGTTGATTCTAAATATTTCACCTGTCGGTTTTCACTCACACATATTGAACACTATGTTTACTCTCTTGTCTCCTCCAGGGGTCGGGCCATCGCCGTGGTCCTCGGGGTTTGGGCGGTGGCCTCCCTCATCTCCTTCCTTCCCATCCATCTGGAGTGGTGGGTGTCACAAGACGAACAAGCGCGCAAGTGCTTGGCCGATGAGTACTGTTGTGATTTCAACACCAATGCGGCGTACGCCGTGTCCTCCTCGATCGTGTCCTTCTACCTCCCGCTGGTGGTGATGATTTTCCTGTACACCCGTGTCTTCCAGGAGGCTCAGAAACAGCTGGAGAAGATCAGAGGGAGGGAGAGGCACTTCAATAACTTGCATTACACTGCACAGCTGGCTTATCCCGATGATAGTCCGGCGATGAATAAACTGGCAGGAAGTGAGGTGGGAGAAGAAGAAGTGGGAGAGGATAGACTAAACATGCAGAAAGCAGGAGGTATAGACAATGTCAGGGTGGAGAAGTTGGCTGAGAACAGAGCGAGGACAGAAAAGGGGGAAGGAAGACACTCGGCCGCGAAGCGCCTTAAGTTCTGTCTGAAGGAGCACAAGGCTGTGAAAACTCTGGGGATCATCATGGGGACCTTCACGTTGTGTTGGCTGCCCTTCTTCATCCTAAACATCCTGATGACCTTCCTCAACTTGGGGGACATCAAGCTGCTCTTCAGACTCCTCAACTGGCTGGGATACTCCAACTCGGCCTTCAACCCGCTCATCTACTGCCGCAGCCCCGACTTCAGGCACGCCTTCCAAGAGGTGCTCTGTTTGAGGAGCAGATGGGGGAGCGGGGGCCGGAGGCGGGGGTGGGGATGGTGCAGGGACAGGGACTGTTATGCCAAGCCGCCGGGTCGGACCAAAGGGAACTCGGACCTGAACGGGGTCAGGGGGCTGGACGTTCAGCAGAGGTTAGGGTGGAGCGGCAGCCTGGAGAGCTCCATCCAGGACAGCTCGCTGACTCTGGCTCATCCGGCTTCCTGCCAGGAGCAGGTTTTAGAAGTAGCTCCCGGTTCCCTGAGCCACTGGCAGGCGAACGGCTCAGCCGATGGGAGCTGTGAGGGAAATCTGGCTTCGCTCGCTTGACCAATTAGGACATTCTGTGTGCAAAGTCATGCGGCGAGCATCGATTTAATGGAGATCACGTTGACTCACGTTTCACATCAGCGTCCCTCTTCACGGCTGGATTATTCCTATTAACAGCTCCACGAGTGAATTATGTTTAACTGTATTTGTCATTTGGAAAAGTCTGAGGTCAACCTTTAAGTGGATTTTCAAGGCATCATAACACAAGATATTGAGGTACAATTACGCTGTACGCAATGTAAAAGTAGACAAAAAAGTACAAGCTAGAATATAATGATTACAGCGTTATCAAAGTGAAACTAAACATTACCAGCTTTCCCACATTGGTACAATGGGGAAATTCTTTGAAGATGTCTCAATTGTTTTGTTCACCCCCAGTTTATATAAAGGTGATGTTTTAATTGACAGTTAATACATTGTTTATCTCTAAATTACAGGGGAAAAAATATAGGAGTAAAATATGTCAGGACATTTTACTGTTACATGTGAATGACTGCTGGTAAAATAGTCAGACTGAATTGAGCACCATCTCGTTAGGGTACCATAGTTATTGTTTTGCTTAAAAACAACTGTGAGGATTTAAACAGTGTTTTAATCATTATGAATTCACACCAGACCCTGACTGATCATTTTCTACCCAAACTCACCACATTTGCAGTGCTAATAACCAGAAGAGTTTGGCACAACCAGACAAATTATATCAAGCAAAGATTAACATAAATGTTGTTTGCCACTAAAAAAGTCTTATTTGAAATAGAGGGTCTCATTTGAGGCTCGCTTATGATAACCTTCTTAGATTTGTGTTTTTCATTCCTACCGAATAAACATCACATATGGTCCAAGATCATTTTCCGTCAGACAAACATCTGAGACTTGTGACTAGCTGGAAAACGTTTCCTTCCTCTTTATCTCCCCAAACAATCAGCATCTAGTTGCTTCTATCCGATCACATTTTCTCTCAATATTATCTTTCCCACAGAGCGGGGGAGACCGCCTCGGATGCAGTTTTTATAACATGGTCAAAAACACAACACATATTCTCAATACTCACTTTTCATATTACTCAGAAACGAAAATGTGTTTGGATTAGTTTTTATATCTTTATTTTCCAAATTTAAAGTGACGATGATAAAATAGCCCGCACACAGTTTATCAATAAAGACTCCCCAGTATAAGATGACATCATACTCCAAGTGGCTGCTTGTATATGTATATATAATTATTCAATATGTGTGTGTGTGTGTGTGTGTGTGTGTGTGTTTGTGTGTATGTGTGTGTGTAAAAGTACACCTAATAAGTTATTGAAGGTTAATAAGTGGCATGTGTGTGTGTGAAGTAAATATGATCCGTACATGTGTCTGTCTGTATGTTTTATGTATTTATGATCTTTAAACATGCCATTGGATATTTATAATTAACTGTCATGTGTCATAAGACTTGGATTAAACTAACTGTTGAAAAATATATATTTTTAAATATCAACAAAAGAGAACCAACGAGTTGTTTTCATGTTGTATCATGTTTGTTATTGCATGTGGAGTTGAAGCAGCACTGAAACACGAGTCTCCACTCATACAATTATATTTAGCTGTATATGTATCTTGAATTACTTCGACAAACTTAAGGTTGTCAGGTGTTTAGCTTTTAACCAAAGGAGTGGATTCTATTTCCTACCTCCATCAGACCCACATGAATGTCAAGTCATCTCTGAACATATGTATTCGTTCATAAGCTGTTCGATATTTTTAGTATTGTGAGTAAAGAAGAATGACGTTTTGACATTGTGCCGTTTGTATCTGTTGCTCCGCTGTGTGTGTGTGTGTGTGTGTGAGATCTAAAGAGGCAGAGGCAGAGGCAGAGAGAGAGAGAGAGGTGAAAAAACAAACAGATCAGGAGATTGAGGTTATTTGGGTCGAACGAGCAGCTGTCTTTATGATTGGATGTAAATTAAATTACAATATAATTTTCTTCTGGTATGATTTATCAGGAAAAACAGTTTATTGGACTTGGTGCTAATTGAATGCTTTCTTTACAGTGCCACATGTTTTGTTTTAGCATCGGCGCACACCCACCATAACAAAGGTTCAAAGAGAAACAGTGTGACTGCGAACACGCGGTCGACCAAGCAGAACATTCATCCGAAAATCTAACCTCATTTAATCTCATTTTCCTAAAGCGTAAGAGAAAAAACAATAACTCCCAAAAAAAATCTATAATAAAATCAAATCAAAAGGCTCTTTGTCAACAACAAAAATATGTGACCAGGAAATGTGATTCCTGTCACGCTGCAACTTTAACCTTTTTAACCAAGCCCATGGGACAGAGGCCTTTTGTGCTTATCCAGTCATCCAAGTTAGTCATGAAGACCCGACCTGTCTGTTTGCATTCAAGTCGACACGTGTGTGTGTGTGTGTGTGTGTGTGTGTGTGTGTGTGTGTGTGTGTGTGTGAGGTTTGACGTACAGTAACAGGTGCAGCCGGTCACAGCAGCTGCAGTATCAGCTGCTGTGGAGGAAATACAATCAGCTATACGGCCTTAATTCACACACACATGCAACGTTACAGTTTGATGGGAACGACGCTGTGCGGCCTGCCTGTGTGTCTGTGAATGTGACCCGTTTACACGGACCACGTTTCTAATTTAATATGTGACGTTGATACACTTAATATGCATGTCTTTTTGTCGCGTGTCCTGTATCTATTACTGTCCTGTCTTTCTTTTGTTTGTTTTTAGTATTAAAACCTGCCGAGGGGCTGCCTCCTGAACGTGTGCCCGTTGTGGATTATGTTTTTTGTTTTTTTAAACTAGGCTGCATTAAGATGATTCAACCACCGGAGGTCCATGAAAACAACGTTTGTATCTGTTACTCTTTTAATTTACGCTGAACGTTTCTGCCCTTGCCGTATTGCTTAGGAGAGCATCTCATGCAGAGAAATGATGGTTCGACAACATGACAGTGTTGATTCTTAGCATTTAATTTGAGCAAGCATTTCTGATTTAAATAGATTGATATTGTGAATTCAATATAAACTGAATCTTAGTGTTCAGGCAGATTTAAACATATATAAATACCAAGTCGCATCTTTTCCTCTTTCTGAGCATCTGTTTACAACACTAGATAAAGAAACCGACTAATTACAAGAGGCTTTCTTTCTATGTGTTACATCCTCATGCCACCTTCCCTTCTCACACATAAGTGTGTCTGCCTCACTTCTCTGGCAAACATTTGTCTGGGCGTGTCTGTGTTTTATCCTGTTACGAGGTGTTAACTGGCATTATAACACTAGCAATAAGCAGGGATCAATGTCCTGAGTGAACAGTCACCCTCAAAGACACAAGCATTTACATGCATGATTACAGACAAGCACACACACACACACACACACACACACACACACACACACACACCCCTGTTGACAGGCCGATGCATTTTAATCCTATAGATCAAAATAAAGACCCTGTGGGCTGAGTCTCAGGCCTTTGTACACAGTAAACAGAGCTGGATGTGTGCCCTCTAGATAAACACACACGCACACGCACACACACACACACGCACACACACACACACACACACACATACACACCCCTGCTGTCTCTCGAATACCTGCAAAAAGGCACAAACATGTTGTTACAGTGTACGTCCTCCGATGCATATGCACAAGTATAAGCATGCACAGACGCTCATCTCTCATGTCACATGTGCAAAAAACATGAGCATGTGTAACGAGAGGCGCACGCGTGCACACACGGCGGGCTGTGTGAATACATGTGCACAGACACACAATGTCCTGAACGTGTGTGCCAAGTGTATCTTGTGATCACAGAGAGTTTATAGATGCTGAGCGTGTGTTGCTCCCTGAGCTGTAGCCGACCCAACAAGTCCGGAAAAAAGGCCAGAATGGTTCTGTGTGTGGATGGTGTCACACACATTTTCTCCAAAAAACAATGTGAAATCCAGAAGCTGTGATGTATATCTCAGGGTGCAGTTTAAGCTGAGGGGCTTTTCAACCCCTAAAGTCAGCGATAGTTTCTCTAAAAGTCAACAACCTGTGCAGTATCTCTAGTTGCAACACATGCATGATGATATTTATTGTATTCTTCATTTGGAGGGTCAGTTTTGTACGTTTTTGTCCCAATTGGGAGTTCCAGATAGACAAACGCAAACTATAAAACACAGCGCTGGAGTTTGATTGACACAATATAAAGCAAGGTGTATGAACAAGGCAGCTTTATCTGTCAGTATTTTCTCAATTTTAAAGAATATAATGTACCTGCATGCATCTGTTTGTGTTTGCATGTCTGACCACGATTACGATTCTATAACGGACGCACAATCTGTTCACAACACTAAAAAACACCTCTGTAGAGGTTTCTACTTCATGACACACAACAACCTTGTACTTCCATCTTTGTGAGGACACTCATTGTCATAACGCATTCCCCAGTATCCTGACCTTAACCATCCTCACCTTATCCATGACCTTAACCATCACAACAACCATTACCCTAACCTAATTCTAACATAAAGCCCAGTCTGAACCCCTTAACATGTCTTTAAAGGTCTTACCCGAAGTGAGAATTGGCCAAAATCTTCTTACTCGTAAGGTTGAAAACTGAAATCGTTCCTCATAAAGATGGCTGTGATGATCGCTACTATACTGTTGTTACAGGGCAAAGAATTGAAACAGGACCCTCAGACTCAAGAACAGACGTCCATCACTTAGTCATATATTAGTCTTAGTCTTTATTTTTATCTTTTATTAATGTTCTAATGTGCACCCGCTGCTGTGATCCTTCAATTTCCCCACTTTGGAACTAATAAAGGAACATCTAATCTAAATAATCTGTAAAAAAAAAAATACTCTTGCACCCTTGACCTAAGTGTCAGGTAATCAAGGCTACGGAAGCCCCTCGCCCTAATCCTCTAGTCCAGGCCAATACGATAACACTCATGCAGCGTTTTATAAATGGTTAACCAGCTCAACAGATATTCTGTTGTCACCAAAGTGAACTCCTGCTGCAGCGACTCCCGAGCCGCGGGATGAATAGCAGAGAGGCAGTCTGTTAGTGTAGCGGAGGAAAGAGGCCAAGCTCAGCCTATACCGTGCCTGAATATCCAGCTTTTGGAAAGCACAGATGTTTGTTTTCATCTTTCATCTTCTCTTAAATAGAAAACACTCCGTCAGTGCCATGTGAATCTGACACTCAACAACAAATTGGTTCATGAGCGTGAAGCGGCCGACACTTAATAATCCTTCCCTTGTGTTGCGGACGTCAGGCTCCAAGAGAAGTCCTGACCGTAGGTGGAGTCCTGAGTGAGGGAAAGTCCCAAGCTGTCAAACAGTTCAGAAAGGAACATATAGCGTTCATTCACTCAAAGCACTAATGTGTCCCTGTTGGGATGGAGAAGTCGCAAAGGTTTCAATACGAGCAGCAATCTCAGGTATGGGAACCCAACGTCCAACCACTCAACACAACACTAAAGTTTAGTCTGCAGCTTTGGTCTATAAATAAGGCCTCTCTTATCTTCCTCACGCGTCATTCTGCCCTGACACACTGACCAGGCGACTAACTGTAAATGAGACCCTTGATCTAGTTTTGGATCACGTCCCAGATCACTCAAGCAGGGTTTAGAGGTACTAGTAGGTGGATTTTTTTTATTTTATGTTGTTATACCAGCTGCTTCCAGTCGCTATGCTAAGCAAATACAATGTCTCCTGTGCCTGGTTGCAGCTTCTTATCTTTCAATACCGGGATAGACAGGAGAGATGATAAACATGGCGGACACTGGAAGTGAAGTATGTCTGGAACGCCGCCACCAGGCTGCACCCTATCTCACACACCGAGCCTCAGATGCAAGTTTGGTGCTCTTCCAGACTGTATTCCAGCTGGTATCTACTGATCACAGCATGCTCAGTCCATGGTGTAAACAGACAGAACCTGCAGATACTGACAGGTAATCAGAAGTATGAAACCAGGGACGATTTTGTACCCCTCAAAGACCAAATATCAACTATCGAGCTAAGGGAGCCCCACTTAAGGTGTGGATACTGTTTGGGACCGTGGTGGTATTCTGGGAGTCAACCAGTATTCTGGGAGTCAACCAGTCCTCAAAAGAGGGGGTTGACCTTCCCATGCTCTGCGTAGTTAAACTTGACAGATCCATATGTTTCTGAGGGGACCGGAGGGTTTATCCGTGAAGCAACTTAACTAAGCGAGGAGGCAGTATTTAATGTCATCGTACATCATGCTGTAGCAACCGGAAGTACCAAAAGTGGATGTTTTCTAAATCTCAAGTTATAAAAAGATACTTATATTTTGACTTTAGGGGGCCTGTAAAAATACATAAAAGACATTTTTATTATTTGATACATGTTCAGAGGAGCAGCTTCTTTCGGTAGCTTAGCCGATACATTAAGCAGAAACAAAGTATGGTGAAGATGTAAATTTGCTGCCAATCTATCCCAGTGGTCAACTGAGGTACTGCCACAAAACCACAACAAAACTCTGCCACCCAAAGAAAGAAATGTTTTCCCCATAGATTAATATTATAAAAGACACATCTGTAAAACTTTTTACATGACTAAAACTACAAAAAAAGATAAGTTATTATTTTTTATTCAGAAAACATTCTCATGGTGCAAAAAAGAATAAGAATGAAATACAAAATTGTAATGTGTGTAATGTAATCCAAATTTAAATACTATTTATCATGTTTGCACTATGGAAATGTTGACAAAAAAAGTATAAACATATTGTTTACGTTCCTGTGGCTATATCCGGAGTGTTTCCTGACTCAACACTTGTGGCGCTGGCGATGCCGCAACATATGGCGTCACAGCGGGCGACACGGCAGCCGTGGCAACAGGCCGCCTTGGTGCATCCGTGTATGTATATGCATATTCATGTGTGCAAACGTGTGCATGCATATAAGTGGCCTGTGACCATGTATGAGTCTGTGTAACTCACGTAGCCAGTGTGTGTGTGTGTGTGTGTGTGTGTGTGTGTGTGTGTGTGTGTGTGTGTGTGTGTCAGTTCCAGGGTAGCACAGGAAGGTGACTATTCCTGATTGTCCTGCTGTCTGTCTGCATTGTCCTGCTGGGCCGTGTTTGCCAGAGACCTGACCTGCAACCAGCAGGATGGCCTTCATACAATGTTTGAATGCTTATCAGATATCAAACACTTCAACGCGCTTTGACGGGGATTGGGCGTTGTGAATATTCGCCTCAAGTTGAAATATTTCAACTTTTTGCGAATATTCGCAACTCGAAAGCCAATCAGAATCTAACTGGCTGCTGCTGCTCTACTAGCGCTAAGAGCAGCCGTCATCCAGACGTAGTCGGTGAAACTCACTCCAGACGTAGTCGGTGAAACTCACTCCTACGGGTGATGTCATGAACCCAAACGTGGCCGTTAGATGTTTTAAGACGTTTGTGGGAGGTCCACAACAAGTATAAAGCAGAACTAGTGGTTAGTTCATCCGTGGTGGATGGCAGAAATGAGAACGTTTTTTACGGAGACAAGCCACGGGGTGAACGCAGCGAATGGTTGAGCGATTATACTCATGCGAGTAAAGTGTTGCGATTGATTCACAACGTTATTACTTTACGCTTCTGCGCCACTCTTGGTGTGGGACGCCGTCATTAGCGTTAGCCTCTGAATGTGAAAAGTGCAGCAAGTTGTCCAACAGTTAGCCAGTGTGTCCCACCAGAATTTCACATACACTACAATGGGAGACTGTGGGTCTGTCTTTCAATCAGGGGGTTGGAGGTTCAATCCCTGCACTAGTCGATGTGTCCTTGAGCAAGACACTTAACCCTGAATTTCTCCCTGTAGCTAGGTGTATGGTGTATGAATGTAATAGGATTGTAAGTCGCTTTGGATAAAAGCGTCAGCTAAATTACATGCAAGCTTTGCTGGCGCTGCCAATGTAAAGAAAGTATCCATAAACTTAAATTACAACACACAGAGGAAGAGTTACTTCATTCTTTGCTCAGGGAGACGTTACTCCTCTATACCTTAACATGGTTTAAAGGGTGTCAGGATCTGGAGATTGTGTGTCTTGTTTTCCTGTTTTAATTTGAAATCTCATGTCCTCTGTTTCCCTGTACATCCTGTCCTGTGATCGTCTGCCCTGTCCCTGATTGTTTCCACCTGTGTCCAATCACCTGCTCCGTCCCTGATTGTTTCCACCTGTGTCCAATCACCTGCTCCGTCCCTGATTGTTTCCACCTGTGTCCAATCACCTGCTCCGTCCCTGATTGTTTCCACCTGTGTCCAATCACCTGCACCGTCCCTGTGTATTCAAACCTGCTTGTCTCATTGCCCTGTGTTGGATTGTTCTGTTTACATCCCTGGTGATCACTTGTTGTAGACCTGTTGGTTTGGATTATTCCTCAATTCAAGAAGAATACATTTCCCTTGTAACATTGTTGGTGTTTGGGTCCTCTCTCTTTTGGGGCCTAAAATGGGTTTGCTGCTCTATTCATGTACAAAATGTTCTCTATTAAACCTTTAACAAATGTTTTATTTTGTGTTTCTAACTGTTTTTACTTAATAAACAACAACATGCATCCATGCTTCCATTGTGCAGCACTCTTTTCTATGTCAACATAACGTGGTTTGTTTTTACAACTCCACCGTTTCTTGTCGGCATTCTAAGAAATCCAATCGCTGCACTTTAACAGCATTGAATTACATTACATCAGGATGATTGGATGTAATTCTATTAGAGTGAGAGCATCACTTAGACACTTTCTTAGCCCGGCAGACGGAGCGCCACACCGACCAGTGAGAGACCCAGACGCTCTAATTCACGCTGGCTGCCTGACGCTGTCGTTTCTCCTGTCGTTTTATCGTGGCTTTTATTATCCAATAATGCCAGAAGGCATTAGGAGACAACTGTGATACAAAAATCGAATTTGATTCACACAGATACCAAACCATCCAAACAAGACATGCAGGTGTCTCCTGCTCACTTTCTGATCACATTGCTGTGTTCCCTGGAGGCCTTCCAGCTGTGACACACAGCACAAATGCAAAGTATTCATGCACCGTAGACACGTTCAGGCATTGCGAATCAGAGCTCAGAAAAACAAAACAAAAACAAACATTCATTGGTATTTAAGGGTGCCAGATCTCCTTTTTTAGAGTTGTTTGTACCTAGTAACTTGTGCTACTTGTTGGCATATGTCATCCTTCTCTTGTCAAACAGGAGACCCTGCTGGTTTATTTCATTATGTTGCTATTTGGGTTTTAAGCACTGCCAAAGTCTGCTGGAGTTCTCCACAAACAAATTGCATTTTGCAAACAGGGGGACAAAGACGGTGGAAGAAATGTTTGGATGTTGTACAAAAAAGAAGAAAGATCAGGATGAAAATTGCAATTCGACATTTGGCCTTTCATAGAAATTAATTGATATAAAACTGCTGTAAAAGTTGAGAAACCACACAAATAAATGTCATAGACTATAATTAGACAAATTGTTATCTATGTTTCCTCCTGAAACCCGATTTAGACCTCCCAACACATTTACTTTCGGTAACAAAGTGTAGCTTCTGAGGTTCATCATTTATTAACTTTATATCCCCAAAAAAGATTTCATAATCTTATTCATGATTTTATTAAATAATTGTTTTACCTTTTTTATACTAACCATTACAATATTGCTTTAAACTAAGACATGCTACTATAAAAGTTTTTCTTTAAAGTTAGTATGAGGAACTTTTTCAGAACCAGGACTGAGTGAGGCTGCTGCTGTAAGATCAGTTTGTTTTTTTAAGGGACTTTTTTAAAGATTAAACATTAATTTAAATGTATAGCAGCTTAGACATTTCATTGTTGAATTCACTCTTTTTAAATACTTCACCAACCTAATTCACCAACCCTAACAGTGAAGATTTGTGTTGAACATAAATATTATACCAGTTGTGAAGATGCTTGTACAGTAGATTAATGTATTAAGTGCAAAGCGTATAGCTGTGTTTATATAGCATAGACATACAGTAGGTGTTGGGAGACACATCAAGAGAACCGACTAATCTCCTTATAACTTAGCTTTACCATAACAAGACAGGTATGTGTGTGGGCCTTGTGTCACACACACACACACACACTCACACACATACACACACACACACACACACACACACAGAGCATAGAGACAGACTCTGGAATGATAACATATACGAAGCCACCAGTACAGCAGCAGTAATGCCCAAAATTAGTAGGAGGAGGTCAGCTCCAATCCACCACACTTCTCTGTCTCTGTCTCTCTCTCTCTCTCTCTGTCTCTTTCTTTCTCTTCCTCTCTTTCAAGACTCAGTCAAACTGCAGTAATTATTGTAATTTAACATTTCATTATGGTTGTGTTGATGTATAAGTTCTTCAAAGGTGACATCTGTGATGGACCCCATGACTACGGGCTACTGTCCTTGTCGATGGTAATGCTGATAACGCAGACTAGAAATCTAATAAGCCATCCATTATATTACATTGCACCACCTACACACGAAACCGTTGAGCTTTGGGTGGTGCTGCAGCCTCAGTTCAAAGCTGATTATAGTTTAAATTCCTGACAGAACTTCACACAAGCTCAACTATTACAAGAATCTTCTCATAAATCCTCTGTAAATAAATAACAACTCAGCTGTTTAAACACTTTGCAGAAACCTCTTTGGTTTGTGCAACGTATACAGCTTTCACTCATCTGTGTGAGATTAACACATCTAGATTTTAGGATAGGCCAATAACATTATTCCATAAGTATGTGTTCCAGCTTGGTATGAATCAAAGTGTGTGTGTGTGTGTGTGTGTGTGTGTGTGTGTGTGTGTGAGGGTGTGTATGTCATGTCTTTGAATGGTCGGTCCTTAGATTGGAATCACTCTCCGCTGGTTGTTTCTCATCGCTCTTCACCAGCGCCATCGACTGCCGTCTAATGACATTTAGGATTGAAAGCATGTTGTGCAGAACACTTCACACTTCAACCAGTATTCCACTGAGGGGAATACGTTTGATGTCGATCTTTCCTGTAACCTCTTTGTAATTTTACATCGTGAATGGTGTTTGAGATTAAGTAGATTTTCCACAAAACCCTTTTAAAACAACAACTACATTCAAAACAAGTGCACTGCACAGTGTGTGTGATATGAAAGTATACGCTGAAGGTCCTTAAAGGAAAATGTAGAGCAAATCCACAGTAGTACAGATACATTTTACGCTGCATAATTTTTTGTCTCCATCTGCAAGACAGATATTCCCTTTTCTTTTGTTGGCTCTGTCCTTAATCTCCATCTTTGATTTTGTGTTTTTTGTGTTTTTTGTGTTTTTAAATCAATGACAGGACAATCAAGTGTGTGCCGGCTGCCAGCCTCCTTCACACACAGCTGGATGTGAATGATTTTAAAAGCTCCAAAACGACCCGGTCCCTGTAGTCATCATAAATACACTCTCCGGATAAATAGATCTGGTTGGGGGGGGACGGGGATAGGGGGGACGGGGGGGCTTGACAGATAGTGGTAAATCAAAAGATCCATAGCAGCCCAATCTTCAACACGGATGGGTGGGGGGGGGGCAGTTGAACATCTTCGGCAGCTTCAGATCCATAAAAGGAGCGCTGTAAGGCTGAGGACTTTGGGCCTAATGTAAAGAACAAATCAATAACAAGCCTATTAACCTCTTTGTCCACATTTCTGTTGCCTGGATGAAAGATACGGAAGGAAGAAAGCTTATAGGAGAAGAAAAGGGGGGCGGCTTGAAAGAAACAACAGCGAGAGAGTTGAGAGAGAAATGCCCGATAAACAAGAATTCAATTCAGGCGTCTGTGAAAAGCTGCTCAGTGTTTTTCGACTTGAAAAATAATGTGTGATTGTTTGTGAATGTGTGTTTTTCGGAGAGTTTTTTATGCATGATATCTATGTTTCTCTTCTTCCTCACTAGTGCATATAAATGGTGCCACATACATCCCATGGAAGTGATCCAGCAGAGGATGGACATTCAACCTGATGCCAGTCAACAAAGTGCTGATCGGGCGGCAGGCCCTCATGTACCGACACTGTGCCATGCAGGTGCAACACGTTTTATTCAATTTAAAAACCAGAAAGAGCAAAAGAATTAACAAGCTTCTATTGGAAAACCATTAAGGGCCTATAATTACATTTAATCTTAAGAACATTGATACTACCGACCTTTAGCCTGCGTCACTCTCTCTGTCTTTCTCTCTTTCTCTCTCTCTCTCACACACACTCACACACACACAGTCGTGTTTTATGACTTTTGGGGACATCAAATTGTACCAACGCACAAATCCACCCAAGGACTGAATCCACTAGTGCAGATACATTTTACATCTGTTTTTTTTTTTTTGTCTTCATCTTCAAGATGGATTAAAGTCTATTTTTCCGTATTCTCTTGTTGGCTCTGCCGCTAATCTCCGTCGTGCATGTTGCAGTTTGCTTTGACGAAGCAGGTCATTTAAAATCAATGACAGGACAATCAGGTGTGTGCCGCCTCTCCTTCACACACAGCTGGATGTGAATGATTTTAGAAGCTCCAAACGGCCCGGTCTCTCAAGTCATCATAAATACATCCTCCAGTTGTATAGATCTGGTTTGGGGGGGGGGGCTTAACAGATAGTAGTAAATCAATGGATCCAGACAGTTAAGAACAAATCAATGACACACCTATTAACCGCTGTGTCAGCTGTTCTGTTGCAGAGATGAAAGAGAAGGAAGAAAGACAGTCTCGAAGAAGAGAAGAAAGGTTGTCGACAGTGAAAGAAACAAAAGTGACAGCGGCTAGAGAGAGAGAGCATGAGAATAGCCATGTTTTTTGGGGGTGTTTTTTGCATCAGTGCTTATGAGTGGAGCCAAGTATATCCCACATAAATGATACAGTAGATTACGTTTCTAAACCAAAAAGAGCAAAACAAATATTGAGCTTCTGTTAGAAAACCATTAAGGGCCTATAATTACGCTTAATCTTTAAAACATGGATGCTTCTGACCTATAGCCTCCATAACTCTCTCTGTGAACTCTGACACACACACACACACACACACACACACACACACACACGCACACACACGCAGTTGTGTTTTATGACTTTAGGGGACATTACATTGACTTACATGAATTTCCTGGAGGCTTACCCTAACCATAACTGCTGCTAGCTTCACCCTTAACCTCACCTTAAATGTTATGAGCATGTGTATTGTGTCCTCGTAAAGAAGATGAGTCTCCACAATGGGACTGTGGAACCAGACACCACAAGTCATAAAAACACACACACACACACACACACACGCACACACATAGTATTTTGGTACCGCGGTCTGCAGTTCAGATTCTCTGGCTCCATCTACTGACTGAGCCATATACCAGCAGAAGACCGTCTCTTCTGCAAATATCAGTCAATCAAGGAGCGAACATCACACTCTAAAAGTTAAAGTTGAATCACGTAAACACTTTAATTTGATTCATATGGCAAAAGGAAAATTTGTCAAATTCTTGTTCATAACATACAAGGAAATCTGCAGGAATCCATGCTGTCGTCAAATGGATGTATTATGTAAGAGTATAATGTTGTGTTACACATGTTGTGTACCGGGGCATAAGGTGCACGCTCTCGTTCAGATGGAGCTGATGTTCCCACACACATCTCATTTAAGTGTTATTTTTAAGTTAACACAGGTGTGTTCTTCAAACCTTGCTCTTGCACTGTGTCTTGAGTGTCTGCCATTAAACATCCTACTGCTGGCAATTTATGTTCTTTAAAAAAGAATGGTGTTATCATTTTGCTATTATAGCTTTTTGCAATTTAATTCTACTGCAGGATGAAACAAATTCCCTCGAGCTCCCCGTACATCTCATGAATAAACTGGTCGTCTGTCCGTGTCCGTGTGGTCAGCAGTCTCTTCTTGCCCTGAACGATGCGGTGACATTTCACAGCTCACTGGTGCTTCTAACAATGCTGTCCTGAACAAACAGCAGACCTCTAGGAACCATACAAAATATTTATTCAAAATATTTTTTTCTTTTTTAGGCTGACCTTTATAGGAAAGGCCCATAAGGTGATTTTATATTCTATAAAGCCTCAGTCATCTCTATTTAAATTCCCTCCTTAGCCCCAAAAAGTGCAGCATCCCCATCTACGATCACTACCCTGAGGCAAAAGACACAGTAAAAAATGTTCAATCCCTTGCGCCATGAATGGGAGACGAGGTAGAGAAGATAATATAAACGAATGTGCTGAGTCTCCTGCTGTGACCTTGATCACAGAATATGCAGCGACATGTCAAGTGTGTTTTGAGTATAGTTACATCATAACTCATCATGAGACTTTAAGGAAAGGTCTTTATAAGTAAGCTCCCTGCTGCGTACATGTCTTCTTTCTGTTCCTAGCAATAGGAAATAGTTGTAATTCCACACAGCTTTGTTGTAAAGGTATCCTCGCTATCGCGTTGCTGTTGCGCGTGTGTGTGTGTGTGTGTGTGTGTGTGTGTGTGTGTGTGTGTGAGTGTGTGTGTACATGGACACGTGAGTGTGTCAAATTACACTTAAGTCTCTTTAGGACAGTCCTAAAGATAGTGAGCAGGCGGGGAGGGTGTCCATCTGGTGTAACATTGCAGCATTCAGATGAAGAAATAGAGTGAGTAGACCTGCTCTGACAGAGAAGATTACAACGCATCGTCATAGAAGTGAAGAGAATAGAATAATAACTTAATTTCATGGTACCATATGTGTGTTAAAACCTAAATAATGGTACTATAATAAAAAGCCTCCCTGCAGGACAGACAAAGAATGGATGTAAAATCAGATGTTTATCCACATTTATATAGATACATGGGATGTGTGAAGAATAAAGAATAACCTACACAATTAAACCTGCATTATACAATGCATAGGAGGATATAATATCAACAGAATATGTTACTCAACAGGGAAATCTGATCAAATGTGTTAAAACCTAAAAACTACTGATAGTATAATAAAAATGCTTCTGCAACACAGACGGAAATAGAAGAATTGCCTTCACAATAACTATATTCAATTATTCATTTTTATGGTAAAATCACATTTATATCAAGATACACTTGGAGTAAATCTACCATGCATAAGAGAATAACACAACACTGTGCCCCTCTGTCTACTATGCAACACATTTGTGCCTGTTTGTGAGAATGTGTGTGTGTGTGTGTGTGTGTGTGTGTGGGGGGGGGGCTAACAGCAGGGGTCTTCTACCCTTCCTTGACATTCACAAATAAGGTGATGTGATTTGCTCATCTTCTTCAGGAAAGCAAACAGCTTATCTGCACACACACACACACACACACACACACACACACACACACACACACACACACACACACACGCACACACGCTCACACAGAACAACAACAACAACAACAACAACAACAACAACAACACAAGAGACAAACACATGTGTCAAAAAACATGATCATCAACTGATTCCTAAAGTCTAGACTCTAGAGAGCATGTGCTGCCCGAAGGAGACGATGCAGTTCACTCCTCCTTTGTTCTTCCTCCTCTCCTCCTCCTGTCTCCCCCTCTCCTTCATTTCTCCCTCGGTCACCTTGTGACGCGGCGAGCCTCTCTGAGGCGCTTTCTCTCTCCACCTTCCCCACGGATGAAGATGAGGGGGCCTGCGGTGCCCCGCCACGGCTGAGAGGAGGAGGAGGGAAGGAGAGGAAAGGAGGGAACGAGGAGCGGAGGACGTGAAGAAGGGGAGGGGGAAGAGAGAGAGAGAGGGTGGGAGATGGGGGCGGGGGGCTAGTGGATGTAGCTCTAGCTGTGGGCCGGGGGGTGAGCTACCTAGCCCGGGCTGCTCTGCCGAAACATCCATGGGTGGCTGTGTCGGGAGCCACCACGACTCCTCGGGCAGCTTGAACGAGAACTCGGACGGCACTGGAGGTAATTTACGGGGCTCATCGTCGCATTTTTTTGTGTAAACAAGCGTAGCTTTTTTATATTTTTAGGGGGGCTTTCTGTGTTTTTTTGTGTTGCATGTTGTCCTGGCTGGAGGTCTTCTCCCCTTCCTTTCTACCCCAGCCGGACACGGCCGCCCTCCCCGGGTATCCGCCTCCACCCCGCGGGGCCTCGGAGCGAGAAGCGCCGCTCCGCCGCTACTTTTACCACCCGGAGGGGGGTTATTGTGCGACGCCGCCTCCCTTTTGTTCCGTGGCTTTTTGACTCGCATGCTAAGATGTAGCCTCGTTAGCTCGCTAGCTCTTCTGCATCACTCGTATGGGTCACGGAGGAACGCGGGCTGATGGTGACCACCACCACCACCACCACCACCACCACCACCACCACCACGTCCTCCTGACCCGCACCCGAAGGCGCGCGGCACTCGGGGAAATATGCCCGGCGTGGAGCTTGGTACAGAGTGTGTCGTGGGGGGCATGTCCATGTGTAAAGTGAAGGAGAAAGGATGATGATGAGGATGATGATGAGGAGGTGTGAAAACTTAAAGGGGGTGCTTCACCCTCATGATGAAGGAAGTGTGTTATTTGGGCATCGAGGCCTGAGAGCAATAAGCACCATGTTATGATGAGCAGAGCAGAGTATCAGACTTCAGAAGACTGCAGTGGATCATGTTTATTTTATGTATTATGCAATACATTAGTACATGCAATACCTAAGATAATGAAGCATGTTTTACCCTAATAAAAAAACATATTCATAGGGTAAACTGCTTTTTACTAGAAGATGTTGGGTCTGGTGACACTATAACTTTTAATTGTTCTCCTGCTATGTTGCTGTAGACCACTGTGTGCTGTAGTTTCCTGCTTGTCTGGTGTGGAAAGGGGGTCCCACTTCTGGCCAGTGAGTTATTTTAATCCCAGATTGGGAGATAGAGCTGGGTTGGGGGGTTGAGGCACTGGGCACTGTGTGATGCTGAGCTGTAGCCCGGTTTCCTTTATTAATGTTGTCCGTTTTCTCCCTTCTACGTCCGCCTTGGCGACGTGTTCGCCTATCTTCTCGACTTCCTGGACGTGTTTAGGTGTCACACACACACACTCACACACACACACACACACACACACACACACACACACAGGATTCAGAGATCCTTTTTATCGGTGTTCGTAGTAACAAGAAGCTGCGCCGTGTTAAAACCAGACGAGCAGCTGCTACCTGACTCCCTGCTTGATGAGGGCAGAGACAAGGCAGTTGACCCCCCCCCCCCCACACACACACACACACACACACATGTTTAATTGTATCTGTTTCCACTAAAGCGAGTGTCTATGCCTGAGGTGTAGTTCAAGTGTGATGGTATTTTGGTATAAAATCATCTTATACACATATTGGCCCATCACAAATATTTTCTGGAAATTAATGAATGACAGGCGAGTCGACTCCGGTTCAAAAGTATATTTTTTAATTATTAGCAGATGGATGAGCTGGAAAGTAGGTTAATGCAGAAGTATGAACGGACGAGTAGTTAAACATATCAGAGGTCTGAGTTGTGGGAAATATGGTCGACAATAATAACTCTGTACTAGTGGTATCTGTATATATATTTCTACTTTGTGTGTTTTTTAATTTAAAAAAAATATCTGTAGTTTTTTTGTATCAATGCAGACTGCATTCAATGATAACGTGCAAACAGAATAGTCTTAAAAAGAAGAAAGCAGTCACGTGTATATATCAAGTACATGTAGGCATGTGTTTCTGGCAGATCACTATTAGTAAACTGCATAAAGCACATTTTACTCCACATATTCTGTGTTTGAGTCCATACGAGCTGCTGCTCATGTCTTATATAGCTACGGGTCGTAGATGATGTTTATAAATGCTATTAACTGTTTGTGTTTACTGCTGAGACATCTAAACTTCACCCCACAACTTAAATTAGCTATTTTGTCAACCAAGGACCTCATTGACCCTCATCCCCCCATTCAGTACAATCATCTGGTGTTTTTTGAGACATTTTAAAAGGAGAATACTCTTATAACAATGTGCATTATGGCATTATACACAACTAGAAAGAGAACAAGTAATGTAAGTGTAAACAGTCGGTCAGTTAAAGCTCCTTTTACTTCAAACAGCCAGTTGAAGGTCGGTGTTTTCGGGCTGGGCCATGTGATCCACAGACAACATGTGTACCAGCAGTAGGTGTAACTCTACACCTTGATCCATCATCCTCTCTTATGTCTCTGTATTGCACGCACACTC
Organism: Liparis tanakae; assembly: GCA_036178185.1. Taxonomy (NCBI): domain Eukaryota; kingdom Metazoa; phylum Chordata; class Actinopteri; order Perciformes; family Liparidae; genus Liparis; species Liparis tanakae. The sequence goes on along the minus strand of CM070088.1, from coordinate 7,239,102 downwards.
ACACACACACACGCACACACACACACACACACACACACACACACACACACACACGCTGCCCCGTACCTGTTGTCCCCTCCGGTGTTGATCCAGATGGTGTTATTCATCGGTCGTTCCTCTGACCTCCTTGTAACTGGGTGGAGTAACACTAAACTTGTAGCTCCGGTTCTGCTCCATGTATATATAACATGATGGTGGAGGCTCATGTTTAATCTGTTATCTGAGTTTAGTTATGAACAGTCTTCAAAAAAACACTTGCTTTGTTCCAGATGACTCCTAACTCTTCTTATTCCTTCTTTCTCCTTTACTCTTCATTCCTACTTCTCTTTTTTTATTCCCCCCGCTTTCTCTCTCTCATCTTCCACACCTCGTATCTAATTGTACTTTCCTACATCCCCCATTTGTTTCTGTTTTTCTTCTCCCCTCCTCTCTCCATCCCCATTTTCTTTCCTCACATCTTTCCATTCCCCCCACCTTCACATTCATCCTCTGCATCTTGTTCTCCTTCCTCTCCACTCCCACCCTCCTGTCCTCCTCTATCTTTCTTTTCTCTGCATCTCTCCATTCCTCCTCCTCCTCTCTCTCTCTCTCCCAGTGACTCTAGGGCGTAACCAGCCCCTGAAGAGAGAGCGGCCTAAATGGAAAAGTGACTACCCGATGACTGAGGGCCAGCTGCGCAGCAAGAGAGATGAGTTCTGGGATACGGCGCCAGCCTTCGAGGGCCGGAAGGAGATCTGGGACGCACTGCGGGCCGCGGCCAGCGCCTTCGAGAGCAGCGACCACCTGCTGGCTCAGGCCATCCTCGACGGGGCCAGCATCACACTGCCGCACGGTAACACACATTTACACTGGGGTAGACGCAGGGTCATGGAAAACCTGGAAAAGTCATGGAATTTTAAAATGGTCATTTCCAGGCCTGGAAAAGTCATGGAAAAAAATTAAATCATCATATTTGTTATGATCACATGTTCATTTACACCGAAGTTTGAAATAATTAATATGTTTTTTAAAGAAAGACGCTCAAAATATAAGCCGGCATACGCTCTCAATACACAACATGTTCTCAATTTTTCATGTTTTACCGAGATTTCAGTTTGGTCATGGACATTTGGTTTAAAGTCATGGAAATCCATCAGTCAAAATGTGTAAGAACCCTGTAGATGTAGCAGATACTTCCAGGGTTCGTACGGTCATGGAAAACCTGGAAAAGTCATGGAATTTTAAAATGGTCATTTCCAGGCCTGGAAAAGTCATGGAAAAAATTTAAATCATAAAAGTTTGGGAAAAATCATGGAAATGTGTTATAATCAAATTTTCATTTACACTGAGTTTGAAATAATTAGTATTTTTTTAAGAAAAACGTTAAAAATATAAGCCAGCGTACACTCTCAATACGCACAATGTTCTAAATGTGTCATGTTTTACCGAGATTTCAGTTTAGTCATAGACATTTGGTTTAAAGTCATGGAAAAGTCCTGGAAATCCATTGGTCAAAATATGTAAGAACCCTGTAGATATAGCAGATACTTCATTGTGTACTGCTTGAGGTACTGATGATTACTACCTGAAGATGATCCACTCCCTTAGTTCTCCAGAGGAACTCAGGAACTCAGCTGTAGAGAATTTCTTAGCATTTTGAGGCTTTTCTAGAGGCTGTAGATTGTATTTGTGTGTGCCAGATCACAGTTATGACTTCCCATGATAAGAATTGCGATTGCAACAACTGCAGATGTTTAAAATGCGTTAAACTCTGCTGCATATCAAATCAAGCACTTCCTATGTGAACGGATACAGATGATTTGGCTGAAGCACACGACAGGCAACCTGTGACAATCTTTCCCAAACGTTGCTGTTGCCGTGCAGAGTAGAAGAGTAATATGTTGTATATTACGCGTTTTCACAGGAAGCAGACGGCAAAAGGAAAATGCACTGAAACCAGGTGGAAAAGAACGTTCTTTTAAAGTCTTCTTTGATTGCAAAAGTCTGTTGATTACATTTGCACGTGCAAGTGGAATCAAAATCCTTTGTCCCAAATGAATAATTATAATCTCAATGAATAATTATAATCTCAATATTTATTTAATAGAAAGGGACTAAGATTTAGACTAGTAAAGACAATGGCCCTTTCTTCTCTCTCTCTCTATCTTTACCCCACCCCACACACACATAACATATTACATTTTCTATTTATTGTTGAATAGTTATTTTGTAATTTAGTTAAGTAAAAATGACAATAATCTTCTAGTGCCAGATTCCAAAAAATCTGGATTTGATGCTTGAATATCTTTATGTTTTGGACTCGTAAACCGTTAATTATGTGTATTCTTTTTTAAAGTTCAATGTAAAAGCAGTGTAATTAGTTTAAAGTGTATTCAATTAGTCTGACATTGGAACCCACTGAGGGTGAGTTGTTGCTTCCTCTCCACCGGCCTGCTCTGAGATCCAGAAGCCAATAACAGATGAAGCATGACTGACCGTAAGAATGGCCTCAAAATGATCATAACACTAATTTTAGTTTCAGAACAGCCAATCGTTTGTCTTGATAGAAACAATAACAAATCCATCTCATACATGAGCTCATGCATCCCTGCGTGTTCCTCGGTATGAACAGTTCACATCAACATAGTTTGATTTGAGGAGCTAAGGCTTATCTGATGTTGAACTTCCATAAACCAGAACTACTCTTCACCCCACATGACGATTTCGTTCTGTTTGGGTGAGTGGCCTCTGAGCACAATGATTGAGGGTTTAATCAATATGGACCTGATTCCAAGCAACAACAAGTCTTTACAGTCTCACAGCCGGCAGTTAGAAGGAGTTACAGTCGCTGGCCCTCTAAGTACGTCTCAATGAGCCGCGGTGGAGATCAGACTGGAGCTGTTAGCAGGAATATACTGCGCCGGACCAGGAATCAATAACAAATACATTACAAGAGGCGCGTCCTTGGTAGGATGTAATGAAGTAATCCTTCAGGTACGTATAAAGAAAGCGTATCCTCTCCAACTTACTGGGGAACGTTCGTGTGCGAGAGCCGAACAAACTTAGTGCAGCAGATCTTTGTGCAGCCTTTCTTTCGGTGGGTGTGCGTCGTTCTCTTTTCTTTCTAAGTAAGTAAATTTACGGTATTACGACAACTGAGGAGAGGAATGGCTCCTCTTCCTCTTGTTTACATGTCGTTACTATGAGCTTTGGATGGTGATGTGTTTTGTCTCTTTGGCGGCGTTCTGTTTTACTGGTCCCTCCAGATTTGTCTGTAGGTTTTTTGATTACATGTATCAGCAAAAGTAAACCATAATCAATAGATGGGGATACAAGAAAATCAAAAAAAATATTGAGTGTCACAATATTTGTTTGGCTGTATTGATCCTCAAAATCAGTGTATAGATTTTGAGTTTACATGTTATTACTCAGTTATTACATCATTTAATTTGCGCCCTCTCAAAGTAGTGTGACGACGTTGGGTTTTACTGGGACTCTAAGAACGGCAAATGCAGATCCTCTTGTTCTGATTACATCCAAAAAGTAATTGTGCACATTGTGGTGTGCTCTTTGTACTACGACAGCTTTTCTTAAAATATGATAAAAATATCGTCGGCTGAGAGAAAACACCCCACTGTCACAGCATCGTTTATATTTGAAGTCAAAAGATGACTTAGTGGTTAGCAGAAACTTACTTCGGACTATCCCCAAGTAATGCCCTTTAAGGACATTAGAGTTGCAGGTATTCTTTTAATGAACCAACGTGTTGGACAAATCCTCATCTTCACTTGATGGCTCAAAAAGAAAAGTCAGAGTGCCACTAAAGTGGTTAAATTATCCTGAGGAGAACATGAATCATGACGTGTCATAAGTAACTCTGTGGCAGTCCATCCAATAATTGAGACGTTTGTGATGGAAAAGTCATCAGGATTCATGAGGCCTGGCTCACGGTCATCGACTTATCATGCGGCACACTCATTTCTGCTGAGCTCGACAAAGCCTGTTGTGTTTATGTAATAATATTTTAGCCAACAGGCAGGAGTTTCCCTACTATTACAATACTTAGGCATTGCACTTTTTTATTTTTGCTTTAGTTTTGTGGCTCTATTGTTTTATTCCCAAGTCTTTTATTTATTTAGAATATTCTTTCACAATGTTTAAAGCAAACAGTTTATTGCACTTTGAAAGGGTGCACTTGCACACATGCACTATTATTATATTTCCAATAAATCAGAGGAATACCATATTCTTAAAAATAAAATGGATCTGTGAATGTCTGTAGATAAAGTTTCATGACAATCTATCCAATAGTTGTATCTAATAGTCTGGACCAACGTGGCAGACCGACAGCCCTAAAGCCCTAAAGCCCTAAAGCCACTGTCACGGTTGGGGCGACTGTGTGTCAGTGGGTAGCTCTCAGGTCCGTGTTCCAATCAGGGATCAGGGGGTTGGCGGTTCAATCCCCGCCCTAGTCGATGTGTCCATGAGCAAGACACTTTTGCTCCCCGTAGACGGTGTATGAATGTAGCATGTAACGTGTCTTCCTTCACATGCTACATGTCCTTTATTCTAATTCTGGTTAACACTCGTTGTTCAATGAAAGCCAAAAGGAATCAGCGCCACCTGGAACCCATTAGTGTTCTGCAGCCGAAGAATAAACAGAGAAATACTGAGAGAATCACATCCAAATCATGTTTATAGAACGTCATGTGTAACATCCGTCTTGTTGAATAGTTATTACGTCACCGGTACGTGAACGGAATTTTAAGGCCAAGACAACAATAAAAGGCCGACGGCCTCGCATTGCCAAAAAACTGTTGCACTTCAACGCACCGTAGAGACTGCAGACGGCGCCGGCAGGTGGCGGTAGTCGGTGCTCATTCTTCAAAAAGGGAAACCAGAAGACTCAAGACTGTGGATGTACGAGCCGTTTTTACGACACACTTGAAACACAGCAGCGTGCGCCAACACTGTTCCCCACCCGACTCCAGTCCAGATGGCTGAGAAGAATCTGTATGGGAGGGATTAGATGAGCTGAAGATAAAACACGAGAGGAGTGGTCTGTGTGAGCCCACTTGACTCCACGTGTTGCTTTCCTTGCATGTGCTCCTCTTCTCATGCTTCTTCATTTGCTCGAGCTGAACAGCCAATCACAGGGATCTCTCTCACGGACGACTTCCGCGACCAATTCAATTATTTTGCGGTGAATCGGACAAAATGTGACACGGGCCGCTTATGAATTAGCCTGAAATTGATCAGAAAAGAGGGAGCAAGATTAGTTTTCTTGAGAAAGAGGTCGGACCACACAGCATGTTGAAGAGCGGATGGAAAATGTCCTATTGCTAATTTAATAATCAATACAATTCTGGGCCAAACTGTATCAATAACCTCTTTTTTTTAAATGTGGTTCATAAAATATTATAAAATGAAGGCTAACCGTGGTTGATTTCATATTGGATATGATTTCAGATATAAAATAATGCTGGTTTAAAATAGCTAGGAACATCCCTGCTGACAGGGTCTTGGGTAATCTATGACCTTATGACCTTGACTATGTTTGTAGAAAAGTTTGAAAAACTGCTCCCACATCTCTTCTGACGCATCAGTACGATGACAGGGCCTCCCCCTCACGGCCGAGTTCATCATCTGAATTCTGAAATAAAATTCTGGGATGAGAGCGGTTTGCTGAAAGGTCTTTTGAAGGAGGAAGTTCTTCCATTTCATTTTGCATTCAAATCCCTTAAAATACCTGTAAACCTCGTTTTCTTTCTCCTAAGTCTCTCTGGTTCTGTGGTGGATTTAGCCAGGGCTGCTTTTGTCTTTTAGTCCAGGACAGTCTGACAGGTGTGGTTGAAAAGGACAGCTTCTCTATCAGGGTTCGTACGCTCATGGAAAACCTGGAAAAGTCATGGAATTTTAAAATGGTCATTTCCAGGCCTGGAAAAGTCATGGAAAAAACTTAAATCATAAAAGTTTGGGGAAAAGTCATGGAAATGTTTTATAATCACATGTTCATTCATGCCAAGTTTGAAATAATTAATACGTTTTTTAAAGAAAGACGCTCAAAATATAAGCCGGCGTACGCTCTCAATACGCAACATTTTCAAAAATGTTCATGTTTATACCGAGATTTCAGTTTGGTCACGGACATTTGGTTAAAAGTCATGGAAAAGTCATGGAAATCCATCGGTCCAAATATGTAAGAATCCTGTGAGAATTAAAAGCAGTGTTAGCAGACAGAGAGTTAAAGAACCGGCGGCGGAGAGGAGACGTGAGAATAACTGGTGGAGGGTGGAGTAAAACTGCTCTGTGATCAGACACACATACATCCTCAGTATCAGAGTAAAATAGTAAATAACCAGATGATCACGGGTTATCTTTCAGTGTGTGGGCTCCATTACCGCCTGGGGGAGGTTAGCATTGGGTCACACTTTGATGTACAGCGGGATAGGAACTCAACAAGCGCTTGGAGAAAACCCTGCGAGGCCGGGGCGGTCTGTCGATTATTTAAATCACCACTGGACCGTTACGATAAAACCAAGATGTTTTAATTAAGTAAACAGCTTTGTTGTTGTTGTGTATTTTTATTCACTTAATCAAATACAATACAATATTATTCTATATAATATACAAAACAGAAAGACTGAAAAGGTATAGGTAGAAGCAAATAATGCTTATATAAATATATTCCTATCCTAAATGAATATCAAATAAATCAGAAAATGTATATAAAATAACGAAAAATAAAATAAAAAATAAAATAAAATATATATATATATATATATATATATATATATATATATATACATCCACATACATCTTCCATATAAATATTTATTATTATATATATATTTATTAAATTAACAGCAACCTTGCTCGTCAGCTAGGGTAGATGGGGGGGGGGTGTAACATCTGGGGGGTTGTTTCCTTCTTCTCTTTAATAATAAAAACATCTCAGATTCATTACCTAGGGATCTGGTTTAAAAGGTTTAAAAGGCCCATTTTTACGGTTAAAGGCAGCAGAGGTTTATCGTCGTAGTTAAATTGTAACGACGTGAATCAAGAGGGTCTGATAGGAGATGGTGGGGGCGAAAGAATCAGTTTTCTGGTCGTTGGGTTTGATATAACTTCCGCGTTTCTTTTCACACCGATGGTTTTTCGGTGAGTGCTGTTGTTATGAGGCGCTGCTCACTTCTATCCACATGACGACACATTTCACTCTGAGAGACAAAGCAGGAGAAGCTCTCCTTTCACTCTGCCCACTGTGCCGAGTGGAAAGCAGCATCCTGCTGACTCATCGCAGTCTCGCTCACCACAAAACGATAAAGAGAGGCACAATTCTTCCTCTTTTCTTTATTACTATAAAAACTTCTTGCTTTTGTGAGGAGAATTCTCAGCCTGGTCTTTAATTATTTGCTTCTAATGTTTAAACTCTCTTTGGGGCAACAATGTTACAGTCAACCAAACATACAGGACGAATTGGCTGATGAATTTGGATTTGACACAATTATATATTTAAACTAGAACGGGCACTCGGTTAGAGCGCATACCTGCCACATTTTGGCATTAGTTGCCAACTGGATACAAATTAACCGCGCTATAGTAAAAAGAAGATGTTGACCTTTTCTTGACCTTTGACCCGATCGATCCCGAAATCTAATCAAATGGCCCCCGGATAATAACCAATCATCCCACCAAATTGCATGTGATTCAAAGAAGATTTTGACCTTTTCATGACCTTGACCTTTGACCCGATCAATCCCAAGATCTAATCAAATGGCCCCCGGATAATAACCAATCATCCCACCACATTTCATGCGACTCGGTTTAATACTTTTTGACTTATGCCAAAAACACACACAAACCCAAATAAATACACAGACACATAACCGTCTACATTTTCAATGCGAAGGTAAAAAGTAAGAAAGAAAATAAACCTTGCGATTAAAACAGCCGTCAGCACAATAAAACTACCTGGTGTTTTCAGGTGTGCACCGCAGTGACTAACCATTAGGGGGGGGGGGGGCTGTCTGAGATCCCGGTGAGGACCCGCCACAGCGTTACGTCTCTCTGTCATCCTGTGAGCGCTTCTCTAATTTCCCCGTTTCACATCCAACTCTCTCCTCGGTGTCTGATTCACCGTCGGCCCAAAGTGGCGTCACGTATTTGAAAGTGCTCCAACAGACACAAGAAATCCCTTTTCTCCGTCTTTTCCTGTCGAGTCTCATTTCTCCATTTCATCTTATTATAGCCAAATGTGAATCAGAGTTCCGGCTGGGGCTTTGTCGACTTTTGGATTAAGAGTGCAATAATCCAAATATAGAAAAGTAAACGGCTATTTAAAGAGAACACAAGACCCCCGAAAGATCTCCCGGTCCGGATCATTCATTTAAAAGGAAAATAATGAAGGAAATTTGAGGGTTTTCCTGAAAAGTTAACTTCCGTTGTTAAAACTTAGTAGAACTTCCCAATTAAACATTTACCGAGTGTGATGTCCATAAACAAGGCTCTGTTTATGTTGGTGTATACGTATAGAATAATACACAGCAGGTATAGGAGGTGTAAGTAGAAGGACTTGGCAGGTTTTTAAAGCTAATTTTTTTCCATTGAAATGTTTTATTAATGTTATTTAATGTTTAATAACAAACTGTCTGTAGGAAAAAAGTTCTGTGTTGAAACAAACTTTCAAAGAAGGTTTTTTTTTTGTATTAGTATTTAGTATTTTTTTGTATTGTAGTATTTAGTATTTAGTATTTTATCTTATGTTGTCATGGTAACTGATCAGGATGATGGTCACGACTGTAGAAATGGACTTTGTTGAACCCCGTTGTTCTTGCAGGCGCTCTGGCCGAATGCTACGATGAGCTGGGGAACCGCTACCAGCTGCCGGTGTACTGCCTCTCTCCTCCCGTCAACATGATCGAGGAGCGCTCCGATGAGCTGGACGGCTCCGATCTGGACTCCGGGGCCGCGGATCCGTCCGCGGGCGGCGGTCTTGGCGGCGACGCCGGCTCAGGGGGCGAGTGCCAGCTTCGGCTCCGGCTCTCGACGGGCCGCGACCTCCGGCTGGCGGTCCGCTCCACGGACACGGTGGGCGTGATGAAGCGGCGCCTCCACAGCCAGGAGGGCGTGGCCGCCGCAACCCAGCGCTGGTTCTTCTCAGGCCGGCCGCTGACTGACCGGCTGCGGCTGGACCAGCTGAACATCTCCAGGGACTACGTCGTGCAGGTCATCCTCAGCCAGCCGCCGCCGTCCGAGCCGCCGCCGCCGACCACGGGACACACGGCGGAGGAGGAGGGAGCTGCGAAGATATCGCAAGAGCCGCCGCCGGTGGAGAACTAACTCCTCCCAACCGAGCAGCCTGGAAGGAGGCAGAGGCCGTCAGAAAGAGAGAGGAAAACAAGAGAGTCCTCTTCTCTTCTCTTCTCTTCTCTCCTCTCCTCTTTTCTTCCCTTCTCTTCTCTTTTCTCTTCTCTTCTCTTCTCTCCTCTCCTCTTCTCTTCTCTTCCCTTCTCTTCTCTTCTCTCCTCTTCTCTCCTCTCCTCTCCTCTCCTCTCATCTTCTCTCCTCTTCTCTTCTCTCCTCTTCCCTTCCAGTCTCTTCTCTGGCCGGAGGTCGGCTGTCTGCCGGAGTGAAAGGACTCTTGAATTGAGAAAAGACTCTCTCTCTCTCTTTGGTTTTACACGTTGACCTTTTGACCTTTTGACCTTTTTGAAGTCTTTTTAACTGTTCCAATGGAAACCAAAACGACAAAAAGAGAACGATGTCAGACGGCACCGAGGGTTTTTACGAGCAACGATGATGTTCAAAATGTTTCTGTGTTTTTGTTTCCGCTCTCCGGTCAGTATCGTTCTGTTTATGATACACACAGATGAATAAATACAAAGCAATTCAACTTCGGAAGGAAAAGATTAAAGACGCAAACACAATCATGACAGTTATTCAAAGGTTAAGCCAGAACGCCACGCTGTACAGGAAGGCCGCCGGTTGGTAAACACAAGTGTGCGTCCGCTTGTCGAGAGGTTGCAGTCACATGACCACGTGTCACCGCGCGGCCGCTGGACGCTTCATTTCACTGCTTCACGGAACAATCAGCAATCATGTAATAAACATTAAGTAGTCAGTCAGCGCGTGTCTGTACGTGTGTGTGTGTGTGTGTGTGTGTGTGTGTGTGAGAGAATAAGTGTGTGTGTGTGCGTGGATGTTCGTATATGATCAAGACACAACCACAATTGTTCATGTGGCAACAGGATAGAATATCAGAAACACAGTTGCATATTTTGATTAAAAATAAAATGTTTTTAATTAAAATGTATCATTGTTTCTATTCCTCAATCTCTGTCTAATTATTTGCTTTAAATATGTTCATATTTGTGTATAGAGGTGGAGCCCATTAGAGTATCTCGCAATTACAGTGTGATGTACAGTTGGCATTATGGGGAATAAACTTATTACCAAGAATAATATTTGGCATTTACAGTGGTTCTCAAATGGGGGTACGTGAGATTTGTAAAAATATATATTTAAAATGAGCATCCATTCAAAAAAATAATTTTATTTGATAAACATTGAATGAAAATTAAGTTGATAAAGATAATTCTAATGCATATAATATTCCATATTACTGTAAATGAGGAACTGAGGTCACAGTTGAGAACCACTGCCACTGTGTATCTTTGACCTGAGCCTGGCTCACTTTCACTCTTAATGTGACGCACAACTACTTCCTCCTGTCCTTGATTTTGATTTCCTTATTTTAAATCTTTTCATTTCAACCAGACAGAACTTGGAAAATGAATGAATATGGAATATGGAAGGAAGCCATGTGACCAAGCACTGGAGTTTTAATGGAGAGGAAGGAGGAGCGTTAATGCCCCCGTTCTATTGAGTGTGAAAGGTCACGCTGTACATGAGGGACAAGTGGAAACAACAGAAGGTCACTCACATCAAGTTCTCAAAATTGTGGCTCTTTTGGGAAATACCTTTATACATCATACCTGATCGGGTATCAGTCTCAAAATGTCATTTTCCCTCTGCACGTAAATTATAATAATATTCAATTCAGTTTATTTTTAATAGCCTTATATCACAAATTACAAATTTGCAGCAGGCTTTACAATCTGTACACATCCGACATCCCTTAAGTTTGAGAATCACAAGCAAAAATTAAATATTTGATACAAGATTTATTTTTTTTAATTTGGGCCGTGTTTGGTCTTGCAAAAAAACCTTAATTTAAGCAATAGACATCTATTACCTTTTTTCACAAGCGCACAGCAATGTTGAATCAAAAGAAACCTCAGGAACTATAACTAGGAGAGAGTTGTGCTTAAAGGGGACATATTATGAAAATTCGACTTTTTTATTGCTTCTATACGTTATTTGGGTATCTGGCATGTCTCCCAACACAAAAACGCTGGGAAGAAAACCACTCAGGCGGCTTGTTGTGGTTCCTCTATGTCAGAAACGATCTGCTTGAGTGCGTCGATTGGGATTACCACCAACGTCTGTAGATTTTGGCATTGAAACGCCCCCACCACCACTCGACCCCCCCAGTTTAAAGACGGTTCGGTGACCTGGCGCCATAAGTTAGAGTGACCAGACGTCCGGTTTTCCCCGGACATGTCCTCTTTTTGAGACCTAAAGAATGCGTCCGGCAGGGATTCCAAAAACGTCCGGGATTTTGCTTCGTCGGATATTTGTGTTTCTCTGGGTTTTCACAAACTAGTATTTACTCCTTACACGTTTTGGAAATGGTATCTCCCGAGCTCTGGCGCGAGCTCTGACGGTATAGAGAACAGCCATTGGTCAACCGATCTCAGGGTTGCCAGATACACGATAATTATCCTCCAAATAATACAACCATTTTGAGCCTTTGGTACGATACTTAACCATTTCCAATCTGGCAACACGGAGCACCTCGCCCACTCAGAACAGGTCAGTCTGTGGGGAGGTTTTTTTGACAGGGTAAAAAGGCTGTTTGGAATGATTCTTGTGGTATTTTGACCAAAATATGTTACAAACATTACATTAAGACCCCAAGGAACCAGATGAACTTGTGGAAAGATGGGCATAATGTGTCCCCTTTAAAGTAAATGCTCGGTGACATGTTAGTGGGGGAGAATGAATGATGTAATGTCCTCCATAAATCACAGCACTCTATACAGGTAACTTCCCAGATGAGATAGTTCTCAATTTCTTTGTTGACATGGGTCAAAGTATATTTCCTCCACAAACCAATTCCAGCCGTCCCTCATGAGACTCTTCATTCATGAAACACTTTGATGTCATTAAACTGGCTCTATTCCCTTTTCCACTTCAAATAGCGTCACACGTTGTTTTCTTGTTCTCGTTCCTGAGAACTTTCATAACCGTTTCCCAGGTACCTGTTGAGCTTTAGCGATACCCCCCCCCCACACACACACACACACACACACACACACTGGCATGCACCATCACTCGAGCTTTTCCAGTTCCCTTTTCGGAGGTTTCTGTCTCTTTTGCAATTTCACAATGCTTTAATTGTTCTGTGGTCCCTTTGATATCTTCCTCATGGCCGGGTGAATCAGGTGCATGTGGAAGGAAAGAGGAAACGTAAAGCTACAACAGTGAGGATCTGTTCCTTTGCTTCTAATTCATAAAAAAAGAAACGTGGTTACAACTCCATGGTCTCAAGTCGACGCACACGCACACGGCGCAGTTCCTCTTTGCGTTCGGGATTTTTTTAACCATCAATCTTTTTGTCACATAAATACAGCGACAGCATGCTGAGTTGATACAGACAGACTGAACACCGACTGAGAATAGCAACCTCACCTCTCTGGCATCCTGATCACGTCTAGTCAAAATAATTTGGGATCAAGTGCAGTTGTCAAAGTAAGTTCTACTATACTATTTTACTGTGTTTTTTATATTCAGCTTTTTATCTTTATATATATATATATATATATATATATATATATATATATATACTTATATTTATATTTATATATGTATATATATTTATATATATGTATATATATTTATATATATATATTTATTTATATTTATATTTATATATGTATATATATTTGTATATATATGTATATTTATATATATATATATATATATATATATATATATTTAGATATTTATATGTATATATATATACATTTTGTTTTAGAATACTTGTTAGAAAATACATGTCAAACAACAAGTTTGAATCTGTTGGTGAAAAACATTTTTTGTCTCTGATTCTGGGGATTTATGTTGTGTTTTTGAACAATCCTATCAACGCATGTTGAAGGTTCTCAGCCTTATAGGAAATTAGAATAAGCAGAGCCGTCAAGGTTTAAGCCCCTATTGTCTTTTTCCCCCAGATGCGTGCATTGTTCCTTGTGGTCCTGTATGCTGGACTGTGCTTCGCCAGCTCCGTCAGCGGCCAGGAGAACATCGAGCTCCTGATGGATAATGGTGGGTAGCTCCTCCTTTCTCCGCTGAATCGGCCTCTCCATGTGTGTCCTCGCCTCACATTCAGGGAAAAGTCTGTCTGTGTGAACGTGTGTCTTCTTGTCTATGGTTGATCTAGTTCTGGTGGTGAGGATACCTTACGACGAGAGCAGCAGTGTTCACGTCAAACTGAGCTGTGGAGATTCATATGAAAACCAGCCTGTGGTTTGGAAGAAAAATGGTAATAAAACTGTAATAACTGTAATACTACAATGAATACCGCTTCTATAGTCACTGATACTTGTAATGTGCAGATTTGATACATTAGATTTTCTGAAAAAGTAAATTTCTTTAGTTGTATTTTTCTCTTTTTTCATGGTATTTGAAGGCATCATTGGTACATTGACCTATCGATTTTGTTGTCTCAGGCGAGATCGAGCCAGCTCTGCAGGGGAACCGGGTCACCGTCCTAGTGGAGGACATGGATGGAGGAAACTACACTTGTCACCTCAGTCCAGGTGGAGCTTACCTCAACCATACTCTGATCATGACCCAAATAAAGCCAGACAACAAGAGGGCGATACTTAAAGAACAATCTTCTGAACAGGGTAAGGAAGGTGGGGAGGAAGGAGGAGACCACAAGTGGCACACATTGAGGGAAAAGACGGAGATTAAGATGCTTTGGGTGATTGGACCTGGCGAGAGCTACAAGTTAAGAACGATGGTGGGAGATATGGGGAACAAATAGACAGAGGCTGATGCCCAGAAGCAGACAACATGCAAAAGATAAGATAAATGAAGGGGCACGTGAAAAGGAAACCGGAGAAAAGAAGGAGCAGAAGTAGTGTTGCAGAGAGTTGTGGTTCTTTTTTCAAAATAATTCCTGTAGCATAAGAAAAGAAAATCTGAAATAACTAATCCTTTCTCCAGCTTTGTGCCATATGTAAGGATATATTGATAAGCACCAAGCTTTTTTTAGGCCTTTGCTTCGAAAATGGCTAAAGAAACTGTATTCCTGCAACCACTAAGGCTACTTTAATAGTTTTAATATTTTTTTATAACAAACTTATTGGATTTTTAGAGTTTTAACATTTTTAAATGTGTTCTCTTTCGTTCAGATGTGTACATATCAGTATACATGTTACTGGGTAAGATTAAATGAATAAAAATAAATAAAAGTGAGCTGGGACCTTCAAAATAAAGTACTTTGAAACACAAACCTAACATATCTAGATGAATCGATCGCAAGAGCATACAACCCGGAGAGAAGGACTCACAGTGTTTCTGTTCCTTCAGGTCACATCCACTGCTCAGCCGCCAACTACAACGGCTCCTTCCACTGCCGCTGGACCAGAACAGACGCCAGGTCCACGGCCCCGGTGCTCCTGGTGAAGGTCGAACGGTGAGGACCAATCACCAGATACTCATTCAAACCAGGAGTGGATCCTGCATCCTGTATCTGGCATTGTGTTTGGAGATGAGGCGAGTTGTACCAACCCAGTGTGTCTTCAATCTAGTTATTCGGAAAATATTTCCTGTGAGCTGGATGCCGACGGCTCGGGGATCAGCTGCCAGAACGCCGGCTGCACGTACAAAGAGGAGCAGCATCGCATCGTCCTCGACCTCTACATGCACAGCGCCTCTCTTCTCGAGGCGTACACAAAGAAGTTCTACCTGAGAGAGATCGGTGAGTGGGGGGCTTCTGTGTCTCTGGGTTATCGGTAGTCGAGGTCGTGCGGCCTCATTTTCATCCATTCATCTGCATGTCTTGTTTTGCCTTCTCTTCTCAGCTATTTACATTATTATTTTTATTTATTTTTACTCTTTTTTTTACCTTTTTACTGTTTTTTTACTCTTTTGGGCTATACAAGCCCATTGCACATTGGTTTATTTATAGCATTTTGCACTATCCTCATGGATATCAACACTCAATCAATGCACACTAATATCTGTAAATTCTTTATACACCCTGTGTACATGTTCCCCCTATGTGTATTGTTGTTATACTATGATTCTACTGTAACTTGTGTATGTATGTTAGTGAGTTATTAAGCTACTGGTTTATCTACATTTCCCTCGGGATTAATAAAGTATCCATCTATCTATCTATCTTTGTGGCTTTTACCCTTCCCTTTTTCGCCATCCTCCACCTCCCCCCCCACACACACACACACCTCATCGTTATTCAGTGAGGCCGGACGCACTCACTAACCTGCACACCAGCGACGGGAAGCTGTTCCACTGGAGCGCCCCCGAGTCCTGGGAGAAGCCCTGCTCCTTCTTCAGCCTGGACTTCCACGTCAAGGTGGTGGCGCTCCACAAAGAATCGCTCTGCGACTGTGCCGACCCCAAAGGGGTAATCCATGTGAGCATGCTGCACCAGTTGATCCATATCGGTGTCAAACACACACGGCTTTGTCTTTAACGTGCCGTCTCTTCTCTCGTGCAGAACGCCACCACTCAGGAGACGAAGTTCGAGGTCAAGGTTAAACAAAAGAAGTTTGTTTTCTGTGTGCGAGCTCAGGACAGATTCACCAACGGGCCATTTAGCGAGTGGAGCATGATAAAGTAAGTATATCACTCGGATCATTAGAAACTGTTTTCACTGGGGTTTGTTACCAAATATGGAATTTGATGAAAGCATATGATTTATCCAAATACAAAAAAGTCATGCCACCAACATAGATCTGATGCATACCGTTTCATTCTACCCTCCAGAGTGGATAAACGCACCAGCTTCCACTGACGGCGGTCATCAAGCATGGAAGAGCACGAGTATGCAAGAAATCATGTTTTAACTCTTTTATAACACTTTATTTTTATAATGCACACAAACAGGGGTTTTCTAACTGAAGTCTACCTGTACAGTATTTATTGATTCTTTATTTAAGTTGTCTCTATGGGAGTTAAGTATCTTATTTTTTTCTCCATTGTATTGTTATTTACAACCATCCTTTCAGAATTGGTGCTCAAACAATTATTAAAATGTCATAATAAATTAATGAACATATTAACATCCTGGACTTTTGGCATCTTTTGTAGAACACCTCAAATACATTTTATACTCATTTTAAATGATTTCAGCCAACACGGATACTTTAGGTACAAAAAAAGAAGGTTTATTGTCATATTTACAGCCAGGATGTCAGGGATGTGATGAGGGAAACACCAAAAGGCAGACCTCAGGAAATATAAAAAAAAAAGAGTTGAATGTCCAGGAAAGCTGTGAATCCGACAAAATCAACAACAAAAATAAAGAATCACATCCCTGATGATTCCGAGAGCTCCGGGGCTCATACGGTCGTCCCGTCTTCCCGACACATCCCCTCAGTTCACACTCATTAATGAAGCAGCTACCAAAGAGCAAACAAAACAGAGAATGCACTTGTTGTGCGTTTTGTGGAAGCAGTTTCACTTCAACCTGTCTCCATCTCAACTCGGCTGTTAATGTCACAGTAGCTTTGAAGATTATTGCATAATTCTTACATGTCAAACTGCGCAGGTTGCAGGCATCATCAGTGCGGAGCTCGTGGACTTAGATTCAGCTCGAGCTCTCTGGACAAGCGCTCTCAACATCATCTGCATTTCCAAATGTTCCACTAAAATTCTTCAATACGCGTTGCACAAAATTAACAATTAAGCAAAACAAGTACTCCAGTAGAACTCATGTAAGTTAAATTAGTTCAACTTATTCTTCACTGTTGAATTATTTTTTTCAATCTGTCTTTCTCATACGTCTAGAAAATTAAGAATATTGGCTTGTTGATGGTTAGTCTCAATCCCTTCAGTGTTTGCAACAGGCAACATCTCAACGTCGTAGGTGAGGAAATGTATCGACCGTAACCGTGACGCTTGTATCCGCTTCTACCTGCACGCTGCAGCTGAGGGGCTTGACAGTCACAGCAAAGTAGGCCTACTTTTTTAGTGAAAAACAAGCAACTTCACACTTCCTATGGAGGTCAAACTGCTACAAGCCCCGCTCACCTGGGAGGACAAGCAGGACTAAAACATGTCAAATATGTCCAGGCGTCATTTAGCGAGACGTGTTTTCGACACCTGACTGACGGAGGTTTGTGGAAGTGTGCGGGTCGTGAAATGTGGTCAAGGGCTAGTTCATAAATACTAGGGATGCAACGATCCGACTTCTTTAGTCCTAATACCGACTGATACCGAGTACTGATCCAAGACCAGAGTTTAATTATTAAACTGTGTTCTCCACAGTGTGGAGAAAAAAACAGGCTCATTATTTTATGTGTAAGGCAACTTTAGGCTTGACTTAAAAATGAAATGTTTAGTTTTGTAAAACTAACAAAAGGATACATAGATGTACATGTAATGACTTCTTATTTATTATTAAAATAATAAATTGTACACCTACAACTTGGTAAAAAAAAACAACTTCAAATGTAACAGGAACCGTAATTCAAGTGTAAACCTTTTAAATGCAGCAACACATTGGCCAAAACTTAAACAGCAATAACCAATATGTAATATATAGAGTATATCAATACAGAGCTAAATCAAATAGATTGGCCCAATCCAACAATTTGAGCCAGTATCAGCCTGATATCGGTATCGGTGCATCCCTAATGATTACCACACTAACGGGTGGTAACTGCTGTTACTATCGTAATGAAAGTAAATAAATGTGTGAGAGAACATGCTAAGATATAAATTGGGAAGCCCATCTCAGTCCTGAGCTTTTGAGAGTTGGCGTCTGCAGGTTCAGTGTAGGATTTGTTTTCAGGTTTGTAATAAGTGGCTTGTAATAGCCAAGTTTGTGTGTTTGTGAGAACTGGATGATGGGACAGTAACGTCCAGACCGAGTCTTTGCCGAGGATGTAGTCCCTCCTCAGTGATGCTGCCTTTTAGATAGGTACCTAAACACACACACACACACACGCACACACAAACATACACACAACACCATTTAATATTGATGGACATATTTTATATCTTTAAATATGTTTAAAGCATGCGTTGTGTCAGTACTATGTTATAAACATCATGACTGCTCAGCAAAGGTGTGCCTACCTCTCCCAGTGTTTGTGGTTGAGTCCACTGAAGTCCTCAAGCTTGGCGATTTCTTTGAGGTACTGTGCCAACTTATAGAGTTCCCTGTCCTTCTCTCTGTTAAGATGGGCCTTCATGAAGGGTCGGATCTGTCACACACACAGACACAGACGGGTTCAGCTAAACCTGTGCTTCACGCTGACAATGATGAGGAAGGGGTGAGAGTCAAAAGTAGTGAGGATAATGCAGGCCGCCGACCTTTAGTCCGTTCTGTGGGTTCATGAGGAAGTTTCGTCCTATGTCGTCAAACATAATGGTGTTCCTCCTGTTGTACAGTTCTTCGTACTTCCCCCAGATCACTCCCAGGGGCTTCACCTGGATACGAGGATACAGAGGACGATCTACAATCAAAAGATGAACAAAAAGGGGGAGAAACTACCCTACACAACTTCACACGATAGATGCTTTCTTCTGCTGTGAAAGATGTGTTTATATATCAGTAATAACTGGAGCAGTGAAACAGGTCAATATCTTTATTTAGGATCCACTATGTGTGTACCAACCTCCACAACGCCTCTCTTCGGGGTGTGTACCGTGATCATTGCTGCGCTGTCCAACATGAACGTAATCTTGTAGTTAGGGTTATCTATCACCCCCAGCTCCTACACACACACACACACACACACACACACACACACACACACACATAGAGATTAACACTTTCATCTTTTGGCAAAAAAGGGTAAAGTACAGTAATGTTAGCGGTAGTGGAGCTTGAGCAACAACACACAAAAAGAAAACAAGTGGAATATTTACTTTCATTTTGGCATCAATCCACTTCATACTTGTAGCAGCTGTGGAGAGAAAGCACACGTGTAAGAGGTTTATTCAACAAGCAGTGGCTGCTGGGTAGCAACACAGAGGAAATCAATAACAACAAATGGCCATGAGATATCAACTTAAAAGATAAAAACAACATCAAAAACGGTCCTACTGTGGGTGTCTAGTGGGCTATAGCTAACAAACAATAATAAACAAATTACATCAATGTTGCATTTTAAGAGAAATTCAGCCATAAATAGTTCAACAATTACATCATCCTACTCAACTGGAGTATTCTTGCAATTTAATCCAAGAAGAGACAAGGAGATACGTACACCAGATGACGATGTCATAGTCCTCGTAGGCCGATGTCAGAAACTCGTGAAGGTACGGTCTCATCAGCTCCAGACCCGTTTCCGCACACGACTTATGATCTAAATGCACACAAGACACAGACGTCAATGAATAGTGTTCTAGATTACAGGAGCGACCGATAGGCTGGCAAACAAAGATGGGTTGATATGTTGCAAAGCATCCCATTAAACTGACGGGAAATTACAGACTTTGTTTGTCAACATTTTATATTTGATTAGAAAAGATTCAACCCAATGCACACCACTCAGATGGCACACATGCAACATATGCACGCACACACGTGAGGAGAAGTATCAGGGAAGACGCAGCATTAAAGTTAATGTTGTGTACTGTGCAATTAAAGACTAATTAATCGCACAGCGTTTTCTATTAGCGTGCTATGATTTAAGGATTCAACGGTTTCCAAGTCACATTCTTATCGAGACAAATGTTGGGGTCACGGTAACTCACCGAACAATGTGTAGTCCACATCCAGGACCAGCAGCCCTTTGCCTTCTCTGGGGGGATTCATCTCCTCGACCTTATAGTCTTTCACTCGGCGGGCGATCTTTGCCAGATTCTCCTCTCTAGAGACACAAAACAACATGTGTCACTCAGTAACACAGATACATTTCCTCTCCAAAGCTTCATATTACTTCTGTGCAGCCCCCCCCCACACACATACACATGCACAAACAAATATCTAACCTGTTCTCAACTTCAATGACCTCCTCCTCAATGTCGAAATCATTGACCACGTCATCGTTCTCTGGGGGAGGGGCTAAAACCTCCTCCTGCAAAAAAACAAAACGGTTACCAATCACGGGGGAACCTTTAACACGACAAGGCAAATAAGCAAATATGAAGACTTTAGACATCAGAGAGCAAATCATCCAACAAATTATTAATTGCCAGTTGACTGGGCAACTCGTGCTAGTTCCAGCCAGATGTCTTTTGAAGTCACCCACCACCTACCAGGCTCTCTTCTCTGGTACCCATCATCATGATCTTCGTGTTGGGCTTCAGCTTCAAAGATCCCAGCTTCACCTCATCCTCTGCAGGTTTACCTGGAGAAAGAACATCATTATAAAAGATATATCGTTAACAATAATACAAAGACATACAGATATAAAGGGAGATGAAGTCAGGATATCTTGTGCACCTAGTTTGAATATCACATGGTAGTATTTACGCTCGCTCCACCAGGTATAATGGGTACACTGATGCCCTCTCACCTTTGACCTTAAGTCCCAGTAGTTTCTGTCTCTCTGGCAGCACCCCAGTCAAGGTCTTAATGGACTGCTTCAGGTCCCTCACTGTGTCCTCCTCGGATAGGGAACTGATGGAGTACTCCTGGCCCCCCCACTTGATGATCACTGATACCGACATGGCTCACACACATAAACACACACACAAACAAACACACTCGGCTGCAACTGGAGTTAGGTATGCACGCGCACAGACGAGTGCACACACTTTTACGCGCAACTATGTCCAGCTACAGTCAAACACATGCACACGTCCACCTTGCAGAAAGAGAGGGGAATGGGCAAAGAGAGAGGAGAGGTGTCAGGGGGCCACACTGCATCTGGCTGTAGCTTGAGCACAACATGGAAAGTAGCTAACAATGAAACACAGAGTGAAACACATGGCATGTATATAGTTGAAGCAGGTGTTGCTCCAGCGACTTATTTAAGACACAAAGGCAAAATGCCACCTAATTGGAGGAGCCCCCTTGACTCTCTGTGGTGTTGATATTTTTAGCATGAGACGGCTAACGCCGACTAGCAACGCGCGAGGCAACGACACAACTAGCTAGCATTAGCTGACCGAGCTCCGGGGTGTGGGTGTCCTTACTTGGCGAAGTGAGCGAACACGTAATGCGGGCCGAACACCGTCAGCTAGCCTCTGGAAGTTGAATGAATCCGTGAAGTTGGCCGTTCCGTTTCATTCATCGAGCGGCGCACACTCTGCTCTTCCTGGCGTTCCAAATCGTGCCGGTAGTGACGTAGGAGGGGGGAGAAAAAAACCTTTGTTACCATAGTGACCGAGTTATAATAGATGAAAAAAACACTGTTTGATAATAGTTTCCATTGAATTTAGCATCTTTAAATGTCTTCGAGCAAAGAGAAAAACATATTAATTTTTTTTTTTTTTTAAACCATTTATCTGACTGATCCCACAAGTTTCCCCCTGCACGTGACCGGCAGCTTCATCCGAAACCACATAGTTAGCGTTACTGAATCACTTTTACTGAAAACGCATTTTGCACATATTATTGTCCTTTTAAACAACCACCACTAAATTATAAATGTGGGGGAAAGTAGCAGCAACACAGAGAGCATCCTCCCGTAAAAGGACATCAGCTCTAATGGGGTCATATATTACAGTTTAATTACCTGCATGCCATAGGGCCTCATTGCTATGCTTTAACGGGAAAGCAGGGCACCTAATAAACCCCACTTTGACGTCCCTTGAGTGCTGCTTTGAATGCCCATTAGCTAGTATTACTCCTCTTCTCAGGGCCCTTATTGAAATATACACTATGATTAACTCATATTCATAATTACATTATATAGAGTAAATAAAAAACGTTCACAATATCACAAAAACAGTGACATAGAATAACGTGTGTTGCTTAAAATATAACTACTATCATTATAGTCTAGGGATTGATGTTCTCCACCCACACATACCAACTGTACATTTGGTTACATTTATAAATCAAATAAAGCTACGCGTTTACTTGAAACATATCCAGACCTAGTAAGTAAGTAAGGGAAATAATGCATTATGTAAGGGGAAAACTAACTCTATTTTCCAGTTGTGGAACAAGTACAGGGCCAAGAGATGAAACGGGACGACCTCTAGTGCGCATGCCCAGTCCATCCTCCCCGGGTATTTTGGGGTAATGGCTGCGATGTGAGATGAGCGGATCGGCCGCATCCGTTGAACGTGAGGCTCTTCCACCCAGAGGACCGTTAACTCGGGCGGTGTCGAGTTAAAATGGTTGATATCCGACCCGAAATGCATCCCAGAACCGTTGTAGACATTGCGAACATCTCCTTCAAATGTAAGTTCTCCTTTTTGTGCTCAGTCCTGGCGGGACGCCACAGCTAGCTCAGGGACCGACTAGTCCTCTTGCTAGCTAAGCTCACGTTACAGCGGGACTCCGCCGTTAACGGGGATTTTTTTCCCCGTGGGTTGAGGGGACGCGACCTGCTCGTACGCGAATATGTGTGTAAGCAAACCGAGCCGTCGGTTCTGATGCACTGCGCCGTGGTGTCGAGGTGAGCTGGATTGTTGACAGACGCTAACTGACAGCGATGCTAGCTACGTTAGCTCGGCTTGTTGGCGCCGTGCCCGCTGCCTGCTCGATGCAGTCCATCATCTCTGCGCCGCACGGACACTGTTATGGTTATATATAACTATATATAACTATATATATATATATATATATATATATATATATATATATATATATATATATATATATATTCATTTGCTTCGTCAGTCCTATAATGTACGTCATGTTTAAACCAGACTATTTGGCGTTAGTTAGCAAAGTGTTGCAGTCTTTTGCGGCGGAGCTGAGAGTTTGTCTTTCTTCCGGGGGGTTACTACAGTTCACGGCGCACCACCGTGGATGCGCCACTCACTCATCCGTAACACTAGTAGCATCGATGTTGTTGTTAGGCGAGCAATTACATAAATGCACTTATTTAGACTAAATCGCACCATGCCCGGTGGCGTTTAATGGATTACGACATGTACGAACCCAGTGGTCGACGTTAAGCCTAGTCTATGCTTCTCCGGCGCGTCGACGCGCGTCGATTGGCAAGTCCAGTGTGAACCGTAGACACCGTCGAGCCCACAAATCCAGTACAATGCATGTCGTGAGATGATGGAAACGTCATCCATTAGAGGTTTTTCCATAAAGAGCTATGCACCCCTTACATATCTCTTAATGTAGTTTCCCTTGGCGCTATGGTAATGTTGCAAATCATGAGCACAACTGTGTTATGGCAATATTGGATTTCCACTAAGTTGGATCAATATGCAGTGTCAAATACAACTTTTTAACTCCCAGACTTCCTAATCTGTTTTGTAAATACATGTTTTCTCACTTGCATTTTCTGAAATGTCTAGGTTATAATAAAAATGTGATATCAAATCATACATACTGCAAAACATTGACTTCTATTAGACAGTGTTTGTAATGTAAACGATACATTAAATAAACTATTTAATGTATGCTGTAAGTATAAATGGGGAAGCAGCTCGTTCATGGAGCCATTTTCTCGTGCAAACACGTCTTAGTGTACTGTTCTTTATATAATCTCACTTTTGGAACTTCAATAAAGTTTCTGTATTCCTGTGGAATATCGTTCTTCACGTCATATTCTAAAAAAAAAAACTAAAAGAAAAAACTAAATATTCCAGACTATCGTGTTTCCTACATTCCTGAGCGAGTAGCAGAAAAGAACATGACACACATAAGTGAGGGGACGACAGGCAGCATAACGTGTTTTATCTGACGGTAAATAGTGTCTCTGGTATTCTACTTCCCCAACTGGTGATGTGAGTTGTGTGGCGGATGAATACAATGTATACATTGCAAAAGGAAATTTTCAAAAATATCAATTCATTTAATGTAACACAACACAGCACTCTTTGTCGTTAGTTTTTTACATCCATCCTTTTAGAGTCCCCAATGCCTGTATAGTGTTGCTCTCTAATAGACTGCAAACTTGGATCTCTGACTATTGAATATTTAAATCGTCTGCCAAATAAATTTTCATTTGTATAAATGATAGTGTACTTTTATATATATATATATATATATATATATATATATATATATATATATATATATATATATATATATATATATATATATATGCACAACATATCAATCGGCTCTTTAGATGTTATTCATAATATTTTTTTATAATTAAGTCAATTTAAAATTTCCCACATCTAACATTGTCTGAGTAGTTAATTTTATATCTCCTGCCTCTCTGTGAGTAACAATCACATGTTGTGTCACAGAAGAGTCAGTTGGTCTGTTCACTGTTTCCTGTGGTTAGAAAGCTGTTTTTTATCTTGTGTAATTTCCTCCTGCATCTCTGTAATCTCCGTCTCTCCCCACTGCAGTCCTCCTCCTTCACTGTCCGTTGTCTTTCATCTTCTCCTCTCTCATCTCGTGTTACTGCTTCCGATCTGCGACTCATCCTGTTTAACATATTGTTGTGCATTGTCCCCTCTCCTCCGCAGTGCACCCGCTGTTCGTGGTCAGTTCTGCCTGCCGATCGGAGGTTAAGCTGAGGCCATGGCAGTGAAGGACCGTGTGGAGGCGGTGCTCAATGTGGGCCTGCGTGTCCCCAGCATCATGCTGCTGGACGTCCTGTACCGCTGGGACGTCAGCTCCTTCTTCCAGAAGATCCAGCGGTCCAGCCTGTCCAACAACCCCCTGTTCCAGTACAAATACCTGGCACTGTACCTGCACTACGTAGGTCAGTGTTGGTGACACGCACACACACACACAAACAGTACAAACATTTAGGATTAGTGTAAAACAAACACATTACACAGATGCTTTGTGCCTTTCACACCTTTGATGATGTAATGTGTTTGAAGAGCCGTCGTCCTGCCGGGTTTTGCATGAACAGTTTGACGGGGCAATCCGCTTAGGTCGCTCCTTTTCCACTTGGATTTGCATAGTTTCTTTTCTTCTTTTTTCATTGAACAAAGTCCGCCCCTTGAACCAAACCCAGTCTGGTAGGCAGTACGCCGTGGGGCTCGACTTTGTAAAGAGTTCAGGACAGTCGGGAGGGATTGTTGGCACGACAACAAGTGGAGTCTGATGTGATTTATCCTTTGGTAGAAAACAAAAGAAACCAGTTTCCCTCCTCCCAGCTGTGCGGTTCTTGCCTCTGCGGTGGTATTCTGGCTGTGCCCATCAGAATGTGTGTGAAACCAGAGTCGAGTGTGTAGGTAGCTCTATCGAACAGAAGGAACATATTTAGTTGGTGCAAGAAAACAGAAAAGTAACAAAGAAAAAAAAAAATTGAGAGCACCAACCTTCATCAACACTGAACTTTTAGCCAATTATGTTCAATGTTGTGTTGACCAGTTCCCCAGGCACCTTTGTTTATTTTCACTTTATTTTATTTCGCTTCACAAAGAGAGAAACATGCAAGTTGCTTTGATTCCAAGTAATAATAATGTAGTAACAATGTCTGGTGTTGTTCCTCATGTCCACTGACATTTTAGATTATAGAAGAACATTAAGTTTTAAAGTCTTGTGATAGTGGAAATCCCATTTTTGCTTCACCACAGTTCTTCCTTCAAAGTGGATCCATCCAGAAACTTTTACAGAAATCCATAACTGAGTGACAAATTCCGCTGAAAGTCAGCCAGACAAGCTGGTAGATGCATAACCTTGGTGAAAGTAGGAAGGAGCGATTTCCTCCAGTGCGGCGAAACGTCTTCCCAGCTGCGTCTTTGGATTGTTTTTGTAACAGGTGTTTTCCACCAAAGTTAAATATTATTCAATGTTTGCGAGTGTAGCGTTATTCCTTCTCGGCTTCTCTTAACCATGTGATCTAAGTGGTGACACACCCCTTTAAACAATGTTTTTATTTACAAAAGGGCGACAGCATCTATTTCAGACTCACGATCTTACCAGAACCCGTGACACGGAAAACACCCGTAATCCAGATCGCTGCAGAGCCAATCTGGAAGAGAAGGTCCCGCAGGGAGCCCGCCGGGTGCTTTTCCTGTGACACAGGAGCGCCGATCCAGTCACCGTAATGTGGGGGTGACTCGGCAACGTCTGACGGTCAGATTACGATTTGACCGAGCTAAAAGGAAACCGACGAGCAGTGTTGAGCTTTGTGTGTGTGCGTTGTCGGACTTTGTTGCAGTCGGTGAATGAGCCAATAGGACTGGTATGTGCTGAGAGTGGACGGACGAGATACACGAGGGAGAGAGGCAGCACAACCAAAGGGACTAAAGCTGTGCACTGAGGATTTCTCTGGGCTTGGTTTGAGGTGCGATAAGTCTGTCGGCAGCAGCGACCGTTTGATTGGCTGTCGGGAATAACTCCCGGCAATAACACAATAAACTTCTGTCACATACGCGTCAAGTTCATCACTTTCATGTTGAAAGCACAGGACGGTCCGCCACAGGGAGCAGCAGAGATTATCTTGTAATGTCACTTTTGACTTTATGCTGTTTTTTGTTTATCCTTTTGTGCGTTTGTTTGTCTGTGTCCCAGGTTACATCCTGAGCCTGGTACTCCTGACGCTGCCTCGTCAGCACCTGGTTAAGCTCTACCTGTATGTCCTCACAGCCCTGCTGCTGTTCGCTGGTCACCAAGTCTCAAGGTACACACACACACACACACACACACACACACGCTGACATTACACAGATGCTTTGTGCATTTTACACATTCGAAGAGCTGTGGCCGTCGTCCTGCCAACGTTATCGGGACCTTTTTAGTCGGGTTTTGCATGAACAGTTTGACGGGGCAATCCGCTTAAGTACCTTTTCCCACATGGATTTGCATAGTTTCTCTTCTTATCTTTTCATTGAACAAAGTCCGCCCCTTGTAACAACTCAGTCTGTTTTCGAATGCACACACGGCGGTAGGCAGTACGCCGTGGGGCTCGACTTTGTAGAGAGTTCAGGACAGCCGGGAGGGATTGTTGGCACGACAACAAGTGGAGTCTGACCAAAACTATGTGATTCATCCTTCGCTAGAATACAAAGGAAAACCCGTGCTCCTCCTCCAGGCGTGTGGCTCTTGCCTCTGCGGTGGTATTCTGTTAACCAGTAGACAAGAGAATACGCTATTCCAAGTACTTTTACTTGTATGGATACCTCTAAGAGTAGAGATTGTTTCCAAATAGAATGTATACTTATAACTGTGAGAGTTCAAGTATAAATGTTTACATACTATCCCGCACTCTCAGTTATAGAAGCTTGTTTCCATTGTTGGATTCACAAGGGCGTCATAAAGATTCACGTATAAACACTGAATCTTTTTCAAGGCATTTGCTCACAAAATACATCACATGCTCGTGTGAGTTGTCCTCCTGTAGTGGAGATGAAAGACATCTCCATGTTGAGCTGTAGGTTAGTGTCGTGTGTAAAGTCCCAATAGAGTTCCCTGTTTATTAAACATGTTGACCTCTTTCTCAGGGATTATGTCCGCAGTGAACTGGACTCTGGCTATGAAGGACCTGTCTACCTGGAACCTCTCTCCATCAACAGATTCACCACTGCACTCATCGGTATAATACTATGCATGATACACACCTGTACAGTATACTCAGCATGGCAGGCTGCATCATGCCCACACCCTAACATCGGAAAGGTAGATAGAGTTCAACAGCTCTCTTCTGAGCTCTCAGGATACTGTTCCTCCCCTCCTTCTGGAAAGTCTAGAAAAGTGTGGAAAGAATTACAGAGCTCTTCTGTCACTTTTTATGCTGAGCAACACATTTTAAACCCAAGTCTCCATTACCGAACATTCCCTCTCTGTAAGGAAGGCAGTGCTCTACATTAAACATGAGGCAGAGCTCTGTCACGTCGCTCTGCCTCATGTTTAATGTAGAGGAGGTCGTATAAAAAGATCTGCATCTGTCGTGGTCTTTAAAGAGCATTGCTAAATTGGAAATATTGAAACGCATCTTGTTAAGGTCACAGCACCTATAGTTGCTCTGACACGTCGCACTGATCAGCGGCTCGTACCTCCCGTGCTGTGAAAGCTGAGAGCTGCGTTGCGATGTTCCTGTTTCCATAGGACCTCGTTTCATCTTACTGCAGAGTAGATCTGGAGTCTCCCGTGTTATTAATAGACCACACCGAGTCCTGATTTTACCGCACAGTGAAAGCCTGAGGAAGCAAAAGTAGTCGCGTTGACAAAGATATACAGATGTAGACAGGAGGGGAGGGGGGGGAGGGGGGGAGGAGAGTAGTTAGTGTGTAAGTGCATCATCCTTCAGCTTTCCCTTCTTTGATCTTTCAGGTCAGCTGGTGGTGTGTACGCTCTGTTCCTGTGTGATGCAGACCAAGAGGATTTGGCTTTTCTCCGCTCACCTGCTCCCTCTGGTGGCCCGACTGTGTCTGGTCCCACTGGAGACCATCGTCTTCATCAATAAGTTCTCCATGATCTTCACAGGGCTGGAGGTCATTTACTTCCTGGCTTCTAACTTGTTGGTACCGTACAACCTGGCCAAGACGGCCTACAAGGAGCTGGCCCAGGTAATAAACTGGTTATGTGGCCTATTAGTGTGTCATATTGATGTTATTCTGCTCTTATTTCTCCCCGTATCCATCCCTGTGTCTCTCTCCTCTGTCCCCCAGGTGGTGGAAGTGTACGGGCTGCTGGCTTTGGGTATGTCCCTCTGGAACCAGCTGGTCCTGCCGGTGCTCTTCATGTGTTTCTGGCTCCTGCTGTTCGCTTTGCAGATCTACTCCTACTTCAGCACCAGAGACCAGCCTACCTCGAGGGAGAGGCTCCTCTTCCTCTTCCTTACCAGGTAGGACCAGAGCATCGTTCAGAGAGTGTTTATCACAGATATGTTTTTTTTGGACACGAGCATGTTATGATGGAGTTACGTTGACTATAAAGTGAGTGCTCTGTTTTTGTTTACTTTGTTTTTTTAACTGTTCTATCTTTCCTCTCCTCCCTCCGTGTCCTCAGTATTGCAGAATGCTGTAGTACGCCGTACTCTCTCCTGGGTCTGGTTTTCACCGTCTCCTTCATCGCTCTGGGAGTTCTCACACTCTGCAAGTTCTACCTGCAAGGCTACAGAGCCTTTATGAATGACAACACCATGCACAGGTCAGTGTGTGTGTGTGTGTGTGTGTGTGTGTTGGTTGGTTGTTGAGGGTGTCTCTTGGTATGTTGCTTTTCTTGTATTAAACGTGCGTGTTTGTTTCCCGCCCGTCTCTTCAGGGGGATGACGGAGGGCATCACCCTGCTGATCCTCGCGGTGCAGACTGGCCTCATCGAGCTCCAAGTCATTCACAGAGCCTTCCTCCTCTCCATCATCCTCTTCATTGTGGTTGCCTCTATCCTGCAGTCGATGTTGGAGATAGCTGACCCCATAGTCCTGGCCTTGGGAGCATCAAGAGACAAGTACATATATTTAACTTTTTCTTAATGTACTTAGTGTAATCCTCTTCATCAAATGGAGACGACTGGATATTTCTGTCAATAAGGGATTTATGACATAGTTCAGTAAAGCTAAAAACACATTTAGTAATATCCCAAAAGGCAGGCGATGCTTTTTGAGACCCGTACTCTGACTGATAACGCTCTTGTCTTTTGCTCTCGGTCCTTTTAGGAGTTTGTGGAAACACTTCCGCGCGGTGTCTCTGTGTCTGTTCCTGCTCATCTTTCCAACCTACATGGCCTATATGATCTGTCAGTTCTTCCACATGGACTTCTGGCTACTCATCATCATTTCCTCCTCAATCCTCACATCACTGCAGGTAACACACACACACACACACACACACACTTTCAGAGCATCAACTTGCTATAGATGTCATTGATTTGTCTCAATTTGAAGACCGACTACAACATGCATCCGCTCTCTAGAATCCCCCGTTTTACCCACTCGACCTGATGATGATGATGATGATGATGATGATGATGATGATGCATCTGTGGTTGATTAGTGAAGAGGCTCTTTCTCCGTCACCCCCAGGTTCTCGGCACTCTGCTGATCTACATTCTCTTCATGGTGGAGGAGTTCCAAAAGGCTCCAGTGGAGAACATGGATGAAGTCATCTACTGTGTCAACGGGACGTACAGATTTCTGGAGTTCCTGGTGAGTGTCGCACACACACACACACACACACACACACACACACACACGCACACGCACACGCACACGCACACACAGACACACACACCATAGAGTAACTTAATGGCTTCGACATATCTCAACCTCCCTCCTGTATTTCCTCCCTTCCCCAGGTTGCGGTGTGTGTGGTGTGCTACGGCGTGTCGGAGACGGTGTTCGGGGAGTGGAGCGTGATGGGCAGCACCATCATCCTGGTCCACTCGTATTATAACGTCTGGCTCAGAGCGCAGCTGGGCTGGCAGAGCTTCCTTCTCCGGAGAGACGCTGTGAACAAGATCAAAAGCCTCCCCACGGCCAGCAGCTCACAGCTGGAGCAGTACAACGACATCTGTGCTATCTGCTACCAGGTACGGAGTGGTTACGAGTATTTGTGTTCATCTACATAGAGTACATGAATACATTTACGGCTTCCAGTTAAAGCCTGGCTCATGTGTAATTTGATTTGATGGATGTTAACATATCCGCTCGGCAACAGCCAATCGACTTGTGACTCCGTCACCTCGAGCTAATCACTCTACATCCAGACTGTGTGCTGTCCTGGCTCCTGATTGGTGGAACGAGCTCCCCACTGAAAGTCCTTACGTCTTCCGCCAGAAACTAAAAACACTTCTTTTCCGACTATATCTGGATTAAAACACAGATTAGCACTTCAGTGGCTCTTAAATATCTCTTATTGTGGTACTTTTGTAGTTCGACTATGTTGAGGAAATGTTACTTTCTGTATTCTTGTTGTTCTTAGTTTGTATTCTAGGTTGAATGCACTTCTTGAAGTTGCTAAATGACATGTAATGTAATATAATGTAAAAAGTGTTTGTTTTTTTTAAATGAGGAAATGCCAAAGGAAGCGTAACGACGCAGCGCCTGTGTCTTTGTGCTCTTCCCTTCCAGGACATGAACAATGCTGTGATCACTCCATGTAGCCATTTCTTCCACGCTGGCTGTCTGAAGAAATGGCTTTATGTCCAGGAGACGTGCCCCCTCTGTCACTCGCAGCTAAAGAGCCAATCGCCAACCACCATCCCAGAAGCCCCTGCAGCCAATCAGAGCCCTGCAGGGCGAGAAGAAGAAGAAGAAGAAGAAGAAGCGGCGGATCAGAAGCCAAAAGATGAGCCACTTCCAGAGGAGGGAGCAGCAGAGCAGGAGGGAGTTAATGGACCTGCCATGTCAGCTGGAGAAACCTCCTCTTCCTCCTCTGGTGTGCCCTCTACTCCCCAGCACCTAGCCAAGACTCCAACCTCATCATCATCATCATCATCATCACCTTCTTCCTCTTCGGCTTCTCCACTTGTGACTGCCTCTCGGAAGCAGTCGCTCAGAGATGACCCTTCTTTGTCTTCCACCTCTTCCTCTGCCACAATGGACATGCTCCTCCATCTCCCTCCCTCCTCCTCCTCCTCCTCACAGCCACTGGCACAGGCAGAGATGACCCCTGCTGAACCTGAGTCCGCCCCTCAACTAAACCGAGGCTTCTTACTCGACAGCAAGGAGTCGCCTCCTGGTCCGTCATCACAGCTTGACCAGCCCACCTCTTCGTCTTCCTCTGAGCAACAGCCTCCTCTTCCTCTTCTTCCTCCTCCTCCTCCTCCATGCAGCCTCTGAGCCTCATTGCTACACACAGCATACGTGCATGCGCATATAAACACACAATCTAACTACTCCATCTGCTAAATTCTGCCTATATTCTATTTATCCAGCGGTTGGCTATCCCATCATGAACTATACAAAAAACTCTCCGTATTGTTTGAGAGAGAAAAATCCCAAACAATCTTTCTGCAGATCATCACTCGTCTCAAGAAACACAGATGGTTGCCACTTTTTTCCTGGCAACTGTCTTGGACCAGTTCATGTAAATGTGTTTAACTTCCATGCCAGCAGTGATTTAATTTCCCACTCGACTCAAAGAGAGGACAGCAGTAATCTCATTGGTCGG
The DNA here is from genome assembly GCA_036178185.1 of Liparis tanakae. NCBI lineage: Eukaryota > Metazoa > Chordata > Actinopteri > Perciformes > Liparidae > Liparis > Liparis tanakae. Next base: position 7,206,687 of record CM070088.1, on the reverse strand, counting down.
CCCACGTGTCCATACTGAAACTGAAGCGTCACGGCTTCTGACATCCACGTTAGACCTGTGAGGATCTTTGTGAAATATCACATCCCTCTCATTTCACGGGACGCTCGCTCCCATCGCGCCGCAGGTTTGTGCGGCGGCGCGCTCATCGCCGTACGTCTAGTCTTCTTTTGTTGTCCCTGAATTTGCGACAGCTGGTGGTCGTTTCACAAAGTCTACAGATGTCAGATGTTTTGGTGTTCGCAGCTGGACGACGGCAGCTCTGTGCATGGGTGACTCCGCCGAGCGTCGGCAGGGAGCGAATGTTGCGTCACGTGACCCGCAGCCCGGCGCTCCGCGTCGCAGTGTGAACAGATCAAAGGGTTCACATGGGGGAAGTCGTTCATTCGATGTGTCGCGCTTTCTCTTATACTTCAATATCTGATTCAAACTTGTTTGGCTGGTCCCAGCAACAACAACAACAACAACAACAACAACAACAACAACAACAATAACACCACAACAACCAGTTCTACTCCTCATCGCCAAACTTTTGTAATTACTGTAAAAGAGATGCTATTTTTAAGATCATTTGTACATTACGCTTTATTGGACTGCGATCGGACTGAAAGGAAGCGGTGAGGACGGAGGAGGGAGCTCACTTTGCAACGGAGGCCGCAGTTTGTATTGAAGCCGTCGGCGCCGTGACAACCGAGCCGTCGGCTTCGCTTCACTCATCCGCTCGGCCGATTCCCACATTTAACCGCTCCATCCCAAGTTTCCCAACGAGCCGGAGACGGTTGAGACTTGGCAGGAACCAATCACCTCGCTCCACCCCGCCCCTTTTTATAAACTAATAGCATCCAAGCACCCTGTGCTTCTCTGAGACCCTCCTCCTCCTCCTCCTCCTCCTCCTCCACCCACTTCACTCTATGAAATGTTACTACCAGCAGATTGAGTCTCTTGATGCGAGAGCTTTTAAAGAATTGTTCACACACGTGCGTGCACACTATTTATGTCGACTCCTGTGCTTGTCAAACGGAGCTAGACACGGCCGTGTGTGTGCGCGTGTGTCCGTGTGTGTGTTTTGAAGAGTTTATTGAAAGACTACAACTCGAGAATGCCGAGTCCTGATGCACGCGTGTGTCGAGCTTGCACGCTGACACTCTCACCATAGCATTAATTAGTCCTTTTTAGTCCTTTTTTTCTTCTTCAATGTTTTCTAACCTTGCTACCAATTTTTTTTCGGACATGTTTCTTGTTTGGGGGGGCGAGGGTTGCATTTGCACTAATGTCATTTATACTAGCAACGCTCCAAAGCTGTCTGAGGCTATGAGCAACCAAATATTCACTGATGTGTTTGTGTATGAGGAAACAGCCGTGTGTGTGTGTGTGTGTGTGTGTGTGTGTGTGTGTGTGTGTGTGACGTTGCTCTGTATGGCATCTTTATCAAACCAGAGGAGTGTTGAGATATATATATATATATATATATATATATATATATATATATATATATATATATATATATATATATATATATATGAATCAGATCAGGGCGTGGCTTCTCCAAAGCTTCCCAGTGGGCGGAGCTTCTGTGCGGCCCGAGGAGCGTCTGGAGGAGGCCTCCTCCTGGTCTGAGACCAGCCAGTGTTGCTGCGTCCCCGGTCTGCATGACGCGTCCTCCCGCTGGTGTGATCACTCCGGTGGGATCAGCACGGCGCTGACGGACAGGAGACGCACTAACCCTCAAGTATTACTTACTACCGCTATTACTAAAGGTCGTATTACTATGAATGACTTAATTGTTAACTTTTTTGGAAAGCGTTGGCCGCAGGGCAGAGAATGAATACATAATCAATGTAGGATCACACCTGGCCAACGCTGTTTTATCTGCGTTATTGTTTTGTTTTTTTAAAGATATGACATGTAGAGTTTGATGTATTTTGCACATGTCCCTCTGAAAGGTAAACATAAGGACTTCTGTATTCTTGAACGAGTCATTCTCCTTTTTTTAGCCGCTCCATTCCTCAGACTTTGATGTCAAACAAAGCTCTTGAACTGGGTACAAAGATGTACGCGACCTCGCATACAGCCGCGAGCTGTCCCGATCTCGGTGCTCCGCGAGGGGATCTGCCATTGGGAACGATTAATCGGTAAATATGGCAGAGAAGCCGATCGGCTGTGGATTCCAGATGTTGTCGTCACTGTCCAGGCTTTTACCTGTGACGTATATATTTTTAAATAATGTCGAGGGCAGTTTAACATAAAAGTTACATATTTTCAAACTAAGAATTTCAATCTTTCAATGCATTATTTGCATTCCGATGTATCTCTGAGATTTCAGCTGTGAGACTGACGTCATGTATGACTTCACTGCCGCTTCAATTGGCATATTAATGTGTTCCTCTTGAACTGGTGAAGTACCACCATTTTTAAAAACAAGCCAATCCCATCTAAACGTACCAATATTTCTACTGAAGCAGTTCATGTATATTAATAACAACATGACCTACAGAGTTGAGTAAGAATACCGGCAGCCAATATGATGGAAGTCAATCTCTCATCTGAAATCCAGATGTTTCTTGGACTCAATGTATCACAATACTTTGCATAATCATGAATGCATAACACTGCAAATGTAAGCATGCGTTGACATGGAATCGATGACGTCATATTCCTGTTCTGAATGCATCTGTTGAGCCTTTTAGACCAGAGCAGCACTGCTGTCCACGAGATTGTCTGACTAACATGTGTTAGTTGATTGTGTCGAGGCTGAGACTTTTTTCAGTTTGTGTTTCCTCTTTTGCCTGAAACGTTTTTCCAGCTCACTTTAGGACGAGCTCTGTTAGACTCTGAATGCCACTTGTTTTCTGTTAAACGCTCCACAGATGGTTGTTATTCCCGGCATTGCCTGGGTTATTTTACAAAAATGTATTGACAGAAATAAAGTGATCCATCCACTCTGAAATCCTTCCTTTATTTAATGTGGATTATGTAACTGCGAGCATGCAGTAGCTTAGCTCAGAAGACATATGCGGCAATTGGTATTATTATAATATATTTTTTAGGACTTTTTAATGAACTATAGATCTGTATTAATCATCATACTATTTTATACATAGCATTTAAATGAAATGTAACAACTTGTGCACATCATTTTAAAAGGAAGGTGATTGAGTGATAGTTCATGAGTGCGTGTAGTAAGCCGAGTCCGCCGCACGAGGGCGCTGCTGCGTCGTTTTTAAACTGAGCGGGAAGCCAAACGGAAGCAATCACCGCTGATGGCACGCGCACGCACACGCACACAACACACTCACACACACACACCGACTATTTCTGTCACCACTGCCGGAGTTTAGTGGTTTTATATCGTGTTTCTCTTTAAATCTGCCATGTTGCTCCTGCTCTTAAGGGGATGCTCCATGGCGCCTGCATGTTTCTGTATTAATAGGTTCCATAAATTTGCTTTCTACATCTTATTTACTAAGTTTTAATTTCGCTTTTTGGCATCTCCAATATTAAACGTTAATAATTATGTAGATTAAATGATATTTATGATGCTCAATCGAGCTTCAAAGTGTCTCTTTTATACTAATGCTGGTCGATTTGAGTCTCCTCTCTACCTCTTTCAGCCGATACACATCCTGTAGAATCACTCTGGCCTGATGGGACTGAAATGAACAAATCTGTTAATCAATAATATCCCTTCCGAGCAGTTCAGCGAACTTATTTTCCTTTTCTTGTAATTCTAATATGAATTTATTTTTGCGCGAGAACACATTGACACTTGACGTTTTTGTTCTATTTCATGTGATTTAAAGCATTGCATTTGTAATATAATTGTACTGCCCATGAGAGCTGACACGCAGAGAAAAAATATATTCTTTCATATATTTTTTAAATGTATTAAACTGATACAACTGCTTTCATCCCACTGAATCGATCCAGACACCAGAGCCGCTTCACACTCCTCCGTTCACTCATTGTTCCTCCGCTGAGCCCGCGTACATACGGGCTGATCCTCTCTCTCCCCCCCTCTCTCTCTTTCTCTCTCTCTCTCTTCCTTTATGAGCTGAAAACTGGGGCATAAAAGACTCTTATTCTCCATAATCAAGGTCAAGAGCGTTTTTCAATAACCTTTGGGAATTAAACCCTGGAACTGCGCCAGCTCGGCCTGCCAATCATGTTCACAGTCAGCTGAATAATACACAAGTGTTTTGACCTTTTGCACCTCCACAAATCAATAAATTGTGTGATTATTTGTATTAAAAGAGTTCACGGAATTATCTATTAATATTTGTATTTTGTTTGGATTCCCTCTCGTGATAGTTTAAAATAACAGATGGCGCTGGAGGGAGAGACAAAGCGGGGAAATCTGTAGCAATTATACTTAATTATGTCTATTGTTATTTTGAGGTAATTATTGTTATTGTCATTTTTGTCTGCAATAAGCAGGCCCCGGGAAGACAATGGGGAGCAGGGTTATGTTGTGACGATGAAATATGGCTTTATAATTGAGCCCACAGTTCCTCTAAATAAAAGTTATAGATCTAAATGCACAGGGTGAGGTTTCCAATGAAATGTACCGCAAATATGCACCGTTTGACACAACTCAAAAGACATCAGTTGTTTTTCAATTACAGTTTCCTCAAAATAAGATGAAGCAGTAAACCCGTCATTGTCACACAGAATGTATGTTTTAATATAAATATGTTGTATGTTATATTTATAAATAAAATATTCAAAATAAGGAAAATATATTTCCAAGCCTTTTCTATTGTTCCTTCTTTAATATTTCCATGATTTCCAGTCTGTGTCGCGCGTAAAAGTAATATTTGTTTGAGTTCCTCCCTGTGCGCGCTGCCGGAGTGCCGCTGAGCAACGGGTCGCTCGCTCCGGCATCGCGAGCGGTCTGTAGCCGACTGAACACACTTGAATAAAGTGTTGAGATGCGCACAAGAATTAATCTCTACATTTACAGAAAAGAGAAAAGAGACGCCTCTGCACCGGCTAGGAGAGGAGGAGACGAGGAGAGGAGCAGGAGGAGAGGAGGAGGAGAGGAGGAGACGAGCTCCGCGGCGGCTGCATGGGGCGGACCTGATTCCATCTTTCGCCTTTGTTTGGGGGCGTCTCCTCTCATCTCCTCTCCTCCCGTCCTGTCCCCTCCCCTCTTTTTCCCTTCCCATCCGAGCCCCCCCTCCCCCCTCCCGGGGCGGGAGAAGCCCGTGTTTGGTTCTCAGAGAGAGAGTCCTTTGGGAAGAGAGTCACAAAGCGATTTGCTCGCAGAGGGAGCGGAGAGGCTCGGGATCATCCGCAGGACGCAGCGCTGCTCTGGCCGCCACCCGAACCCCAACACGAGCCGGACCGCTGGGCCGAGGGAGAAGAGGAGGAAGACGAACAAAAAGTGCGAAAAGAAGGAAGAAATAAAGCTCACACGGTGATGACATCTAATCTGGGGGCCAGTTGATCTCTCCTTGTTTCCGTCTGACAGCTTGAACTGCGGATCTCGAAGCGCACCGGGACTGACTTTTTTTTTTTCAAACACCTTTCCCAGCGCGCCTAGTGATTTACACACGTGTCTGGACATTTTTTTTGGAGCCGCTTTAGCACATACTTTCTCAAGAGAGGGGGAGAACTATAGAATTACCGGATTTAATTGACTTGGACTTCAGGCGACCACGTTGCGTCCTCTTGAAGCGGAGCGAAGGATCCTCAGGAGAACAAGTGCACAGAGACCGACACACCGCGGGACACGGAGGCTTTGCTCATGTTTGGGATCCAGGAGAGCATCCAGCGCAGCGGCAGCAGCCTGAAGGAGGAGCCGCTGGGAGGCATGAACACTGTCCGGAGTTGGATGCAGGGGGGCGGCGTGCTGGACGCCAACACGGCCGCCCAAAGGTGAGCTCTTTACCCGGGGTGGAGGAGACGCGCCGCCGCCAGCCTGCAGCCGCCCATCCTTCATCCACGAGGAGCCTGCAGCAGGACACGAGGCGGTGTTGATGGGAGCTGCTTGTCCAGAGGAGATTCGGATTTAACTGTTTTATAGGATCATTTTGGGAAATTAAGATCCTGCATGCAGTACAATTCCACAACACATTGAAGATCGTTTTGTTTTTAAAGACGCAGTAAACAGTTAATGGCAACATGTGTTTCTACTCCAGATTGTTATGATCGTGCAACGTGTGCCTTCTTTCTATTATTGGATGAGGTTTATTCAGCACGAAGGCAAAAGGACTGATAAATAATTCTAGGCTATGCTTTGGGTTTGAAAGTCACGAGAGAGAAAATAAATCTCTCCATCTTCACTCTTTTATAAACTCAGGGAATCAAGGGATACACGATTCTCTATTTGGCCAAGAGTCAGAGAAGGTTGATAAATCATTACCTATTGTATCAGGTTAAAAACAGCCTCCAATATTAAATATACATTAGTATATATATTTAATTATTTTTTGTGTATGTTATTTATCTTCATAAAATAGCTTTTTCATGATAAACAGATCAGACTTATAGTCAAATCAAGAAAGAAAAATGCATATACTTGCTGCATATAGTAATAGATAAAAAAAAAAAAAACTTTTACAAAGTACAACTTGATATGATCTAACACCGACTCATCCGCGCATGTGTGTCCGCAGTGGAGTGGGTCTGGCCCGGGCTCACTTTGAGAAGCAGCCGCCCTCCAACCTGCGCAAGTCCAACTTCTTCCACTTCGTCCTGGCTCTGTACGACCGGCAGGGTCAGCCGGTGGAGATCGAGAGGACCAACTTCTTGGGCTTCATCGAGAAAGAGAAGGTCGGTGTTCCGATTATTATTATCATTGGTTTAATTAATATTCTAAAAGATACTTTCACACATACGAGGTTTATACTAAAGGCCTGATTATTTCACTGTGCAGTTTGATGATGTGCATTTATTTGTATGTTACATTTAAATATGTAGGCAGTAACTCATCTATACATTACGTGTTGTGTATATAATGCATTATTATTATAATTATTATGATGGTTGTTATTATTTAGTAATATTTAGGATTACATTGAAATAATATAAACATAAACTATCACTGAAAAGACTTATTTCGATCCATTTGTGATATTTAAAAAATAAGAAAACAACCTTCGATATTTTAAATAATTTTAATTTACAGCTGGATTTAACACAACTACTTGTTCTATATAAACATCGGCGGGGCGACGGTCTGCTCCTCACGTGTGACACGTTCAAATGGGCTGAGACGCAGTGGGAGAATTCAGAGTTAACATAAGCTGTAATTAGTAATTACAGAGGAATTAAAAAAGCCTCAATAACTCCGTGACTACACGAGGATACGTGACAGGGCTGGCCTGCTGGAATACGTCCGCTGTGAACATAAATCACACGTTTATTTCACGCATCGGTGTAAATAATTAAATAACTTAGTTCAGTTCACGGCCTTAAGCATGTTCACGGATGTGCTTTTAAAAAAATGTGCACGAAACATTTCAATAAACGGCTGAATGTTGTTGTTGTGTTAAGGAGACCACCGGAGAGAAGACCAACAACGGGATTCACTACCGGCTGCAGCTTCTTTACAGTAACGGTGAGAGAAGAACACACACTCCCACACACACACACTCACACATACACTCATAAAGTTATTGACAATAAATCAAAGCAAATCCGCGTGATTGTCTATCGACTACTGCGACATTAAACATGTACAAAGGAAGCAGCTGACTTTTTCTAATGTAATATGTAAAGATGTGAAGCAGAGTGCCAGCGTGAGTTTCACAACTGTGCGATTTGATCAATATCTGGATAAATGATACATTTTCAGAGCAGCTGTTGTGAGTGATTTCTAGCAGATGTATATGGAATTAGGCTGCATCACTGTCACCATCCCTAAATGAGTTGGGGGGGGGGGGGGGTGTTGTGGTTTGGGGTCTTCAGGCCTATATCAGCTCAAATCTCCATGCAGCTGGAAGGGAAACCACTCCTTCCTCCGAGAGGAAGACTTGTGGGAACTATATAGCTGCTATTTGTGATTTATTGATTTTAATTTAATTTGCAAGTGGAAATGGACATTGCAAGTATAAGTTGCTAATAGAAACCACGTGGACTCTGAGCATCACTCAAGAGCGTGGAGGTTTTTATGGATAGATGGATCATGTTGTCCAAACTGAAAAAAAGGACTTTGAGGCAAAGGGGATTTTGAGATATCTAAAATTAACTAGACATATGTATTACAGTAAATAAAACATACAAGTCCATAAAAAGAAACATTTATTTTCACAGTGTGATATAAAATGTAAGCTCCTTCACGTCATCTCACACTTAAAATCCTCGAATGAAAATATGCAAGTTGCATATGTGAACAGTTTAACCAAATTATGATTTGCCCCTCAATACATTTTTTCAGGCCCTAAATTATGAAAGGAAAATAATGATAACGATGAGAAATAAAGTCTAAAAAATACAATACAACAGATTTTGTGTGAGAAATATGTTTTCAATATGCTCGCGACCCCTATAATTGGGGAGCTGCTTGTTGCGTCAGGCAGGAGCCAATCACAGCTTTACGTGAAATCGGTTTCCCATATTTTATCGTCTTGTATATTAGTTCTGCTTGTCACATTATATTTTATAACTTTCTCTTTTTTTATTTCTCCCACCAGGCATCAGAACAGAGCAGGACTTTTATGTCCGACTCATAGACTCCATGACCAAACAGGTAAACACACTCACACACACACACGCACACACACACACACACACACGCACGCACGCACACACACACTGAGGTCACCTCTCCGGTTACCTCTCTCACAATGAGCTGCTCCATTGATCCGCCTGTACTCCGCCGCCTTCCTCTCTCTGGATGTACTCGCACACACAAGAACGCGTGTTTATGTGTGTGAGATTCTATGTGTGGGTGTTTCCACAGTGTATGTGAGTGGGAGCACACACACACACACATACACACACACACACACACACACACACACAGCTCTGGGCCTTTTTTTGCCTGTACTTCTCTCGCTGTGATTAGAGCGAGGAGGCAGCGAGTGGGTGTTGAGAAACGGGCGTAATTCTGCTGCTCACAGGAGGAAGTGGAAAGATATAACAGCACCTTTGGGATTTGATTTGCCGAGCAGCGAGCATTTTATGATCTGATCCAATGCTCCCGTTAATGTTTGTGTTTTTGTTTATATGCACCTTTATGAGAGAGAGAGAGAGAGAGAGAGAGAGAGAGAGAGGGGGGGGGAACAGGTAAACGGTTAGAATGAGGAATGATTTTTAGTTTTGGGAGCACACTTGTTCATATGGAGTGAGAACATTTCTGGAGCGAGGACATCTTGCCCGTGGGACGGAGCGTCGGAGGCCGTGTGAAGGTGGAGCCTCCATCAGGTTCATGCTCACCAAGAGTTACAGTATGGAGTTGTGTGTGTGTGTGTGGGTGTGTGTGTGTGTGAGTGTGTGTGAGTGTGTGTGAGGAGCCAAGAAGCCATATGCTCTGAACGCTTGTTAATTTGACTGCAGGCTCTGATGGTCTCACATTGCCGCCGCCACGATGCAACACATACTGTGTGTGTGTGTGTGTGTGTGTGTGTGTGTGTGTGTGTGTGTGTTTGTGTGTGTTTGTCTGTGTGTGTGAGTGTCTGGCAGGCCGAAGGGACCACACTGTTCCCTACTAACACTGTTTAGCTTCAGCTTGGTGGGGTAACGGCCAGCTACACACACACACACACACACACACACACACACACACACACACACACTAATACCGAGTCTGATTTGATTTAATTCTTTTTAGCTTACTTAAAAATATTTCTTTAATTTAAAAGGAAAATACTTTTTTCCTCAAGAGTCGGCCACAGGCAGGTATGTGCAGGCGTGTGTGTGTGTGTGTGTGTGTGTGTGTATGTGTGTGTGTTTGTGTGTGTTTATATATAAGTGAGAGGGAGAGATGAACAAATGGGAAACAGCTCAGGTATTTAGTGCTGCATCTATATACGTGTTTAGGCACTTAGGCAAAACTGCACATAGAGAAATAAAGCATGTGTGTGTCTATCTGTGTGCGTGCGTGTGTGTGTGTGTGTGTGTGTGTGTGTGTATGTGTGTGTGATTCCCAGCGGTAGAGGAATGGAACATTAACAGGTGGTGAAACCAAAACAGCCGTGTGGTTGGCTTAGTTGGTCAGTGATGTCATGGCCACTGTCTCTCTAACCACACACACACACACACACACACACACACACTGGAGTCTATCTAACATTACTTTACCGACCATTAAAGCCACTTTGATCTAAAACAAAAAGTACAATCCCACCTAAAGAATTAATCTCCATCTGGATTCTTCCACCATTACCAACATATTGTTTTTAAAATATCTGCTCAACATTAATTTCTGGACTGAAACACGCCTGCAGATATCTGAGGTGAAACCGAAACGGCCTCTTCTGAACCAGAAGTGAGAAAACAAATCACGTTGACATTTGTAATCACGCGAGTTACTAACAACCCAGTCCCGCCGCTCATCCTCGTTAAACATAAGCTCCACTGAGTTAGTCCAGACAGGAAGTACTCCTGACACTCGAGGCTGCAGCGAGACGAGAAAAGAGCCCCCCCCAAACCACAGAGCGGGGTGGAGGTGTACGGTGAACCCTGGGAACACATTTCACGAACACCAATCAGAGAGCTTCCATCGTAGCTCCGGTTGTTGCTCGTTGTCGTTATCCCTTGAATATCGTTGCGTTTATTACACAGTTATTACCGTTGTGTTAGACTCATATCATGGAGTCTGTTTATTGCACGTTTCCCCTTGTGATTCCTCTGCCAAGTAAAGCTTTCTCCAACGCGTTGGCGCTTATTTCTATCATTCCTCTATTTGTGTCCGTGTACCTGCTGTGTGTGAGGGGTTGGGCCCTGATTGTGTTAAACGGAGGAGGAGAGCGCCTCCTGGTCTTCAGAGAGCAGAGGGGTTTCATCTCCGCTCCTTCCCGGAGAATAAAAGCGTCTGTCACCGGCGGCGGGGCGGCCCCGTCGGATAACAAGCTCGCTGTAGTCGACCTGACACTAACGCGGGAGGAAGTGTGTTCCCCTCCTTAACGGCGCCTTGTTTACACGCCGCGCGTGTCACGCCACTTCAAAGGTGGCGGAGCGAGCGGAGGAGATGCTGCGTGTGAAAGGCCCGGTGAGGCGGAGGCAGGGGAGGAGAGGGAAGATAAAAAGGCGAGAGCAGAGAGAGGTGACAGTGCGATGAAGACGAACACGGGCTGAGGTGGTATGAGGAAGATATACAGAGATACATAAGAGCCACAGGAGGAGGATTCAATGTTACCGTGGCGCTATTATTGTTTTGTTCGTGATGAGAGACGCAGACGTCTCAGGACGGGACAGCAGGCCGAGGGAGATTAGAACCGTCCGATGGCAGTTTTAGTTTCTTGGATTATTTTGTATCGCATAGATTTGATTAATCGAATGTGTTTAACTAAACTGGGTCAAAACCAACTGGGATTGTGAGATTCTGACCCAGGTCGGGCTCAGAGGGAGGCGAGTCAACAATGGACAAAGCACCCGAGTCGGATAGGAAAGAAGTGGTCAATGAAAAAAGTGATCTGCTTACTTAGTTTGTCTCTTAACTCTATAGAAAAGGTAGAAACCAGAAAAGATTAGTCTTGAATTCAACAAGATTTTGCGAAAAAGGGGGATGCTCTTGCGTCCATCCTGCTAAACTTGTATTCAACTGGGATAAAGAAAATATGGGTAATGTGTGAATTCTTCTCTTTTTTTTGTATGGTCAATGTCTCTTGCAGAGGTGAGAGAATTAAGAAACCCACGAGGCATATAGTGATTCATCTTCTGTGATTTGGAAGGAAAGCTCAGTTACCTCAGACCTGATTCTGTTCATAAAGATAAATGTGTGTGTGAGAGAGAGGGAGAGAGAGAGAGAGAGAGAATAAAAGAAAGGCGCCGATAGAGGTTGAGATGGCCGTGATGCAGGTCGGTCCAGAGGAGGCTGCGTGGCACAAAGAGGTCCAATAGATAAAACTCTGGCTTATAAAGTTTTGCTTTCATTATGACATAATCAAACGGGAATATTTCTGTTCAAGTGGGATTAAAGGAACCATTTCAAATGTCTTCAATCAGTTGGAATGTTTCCAGGATGGATCCCATGTGTGTTGCGCGCTGGATCGATGAGCTCCAGCTTCTGTCTCTTTTAGAAACGTTAGCTTAGCCCCAGCTCTCTCAGTCCTGGGGTCCGGGCCCACCGGGAGCCCTCCAGGCTCAAACTTCATGCGTGGATACATTTCCTGAAGAGATTTCTGCAGCTTTAATATATGCACTTGCATGGGAAATTGTAACTGATAGGGGCCCCGGGCCCTGAAACAAAAGGGGGGCTCCAATTCCAGAAAACACAGAGGGTCCTGGAGAAAACGAAGTTATTAGCATGGAAAGCTTTAGGCTACAGCAATATAGTAATGGGGCCCCTCCGACTGTACAGCCATTACTGCAGCAGAGCGCCCAGCCGGCTCCCGAGGACCACGGCGGGTTTCAGTTCCTACAAATGAGGGGCTTCAGTCCACAGCTCGCCTCACGCCGGGGCCCCGTGTGGAACACGCTCACCCCCCGAGGCCCCTGGCGGGACAGCCCGAGCTTCAACAGAGGAGAGATGTTTTAGTTTAAAGACTACCTCTCATTTGGAGACTTTAAAATGCGATACAAAGATATGGGGGCAATTCTGGGACAGTAGAGAAATATATGATTACAATTATTTTCTTCTTTTCCATTTATGAGACGTATTATTCTCCACAACCTGTCGGCTGTATCGAAAAAGGTGGACGAGCGGAAAGTCAGGGCGCAACGTCGGTGAGGCGAGAACACCGCTGGACAAGCTGCCGGAGACGTTGTTATAAGCGTGTTATGCCCATCATCACTCTGGTGCAGGTGTCGGGAACCTATGGCTCGCAAGACAAATATGGCTCTTCCGGTGACGCATTTGGCTCTTTTGAGTTTGAGTTAAAAAGAAAAAAAATCTCCGCCCGCAACTCTGTAATTTTCTCATTCGCATTAAAAGCAAGACATATTTTATTTATTATACGTTAAAAATACTATATGGCTCTCAATGAAATATATTTTGAAATATTTGGCTTTTATGGCTATCCCAGTCAAAAAGGTTCCTGACCCCTGCTCTGGTGGATGCAAAGTGACCACGTTGACGGACACATTGTAACCCACAGAAGGTTAATAAGCGTGTATGTCATATATGTACTGCGTCATTAAAGGTGAAGCCAGATGCTAACTGAGACTAGCGCACTGTCGATATTCGCATCTATTTGTAATGTAGAAGCAGGTAATGTCGCCGCGTGGCGGTCGTACGCTTAAAGCTCGGCGTGCGACGCTAAAGAGATCTGTGACGAGCGATAGAAAACATTCGTGTTGTTGTTGTACCGGACGGAGAGGAACAGGAAATGCTCCTCGGACTCCAACGTGGTCGGAGAGTAAGAACAGCTGTCGGTTTGCTCGACTGTGAATACAAAGATCGGGAGCATCGATTCGTCGCCTGCACATCTCAGCCATCGTCACGGTGATGTCTGAGTCATTATCAAATGTCCAAAAGATGATCAATGATTCTTTTTGATGTTCCTATTTAAACATTCTTTACCAGCGGTTTCACAATTTAGTATGAAATGTCAAGATTATTGATTTCAAATTTACAATGAGATATGTTCAGAGACTGTGTGTGTATGTGTGTGTGTGTGTGTGTGTGTGTGTGTGTGTGTGTGTGTGTGTGTGTGTGTAAACTTAAATCGCTGTGCATCAATCAGAGGCATTTTTGCATTGCAGTTTGCGGTTATCCATTTATTGATCAAATAGTTAGAAGTAATGAAGAGACAGTCACTAATGCGATGACGGATGTTGAACGCTGGATGAGTGAATGAAAACTGATGTGGCCAAACTAAATGTATTTTGTAAAATTAAGAAAATAAATTCAGTTCAGGACATTCTGGGACTGTCAGCTTTATTGTCAACTTCTCGAAATACAGCAAACATACGGAGGCTGGTGGAATCTTTCTTTGGTAGACCAGCCAATTAATTTCAGAAAACCTCCCAGTAGGATTCAATGCAAAAAAAGCAAACACGCATTTCTACTTTGTAGTTAAACATTTAACATTTATTCCAACACTGACATAATAAGGCCATCTTATTCATACAATTCAGTATATATATATATATATATATATACATATATATGTATATATTGTATATATGTATATACTGTACAGTATATACATATATATATGTATATGTTGTATATATATGTATATACTGTACAGTATATACATATATATGTATATATTGTATATATATGTATATACTGTATATATATATATATATATATATATATATATATATATTAGTAAGTATATTCAGTATACTGATAATATAACAGATGATAAAGTGATAAATAGATACAAAAACACATTTTTGTAAAAGAATAAAATACAGTCAACATTTGAGACATGTATATTTGAAGATATAAATATATTTCTGTATTCAAACAGAGGAGTCTAAAAGAAATGGTATAACGTGGGCCATCCCGGACCTTCAACTTGTTAAACTTGAAATAACCTTCATCTGAAACTCAAACTTCAGTGTTCAGTTTATGGCAGCCGGTCTGAACCTCCAGCTGAAGACGATCCGAGAGGACAGAGCAAGTTCTTCACCTCTCCCTGAGAGAAGTGAACTCGTCACTCGGTGAGACTCGCTACGGTTTGGAACGACAGATCAAACAGACGGGAATAGACCAAAGTCAGGCGGGGCGTGTGTGCTGATTGATAGAAAGCTTAGTGGTGTTGGACTTGTGCTTTCGCTTCATTCTGAGCTTCAGACAAGAAGCAGGAGGATCGTATAACGGAAGCAGACTCTGTGGCCATTGCTCTGTGAAAATACAACACACCGCTTTTTAATATTAGAGCTGATCTGCGTGTGAACAGAGGGGACATTGTTCTTGTTGTGTTTTGGGATTTTCTCAAACGTGTATGTGTGTGTGTGTGTGTGGGGAGGAGATGACGTCCCAGTGCAGAGACAAAGGGATTGTGTTTGAAGTAGAGGTGTCACCGCTGAACTCCATCTTCTGTGAGTTGACGTGGGAACTGTTACCCCGTTACCCGCAGCACCACCCGATACAAAGGGAACATACACGCGGAGGCTACACCGCAGATACAGCCTGAAACACATACAACTCCTCCCGCTTCGTCTCAGCGCTGTTTTTCCTCACAGCTGCAAAATAAAGTGATGTAGAGAGCAGCGGTCTGAGAACATGCAGATATGTTCTCCTGCATCCTCTGATGCCGACGCTGACCGGCCTCCATCGTTGTCTCAAACTATGTCCCGTCTGAATTGAAATCATTATGATTTGAAGTCAAGTTGTGTATAATAAGTAGTTGAAGAATATGGTTATTGTTTTCCTTTTTTTCTTGCTGTCAGCACATTCCATGAAAGACCAAAAGTAACAATTGATTTTAACAAGCCGTGTCTGTTGAGCCAAGACACACACTGGATTATTCCTCTCGTATAGAGCTCCATTATTATCTATTAAAAACACATCAATGAGCCAAACTTTTTTTTCTTCAGTATGATGAGCATGGACATTGTATTTTCTATTTTTTTTACAAATGTTTTTCAATGTATTTTTCACATTACACGAAAACAAGACAAGACAAGGCACATCAAAAAGTACATATAGAAGATATTTCAAATAGAGATATCAGTAGCATGATTTGTTGTCAGGTATTACTGACTGTTTCTCTGCAAAAAATGTTTGGGGTGACTGTGGGTCAGGGGGTTGGCGGTTCAATCCCCGCCCTAGTCAATGTGTCCTTGAGCAAGACACTTAACCCTGAATTGCTCCCTGTTGTGTTTAAAATGTAACATTTAAAGTGCCTTTGAGTACCTTAAAAAGGCACTTTATAAATTAAATATATTATTATTATTGGATTAAAATAAATAATTTAAAGATAACAATAGTATAACTGTATTTATTTTAATTTAATCCCACATATTCTACTCAGAGCAGAGTTCACAATTCAAAAGTCCCAATAACTGCATCTTGACTTCTGTTTGAGTAACATTTGATAACTAAACAATTTATCAGAAGTGTCCTGGTACTTAGAACTGCTGTTAAAATACAATACCAATCAATAACTAAAATACTGCTATGATGAAACACACACCCGACAGGCCCGTGGTTGCCTGGAGACACACATAGTCGACGTATGATTCTCTGATTTAATCAACGGGTCTGTAAAACTAAGTTCCTCCACGAAGAATCGCAGTAAAACACCTTTTTAAATATTGTGCTTTCCAAAAAAAAATGTGCCTGATGGAGTGAGGCGTGAGAACAAAACACCCGGTTGACTTGTGGATCTTTGTGCTTGTTCACTTGTTCTGTCTGTGAGCTCACACTCTGTTTTCTCTTCCTCCCGACATCTCTGTGTTTCTCTTAACAGGCAATTATTTATGAAGGCCAAGACAAGAATCCAGAGATGTGCAGAGTGCTGCTGACACATGAGATCATGTGCAGGTAAGAAAGTGTGCATCGAAACCTATATCTTCTTCCCCAAATCCTCCTCCCCTCTAAACCATCTTCAAACAATCGTTCCAGGTCCTACTTCCTCTCCTCTCCTCTCCCCTCCTCTTTCCTTCTGCAACACACTTTTTTCATCTGCAAAAAGTTCTCACCAATCAACTTTCCGCACTCGATACATTCCTTATTCCTTCACCCTCATTAACCCCCCCACACATACAGGCCCGGGCGCATAGCGCGTACACACGGAGCCGCGTCTGTTGAGGAAGATGAGTTTCAGCTCTCAGAGTCGTTGCTTTAATTATAATCTAAAGATGAATTTCTTCGGAAGTAGGTTGGGAGGAAATATATCTATTTATGGAAGCATTTTTACCAACCTATCCTATACAAAAATGTGTACTTGGTGTGTGCTTGGTGTGTGTGTGTGTGTGTGTGTGTGTGTGTGTGTGTGTGTGTGTGTGACTGTGACTGTGACGCCTGGTTAATTAGGACACAGAGAAACTCATTAGTCAATCTGAACCCTCCTGTTGTTTCATGGCTAACAAATGGGCCTTCCTCCACAATCTGACTGTAAAATATAGGCAGGGTCCCACTCTCTCACCCACACACACACACACACATACACACACACGCACACACACACACACACACGCATATATATAAAGCAGTATGCATATGCACGCTCCCTCGTGAAACCACAGTTGTAAAAATTCAAATTTAGCACATGAATTAAGTTGTTCTTGTTCCCTGACCTTGTCACGGAACAACTTTAACCGTAACAATATAAATTGGGGTTCATCTTTATGCAGGAGCAGGGATTTTAGCCGTGAAATCAGGCACAATAATATTTTACTCTACAGCTCCCTGAATAATCGTCAGTCGGCTCAGCTGCACAGCTTTGGAAACCCGATTTGATTTACAAGGAATTTATAGATAAATACCGATTTTATCATAGGTTATTGTCTTCCGTCCTGTGGGGAATGCATGGTGGACGTGAGTAAACGGTTGTGACTCCCGTGTGCACGACTCGTGAGCCGTGGAAAGGCCTCTGGGGGAGCAGCAGAGCAGAGAGTACTTCTGCAACGAGTGTAAACACTTTGTCTGCAGAAGCCGCTGAGGTCAAAGTTACGGCTGTTGCCTCATGTTCTCACATGCTGATTCTGCAGCAGGGGCCTCTCACACACACACACACACACACACACACACACAAAGAGAGCTCAGGGCGTCCATTAATCAGTGTGGCTCATTGTCATGGTGGCGCTATTAGCCATATGCTCCCAGACAATCTGCCAACGCACAGACCTGCGTCTCCAAACCGGGTCGGAGCTCCGGACACGTGAAAGGTCTCGCTCCGTGACGATGGACGTTTTAAATTTGTCTCTTTAACCCAGTTGTCCCCTTTCATACTATCTGACTGTAGTTCATGTATACCAGCTTGTTTTTTTAAATTATTAAAGCTACGTGACATTCATTCTGAGTTAAATATTCCAAAAGAAGGTTTTCCGCTGTAACATGGAAATATATTTAATATTTTTGTTCATTAATTCAGCCTGACCAAACTTATTTTGTTTCTTTGGAAACTTTTCTAATAAAATATCAGACCATTTTTCAAAGAGCCCACCAGTTAAATGTTAAATATATTTAATTTGCTGCTCACATTTGATAAGCTGGAACTTTTTTTATTAATCCACTAATTGATTAACTGATCAATATCAGTTGACTTACCTGAACCAAAGCCATTGCAGACCTTTCTAACTTACATTTTCACATAATAAAACATCTGAAAACGGAATCTCCAAATCACTATCGAGACTCTATTGTTTAAAAGTGTGTGTGTGTACATGTGTGTGTATATACTATGTGTGTGTGTGAGAGTGAGAGAGCAAAGAGAAGGGGGCGAGAGCCCATGATTAGATCACCAGCATCCAGAGCAATAAGTGCTACATTACCCCCGTCCCGCCCCTCGTTTTCCTTCCCACCACAACTCCATTTATAACATCTTCCACTCTGCCGCCGTCTCCTCTTCCTTCTACTGTCCTCCTTTAATCTCCCCCATCTCATCTACACCCCTCCCACCCATCATCCCCCTCCCTCCCAGCCCTCCCTCCTCGCGCTCAGCGTTCCTCTGTTCCCGTGCTCCCCACCCTTCCCATTGGTCCCGTCCTGACTGGTGCCGGGGCCGCGTACTGACCCAGTTCATAGAGCGGCAGAAAGGAAAGGACAGAGCGAGCAGAAAGAGAGGCAGAGCGGCCGATAGGAGACAATGTGTAAGGTGTAGCGTATCAGCCTCTTTCTTTCTCCACCTCTGCCATCTGTGACGGTGGGAAACCTGAGATGTCTCCCCTTCCTCTTCTTCCCACCCGAACCTCTCCCTTCCCCTCGCCTCCCCTCGCTCTCACTCTCTTGTTTTAGCTTTCCCTCCCACGCTCCCATCCTTTCACTCTTCATCTTCGCTCCGCTCATCCCTCCCCTCTCTCTCCCCCCCTCCCCCGGCTTTATGCTTCCCCTCCTGCTTACACCTTTATTCATAATTGATGCACGCAAGAAAGCTTTGACAGACTACCAGTACATATGTGTGAATTTTGGATCGCATGCCAGTTTTCTTTTTTTTTCTTTCTTCACGTGTGTGTGTGTGTGTGTGTGTGTATGTGTGTGTATCCCACTCTCTCTCTCTCCTCCTCTTCTGAGCCTCGGGCCTCTTCAATCCTCTCCCCTCCACCTCACCTGTATGTCAGTCAAAGGTGGGAATCTCTAGGCTCCTCACGATTCAATTCCAACTCAAAGAGCTACGCCGCGATCACAAAACGATTATCGATTCTTATTGATGCACCACGAAGTCCTTGATACGTGTTTATCTTTTTCCTCTGCTATTTAAAAAAAACACCCCATAAGGATTCCTATTAATTTAATTGCAAAGAGAACCAACAAGAAAATAACTCAAATTGGCAGAGCAGGCTCTGAGTTATTTGACATAAAAAACGTATTCCTTATTCACAAATGCACAACACAGACTTCCAAGACATCTCCTTGTTTTCGGCAATAAGCATTTAGCTCTCATACAAAAATAACGCTCGCTGGAACATGTGATCAAACCACACGTACACTACCGTTCAAAAGTTTGGGGTCACACAACAAGACGATTTTGTGTTTTCCATGAAAACTCACTTTTATTTATCCAGTGAATTGCAAAATGAATAGAAAATATAGTAAATACATTGACAAGGTTAGAAATAATGTTTTTTTTATTTTAAATATGAATTGTGTTCTTCAGACTTCAAGCTCAAAAGGAAAGCCAGTTGAAAAGCTTCTCTGACCAGCATAACTGTTTTCAGCTGTGCTAACATAACAAAAGGGTTTTCTCAAATTCTACCCCTCCGTTAGTCTTGTAAGGCAACACTGGACACTGGAGATGAGCCTTTATACAACCGTGTAGTTATTAAACATTTATTAAACAGGTGTTTCCACCTAGAATAGTCATTTACCACGTTAATAATGTATAGAGTGCATTTCTTAATAATTGTATGTTATTTTCATTCCAAAAACATGCTTTTCTTTAAAAAATAAAGACATTTCTAAGTAACCCCAAACTTTTGAACGGTCGTGTGTAGTGAAAAAAGTGCACGTTTCCGACTGCACCCGATTCCGTAGCGGCGGATCCACACACAGTGCGTTACTCCCACCCAACCCGCTCTCCACTTTAGCTTGTAGAGTATCGCTGAGTCCACAAAAACCTTGAGCTGAATGTTGTATCCCGGTTCAAAAGTGTGCAATAAAGCGTGAAAGCTCTGGTTCTCGTTAGCTTTTTTTAGCCGGAGGGCGAACGTCGGATTTTGCAGCCGAATATGAAGCTCAGCCGACCTCCCCTAAACTCTGCTAGCGTTTAACTTTTTACCTAAACAAGACTCGTGTGTATTACGTCTGTGGCGTTCAGGGGCAGCCGTAAGGAACGGACCGCCGGGTGTCACAGAATCATTGCATAACTTGGAGAATTTAGTTTAAAATGTACGATTATTGAGTCCCCCCCGACCCGCACACCTCTAGTGTCGGTACAGAGGAAGAGGAAGACGTCGTGTTGTGTTTTTAATGTCTTGCATCTTGGCAAGTCAAATGAAATTCAACAAGAAACCAATGTTGATGAACACACACACGGCACTTCAGAAGTTGTGTTGACTCATCCGTCCACACGGACCTCCTCCGTTGATTCCAAAGGAAAATATTAATAATCATAGTGAGGGTTTGTCACTTGGATGTAAAAAAATGTCATTTGGGGAACTTCCTGAAACAGTTGATCGAGTCGTTTTTATAGCAACTCCTTGGTTGATGATTGGTCGGGGCATCTGGGCAACATGGCTACACTCAGCAGCAGGCAAATCCCTTAAAAACTTGGTGTACATCTTTCAGATCCACTTTCCATGTGTTATCAACATAAAATTATCAGTGATGGGCTGCGAAACTTTCTGTAAAACTCAGAGAGATTTGATCAATTTGCGTGAATTTGGATGTTCAGACAAAGCTCAGACCGAGCATCCTATTGGCTGTAACACTTTACTCCCATTTAAACGTCTACACTTGAACTACTGTATGAAGTACTGTGTTTCCCTGTGTCTGACTTTTGCTCACTTTTTTTTCTCACTCTCTCCGCTTCTGCTGTTTTCTCTCCTCGTAGCCGGTGCTGTGACAAGAAGAGCTGCGGAAACCGTAATGAGACACCCTCAGACCCTGTTATCATCGACAGGTACTGTCTCTCACTCTATCTTTGTCTCTCCTACACACACACACACACACACACACACTCACACACTCACACAGCCGGGATGATGGACTGTTGACTTGTTTGAATGGCGGCGGTCGTGTGACGGGATGTTTGTGTTTAGATGATCTGCTGTCTCTCCTGAAATAGACGCTCCTTAGACAGAATCAATGGACTTCTGATGGCAGATTGACAGTTTTGAGACGGACTGCTTTGCGTTTACAAGTCGAACCGCACGATTCATCAGTGATGGGGAGTTAGCAGCAGGAATTAAAGGTCCCCACGAAAACAAATAATGTATTTACATGTGAACTTCAGTAATTTACCTGTGCACAGGGGACATCAGCTGCTCAGTTACTACCTCATATCTTGCTGTTCCAGACACACACACACACACACACACACACACACACGCACACACACACACAGTCACGCACATCTTCAGACTTGAATGAACAATGCTCAGTCGTGTGTGTGTGTGTGTGTGTGTTTCCTCTCCGCAATGCAAAACAAGGAGCTGTTTACTAGCAGAAGCTGTCTGTCGTTTTTTTCTCCTACCTGTCTGTCTGTCTGTTTTTATCTTTCTTCATGTCGAGGTGGAGGACTGATGTTATCCCCCCCCCTCCTCCCCCCTCCTCTTTCAGTCTCTGTCTCTTCTGCAACGGCACAGAAAAAAAGAAAAAAAATGGGTCATGAGCAAAGAAAAAAGTGACAGAGAAAAAAACTGAAATGAGATCCAACCTCGTTTTAATCTGATTTCTCCTTGGCAGTTGTTTTAAGCCGCTGTGAGCATCTCAGCTTCTCCTCCACATGTCTGCGTGTGCGTCGGGATCACGTGATCAGATCGACACGTGACGATGTCTTTCTAGTAAACGCCTTGAACAGTGAAGATTGGGCATCGTTGTTTATTTTCGGCCTTCATCAAGGGCTGCGACAAACTATACGTACCTGATGTCTATCGGGCCGGGAGGTGTGGCCTAAAGGTTATTTATAGTCATTTAGAAGCACGGACAGTTTATACACTACCGTTCAAAAGTTTGAGGTCACTTAGTAAAAAGAAAAAAAGCACTGTTTTTTCCAATGAAAATGACGTCAAATTAATCAGAAATACACTCTATACATAGTTAATGTGGTAAATGACTATTATCTGTTTTTTAATGAAATCTCTACAGAGGTGTATAGAGGCCCATCTCCAGTGTTCTAGTGGCTCATTGTGTTATTGCCTTAGAATACCTTTTTTTTGTATTACTTTTTATTTTGCATTTTCCACAAACAGATTATTCCTTGATATTGAAACGCTTTTTATGTGAGCGCAGCTGAAAACAGTTATACTGGTGAGAGAAGCTCTAAAACTGGTCTTCCTTTGAGCGATGTTAAGCTATTCTTATTTTATTTTTTTATAAAAGGTCAATATAAATGCTTGGGAAGGGGAGGAGCTCTGGTATGACACATACATGGCAACATTTCAACCATCCTAAACCCCCCGAAATCTAAATATCATCCATTTACTTTGTTATTGTCATCTATCGTGGTTTTGTTTTTTAAATTAAATCTCCAATTCAATTTATTTCCTTATTTTTATCTAGATACATGCTTTGATAAAACAAAATAGGGCTGGTGTTAGGAAGTCAAACCGGTCACGATTACCTCTCCAATATCTATTTCATATTGCTATGAAAATATCTTGTTGATGCCAAAAAACACACATCTTACATGTGAACATATGATAGTGTTGTGTTCCCTTCACTCAATACCCATTTAGAGGAGAGCAGGCAGGAGAAGTGGCTCTTGAAAGCACCATAAAAGTCAGAGCATCCGTTAGCTGCCGGAAGACAAGACGGTCACGGCGATTAGCGGCGTGCGTCAGAACTAATTACGTTTTAATGCAATGAG